>JANHMN010000018.1:44075523-44092916 GCA_030674055.1 Rhabdomys pumilio
GTGCTCCTGTGCCTGTGGTCCTCCTGTGCCTGTGGTCCTCCTGTGCCCGTGATCCTCCTGTGCCTGTGGTCCTCCTGTGCCCGTGGTCCTCCTGTGCCCGTGGTCCTCCTGTGCCCGTGATCCTCCTGTGCCTGTGATCCTCCTGTTCCCGTGGTCCTCCTGTGCCCGTGGTCCTCCTGTGCCCGTGATGCTCCCGTGCCTGTGGTGCTCCCGTGCCTGTGGTGCTCCTGTGCCTGTGGTGCTCCTGTGCCTGTGGTCCTCCTGTGGCTATGATCCTCCTGCGCCTGTGGTCATCCTGCACTCGTGGTCCTCCTGTGCCTGTGATCCTCCTGTGTCTGTGGTCCTCCTGTGCCTGTGGTCCTCCTGTACCTATGGTGCTCCTCAAGTCCAGGCCTGTGGGTGGGAAAGGCTGGGGAGGTCACCTGACACCTGTGAGGCTTCATGCTAGGGCTCTGCAGTGACCTGACTGTTGGTAACCTAGGGGTAAGAGTCAAGCCCCAGCCCTCTTGTAGTGGGGACAAAGCATCAGGCTGAGACTCAACAGGCAGAGTTGCAGGTGGGGTATATTTCTAGTCTTGGTTGTGCCGACGGGATGATCGAGAGATCTCTGGTCTCTGCCCTGTTTCTCAACAGCACTTGCTGTAGCTCTTTCTTCAGCTGAACCCTACAGCAACAGTCAGCCACAGCCAGTCAGGTGGAGAGTCACCCACCCCCAGTCAGATGGAGAGAGCTGTGAAGCATCACAAAACCCTGTCTGTACCTTGACAGACTTAGTGAGACCTGAGGGCAGTGCTGCAGGTGAGGGTGGGCAGGTGGCAGTGGATAGTCAGGACCACTGAGGTGCCCACCCAAGAGGCCGGATGGTCACGTGAGTCACTCTGGAGCAGCTCTAGTGACAAGGTTGATGGTCCCAGGACAGCTCCTTATGTCTACAGGTGGGGTCTCTCCCACTGGTTTCTTCCTTCTGGGTGGGTCTGTGTGGGGAGGGGGAAGACCGCCCTCTCCCTGGCCTGCCAACCACTGGTCTCTCTGCATGCACTCACTGTCTGTTTGAACTGCAGCTTTGAAAGCTTTCTGCCTTTTGGGAACTCAGGGGGAGGCATTTGTGGAGAGGCCCTGAGCAGTTGATTATAGTCCAGTGGGTAAAAAAGAGCTTAAGGACAAATCCGGGCCATCAGATGTCGGCTTAGGCGATTTCCAGGGCTCCCTCAGCAGCAGAGGTGGGGGCGGCAGCTCTGACTTCCAGGGAGGCCTTTTCTCTGAGCCAGGCATGCCTCCAAAACTCGCCTCCTGTTTCCGGTTTGTTCACCCGCTTCCCCCTGCGTGGGCCCTCTGGCTGTCTTTCCTCTCTGTTCCCAGCTGGTAGAGAGAAGCCTTGGCAGTCCCAAAAGGCCCTTCACCAGCTGTGTGACCTTGGCCTGGTCATACAGTGGCTCAGAGCCTCAGTCTCCCCAGGGTAGACAGGCAGAATGGTCACAAGGCCTCAGAGACAGACCATCATCTGCTAGGCAAACTGCCTGCTTGGCTGTCCCTGTATAGTTGGTTAATCCTGTGGTCTCTCCTCAGCCATCTGCGCTGCCCTGTGCAGTTGTGTATGTGTGTATGTGTGCACACACGTGTGCATGCAAGCATGTATGTATGAGAGAGTATGTGTATGTGTGTGTGTTTGTGTGTGTGTGTGTGCAAGCACGTGTGCATGTGTGCATGTATGTGTGTGTTTGTGTGCACACGTGCATGTGTGGGTACAAGTGTGCATGCCTGTTTTTGTGTGCGTGAAAACGTATGCAAGTGTGTGCATGTGTGTGTGTACACGCACATGTGTGCATGCAAATGTGCATGTGCGTGTGTGGTGTGTGTGTGTGTGTGTGCATGTGCGTGTAGCTTCCCCAGAGCTAGCTAGCTCTCCCTCTGTTTCTTTCTAAATCCCACGTAGGGCGATAAGGAGCAGCTAGGGCCAGGAAGACCTGCACAGGAAGTGGTGAATCGATGGGGTGACCTGCACGCTGTCCTTTAACTGTGCCCCTGCCATCCCTGTGTCAGGTGCAAAGGCCGGCACTGGCTTTGTGCCCTCTCATCTTTGTAGGTAATGAGAAGCAGCCCAGGGCTCAGGTGAGCGAGAAGCTGGGAAAGGCAAGTAGTCTGCTCTTGTGTCATAGTCAGTCACGGGGCACCTTGTCTGAAGAGATGTAGAAGAGCCCTGATGCTGCCTGTGCCCTGGACTGCTCACTGCTGACCCTACCTGCCCTTGGGGGCTGGGGGTGGAGTGGTGTAGACTCAAGGACACAGACTCCAGGGCAGGTGAGAAAGCTATGAACTATGAACGCTGGCTGCTGCAAACTCCTTTAGTACCCTCCACCTGTGCCCCATTGGTCCCAAAAAAGTATCTCTTCTAAACGGCAGTTCCCGATTGGCTGGCATTGTCTGCGTCAGCAATCCTTGATCTTGCAGGCAGTCCTCAATTATGTCCTCTTACAGGAGATGCCTTTGTGGCTGCACGGCCCCCAGCCTTTAGTAGAGGTGGCCGCCAATCCTCTTACACCCTTCATTACCCATGATGCAGCAAGGTAAGATGCCTCTCCCAGCTCTGCAGCTCACAGATTCCATACCTGGGCCTACCCTGACCCTGCCTGACTGCCCTGTACCGCTAGGGCAAGGGACACACGTGCGGTGTAACAGAGAAGGGCCATGCCGTGTGACACCCGAGTGACCTAGATTCTGGTTGACCCAGATTGTGGCTTGGAGACTGTGTTGGCCATCCTAGAAGACTTAGCACTGGACATCATAAGGCCCACAGGCTACCTGCCTCAGTGCAAGGCCCACCTCTTCAGTCTCCCATACCTCAAGGCCCAGCCGGGATGCCACTACCCCTCCTTTAAGGAGCTTGTTATGTTCCCAGCCTCCGGTCCTGCTTCCTCCTGGTCTCAGGTGTTAGGTTTTCCTCAGTGGAGCCTATAGCCATGTGCCTCTCTGTCTCTGTCACTAGCCCTTTATGGGAAGAATATTTTTGATGTTTCGGCCTCCTGAGGTGCTGAGTATTCAGTAGGTGTCCAATAAATGTTTGCTGGGTGCCTAATGGCCAGTGGGGCTTCTGACTGGACCAATGATCTTTTTTTTTTTTTCTGTTCTGAGATGTTCGGCTAGCACTTTGAGAACGCGTTCTCATCAGTCTGAGCCCTTGAGTGTGACAGGAGAGTCCCCTTGGGTGGGCCTGAGCTCTGGAAGGCAGAAAATGTGTTAGGTGTGTGTTGGAATAAAAATGGCTGTGCTGTTGGTGATCTGTGGACATTGAGAGGATCTAGAATCACCTAGGAGACCGATCGATCTCCAGGCATGCTTGGGGGGAGGGGTTCTACATTAGATTAACTGAGGCAGGAGGACCCACCCTGAATGTGGGGAGGTACCAGGCCGAGGTCCTGGGCTGCATAAAAAGGAGAGAGTGTGTTGAGCACCAACGTTCACGTCTTCCTGCTTCCTGACTGTGCACACAGTGTGACCAGCCTCACATCCCCTACGCCGTGCCCATCCCCCATGGTGGACTGTATCCCCTCATACAGTGATCCACAATAAACCCTTCTTAAGTAGTTTTCCTTAGGTATCTTGTCGCCGCAGTGAGAAAAGCTCAGCAGTCATCTGCTCTCCCTGAAACAGGAAGGGTCCCAGGGCCCAATGAAGTCTCTGAACTCTGTGGTCCTTGTCACAGCTGCCAAGCACAAGCCAGACTGGGCTCTGCTACTAAAATTTGGTGGCATCAAGGGCTCCTGTGGCACATAGAGGCAGCTTAGTTGGGTGGGAGAGAGGGCAGCCCTGTGTGGGATGGCACATGTGACCCTCAGGTGGCAGATTCTGATGTGTGTGTATGTGTGTGTGTGCATGTGTGTGTGTATGTATGTGTGTATGCATGTGTGTATGTATGTCTATGTGTATGTGCATGTGTGTATGTGGGTGTACATGTGTATGTATGTGTGTGCATGTGTATGTATGTGTGTATGCGTGTGCATGTATATGTATGTGTGTGTGTGCGTGTGCATGTGTGTGTGCATGCGTGTGTGTATGTGCATATGTTTGTACGTGTGTGTGCATGTGTATGTATGTGTGTATGCATGTGTGTGCATGTATATATGTGTGTGTGCATGTGTGTGTGCACATGTGCGTGTGTGTGTGTGTGTGTGTGTGTGTGTGTGTGTGTGTATGTGTGATCGACATGAGCCTTTCTGCTTGTAGCTTCCAGGCAGTTAACCAGACATAGCATGTCCAGGCTTGTCAGAGAAAGTGGACATCCCTCCTGGAGCCTCTCAGGAAGGATGAGGCCAAACAGGAGGCAGAACTGAGTCTCAAGGTCGTGGGAGTCCCAGCTCAGCCAGCTGAGAACACCAGGGCTCTTGTGCTGGCCAATGAGGGGCAACTATGCCCCCACCCGAGTACTCAGTTGATCTGGAGGCACACGGGGTATGTGATATCAAGCTGCCTCGAGCCAGCTATGCACCCATCAGCCCCTGACTGGTTCCAACTCGTACTACTGTGAAACCATTAACATATATTTACTCCTGAACCTGGGTGTTGCCAGTAACACTCTTGGAGTCTGTACAGGTATAATTGGGTTATTTTGACTCATTCTGTAGTTTCTTCATTTATGTCTACATAGGGTAGGAAGACTCAGGTTATGGGGCCAGAACTCCTGGGTCTATCTCTCCCTCTCTCCTTTCTCCTCTCTCCATCTTGTCTTCTTGGATGGACATCTTACATGACCAAAGCCTCACAGGGCTGGTGTCCCCAGAGAGACTAAGAGAACCATCACCTCAGGAGTCATACAGTATAGCATCTCTTCCATTTTGGGGTGGCCCCGGGTTCATAGAAGGGTCCTGATAGGGAAAGGGTGCAGAATGCACGCTTCTCTTTGAAACTTCGTGGGTGTCAGAGCCATAGATTGAGCATGGCCCTTCCATAGGCCCTGTGTTCAGTCCACTGTGGTTAATGTAGCCATTGCCCCCCTCTCTGAGACCATTCCTGGAACCAAGACATTTACAGGCAGCACCAGGAAAAGCTGCGGTCACAGACCTGCCTGCCGTGTGTCCCTCTGGACCCTTTGTGGAAGCTGCCGCCTCTGTCAGGAGATCTTCTGACCACAGTGATGAGAGGCACAGGAAAGATCAAGACTTTGTCACAGGCTGGGCTAGCTTCTCTTCAGACCCTTCCATGCCCATGGGAGGCCCCAGTACACAGCCAGGGCTCTGGAAAGCTTTGCTCGAGGGGCAGCTTCTCCCACCTCACCCTGCCACAGGCCTCAGAACAGATGGGACAACAGAAGGAACTGTTGTTCCCCACTGATCTCCCACAGGGTGAGCTCTGGGAGGAAAGAGGGGTGTCAGAGAGCTCTTCCCCTACACTGCTGTCCACCTAGACGCTCACCTCAGCCTTGGAACGGGATCTTTGCAGGAAGACTCAGATGAGAGAGCCAAGGTGAAGTTACTCTAGGCCAGGATGAGTCCCCAAGTCCAATGACAGACCATCTTGGATGGGACAGACACATGTGAAGCCGTGTGACATACAGACAGAGCTGAGAGCATGTGGCTTCACGTCGGCAGCCCGAGTGTGAAGCTGGAAAGTCAGGACGGACCTCCCCAGAGCTCCGGCAGTTACACACCCAGCTGTGTGTATTTAAATCCTATTCATTTGTTTTGCCTGCATATATGTCTGTATACATCGATATGCCTGGCATCCACAGAGGCCAGAAGAGGGTGTCTGACCCCCAGGAACACGAGTTAAAGGTACTTATAAGCTGCTGTGTGGGTGCTAGAAACCAAACCTGGGTCCTGTAGGAGAGAAGCCAGTGCTTTTAACTGCCGAGCCGTCACTCCAGCCTTACAGACTATATATATATTTTTTATTGCTTTGGTTTGATTTTAAGCTTTTCGAGACAGGGTGTCTCTGTGTAGCCCTGGCTGTCTTGGAACTTGTTCTGCAGAACAGGTTGGCTTCAAACTCAGAGATTCACTGAAACGACTGTATCTGGCCATATATAATTTAAATAAGATTTCATTTTAAAATCCAGGAGTGTAGGGGTTGAGAGGAGGACCTGGCTCTGAAGACCGCGCCCTGCCATCCGTCTGTGGGGCGGGGAGAAGTCAGCCAATCTGGCTGGAAGAAGGCTGAAATACCAGGCAGCCATCAAGGGGTCTGTCAGCTGTGGAAGATGAGGGTGCTAAAGGGTCAGAAAGGTGGAGGAAGGGACAACATCCTGGGAGAGTCCCTGGCCATGCAGAGAGGGTCCTGGGGGCTTAATAAGGCCCCTGATGATGGTGGTCACAGGCATAGGGGTGCTCTTGCTCCCTCGAGAAATGCAAAGCTTCAAGGCCACCCCAGACTCTGGGTGGAGATCCCAGTGCTCCTGAAGGAGCCTCAGGAGTAGTTAGCTATCAGATGTCCCCAGCCCTTCCAGAAGGCCAGCAGCTTGGGCTTGGCCAGTCTCACTCTTGGGCATTCGGGGTGGGCTGGAACGTGATATTTCTCCTGATGTCTGGGTGTGCCCGGGACAGTGGGTGATGGTTCTACTCAGCTGACCCTGCCCATCTCTGGGGTTCAGAGTTCCTGCGGGTATGTGGCTTTGTGGACTTGAGCTAAGCATGTGCTAAGTGAAAGACATCAGAACCTTGGGATGGGGATGGTAATAGCCGTAGTAAGTGTAAGGTCTGAGTTCCGACAGTCAGTCCTTTACACTGGCCCTACTTTAATATCCGTGCGACCTTTGCCTCTGCCTTTGGGGTTCCCATGGCTGCTGCTTGTTGAGTTCCTAGGCTCAACATACCAGTGGCCCAGCCCACCTCCAACCCAGCTGGGATCTCAGTCAAGCAACATGAGCCAGGCAGGGCCATGCTGGGGCCCCAGGGAGCCCTCCCACGACTCTGCACTCCCCCTGTAGCCTCTGAATGAAGGCGCCCCAGGTCCCGGGCGATGTTTCTTTTAATTAGAGACAATTAAAGCCATCAGTAGTGGTTTGGTACCTTCTGGAGAAGGAAGCAGAGAATGCAAACGGAACCTAAAAAAAGAAAATAAAACCCAGTGAATTTTTAACAGTGATTATTCTCTGGCACATGGCGGGCTGCCATCTGGCAGGCTCACAGCGTGTCCAAGCTCTGCGCAGGTGGGGAAGGGGCACCACTGGCTCCCGCTGCCAGCTTGGTGCTCTCTCTGTGGCACTCCAGGGAGCCTAACCATTATGGAAGGCCACAGTGGGGTCCTCTCTTGCCTGCCCTGGCCCCTCAATTTTCAGACCCATACCTGAGATTACCCAGCCCCTGTTGACCTGCACAAGGTAGCCAGTCATTACCATTCTGTTGACAGTAGTTCCCTCATGGTTCCTCTGATGCTGAGGGCCACGGTAAACCAGTCATGGACCTCAGAGGCTGTGGGCTTTCTCATCTCAGGCGACCATGGTTTAAAATGAGGATGAGAGCTGGGACTATAGCTCAGACGGTAAACCATTCACCTAGCATGCACAAGGCTCTGGGTTCAGTTTCCAGTACCACATAAACTGGGTATGATAAGTATATGTCTATAATCCCAGGAGGGTCAGAAAATCAAGGCCATCTTCAGCTACGTTCCAGGTCAAGGCCAATCTGGGCTACATGAGACCATCCATGTCTTCAAAGAGAAAAATGAAGACTGGAGATCAGACTCATCAGTTAAGATGCAGTGCCCTCTTCTGGCCACTGTGGGTACTGCACTCTATGGTACACATACACACCAAGAGACACACAAGCCTAAACTGAGGAATTATGACATTGCTAATGGTTGGGGACAATTAGAGGCCCTATGCATTATAGGATATAGAGTGACATTCTGGTCCATCACATGTTTTAGTATGGTAACTAAAGATGTCACTTGCTTGGTGTTTCCGAGTGGGGGAGGGGAGGTACACAGAGTAAACTTATTTTCTGTGGTGAACAAACCATCGATCCAATGGGGCTTGAAACACCAGAATTCTATACTTCTGCAGGCCACACTCAAAACGAAGACCCTCCTAAAGGTTCCAGAAGAGACTTCGTGATGGTTTTGACGGCTGGTGGTAGCCAGCATTCTTTGGCTAATGGCTACACTGCTCTAAACTCTGCCTCCACAGATGTGTCCTGTCTTCCTGTCCCCGTCTCTGAGCCCAGCCCCTTCCTTGTATGAATGCCAATCACAAGGACTCAAGGCTCTTCCTTCTATGCAAACCTATCTTTGATGTGTGTTTGTTTTCCCGTGTGTAAGGATGGGTTCCAGGGCCTTAGACACACTTGGCGTGTACCATAGCCCCGAGATACACCGTAATCCTCAAACTCACCTCTATTAATTGTATCTGCGAGAACCTGTTTCCACACGACCACTGCCTGAGGTTCTGAGTGCGGGTGCTGAGGGCATAGATCTGCTGAGCTGTGTCCAGCAAGTGGCTCCAAGGCAGGAAGGAGGTGAGGCAGCCCAGTCAGCCTGGAAGGGCAGGCTGGTTTCGGGTGTATTGACTGGGAACTGGAGCATGAGACCTCTGGGGCCCCATTGCCCATTCTGTACCCTATATCTGACCTGGTGGTCCTGGAGTCACTCATACAGGCAACAGTCTCCCTTAGCTCTGGGATCCAAGATCTAGACAGCTTCCCTGGTGACTGCTGGGCCATGTCACTAGAACCTCTGATGAGCACTACTTGAAATCTGAAGCCCACGCTGAACTTTAGAGGGCAGCGAGCTACCTGTTCTGCGACATCAGCGCTTTGTGGACAGCTGTGAGGTGGGGGAAGGAGCAGGCAGGGCAAACCTCTGGTGAGTTTCACTGAGGCCGAAGGGCTGCTAAGAACACACGAGGCCTGTGGGCCTGGATGGCTTACCGAAGACGAACAGAGGTAGAGCCAAGAAAACATGCAGAGGACCATTAGCCTGGAGTTTCTGTTTTACCCTCTGATACACAACTGTCAGACAGAGGCATCCCGGTAAGGCAGACAGCATGCTCACAGAATTCACCCTCTCATTCTCATCCTGCCTTGTCCTGACACCCTTCCCTTCCCTTCCTGTGTCTAACCATGCCC
Source organism: Rhabdomys pumilio (assembly GCA_030674055.1). NCBI lineage: Eukaryota > Metazoa > Chordata > Mammalia > Rodentia > Muridae > Rhabdomys > Rhabdomys pumilio. Next base: position 44,084,577 of record JANHMN010000018.1, read on the forward strand.
GCTATGATTTGCTCCTTGGGTTCTACCTCCCCCAACCCCACCAAGCCACCCACTACCACCACCCCCCACCCCCCAGCCCCCCCTACCCCCTGCCCCCCCACCCCCCCACCCCCGCCACCACCCCGGGTTACTCTGCATTCACTATTCCCAGCTTGTGGTACAGAGTTCCAGCTTACTGAACTGAGGCTTCTCAAGTCCCAGAACTCTGAGTTATAACAACATGGCACCGGTGGGCCCCTGTAGCCCAGCATCCACCTCGGAGCCTGGACCACATGTTGAATACAAGTTCCAGGCAAGCGTCCGTCTGTCTGTCTGCTTGTTGACCCCAGTGAAATCGCATGTGCAGGCCAGCTGGACCCAGTCCCACAGAGAATCGTGGTCCTCGTCTCATTCTGCTAAATGTGCAGCCCTGGTCGCTGGCAGGGTTTAGGGGTTAGTATTTTTTTTTTCTTCAGTTTTACTGAGATCTAATTCCCATACTATAAAGTCTCTCCTCCATTTCTTGGAAGTAGAGCTGTAGCTCAGGCTGGCCTGAACCTGTCAATCCCCCTGCCTCAGTTTCAGCCGTGCTTGGATCACTGATACCATCCTCACGAACCCAGCCTTCAGCATTGTGTATACAGATCTAACCATGGCACTGTGTCTAACAGCCTTGTTCCTGTTTATGGCTGAGTAATACTCCATCGTGTGTACCAGCTTGCTTGTCTCTAGCGCCCGGTCACTGTCTCTGGGGCATAGGGTGACACAGGTTTTCAGTTCTCTAAGCACTGAGGTTTTGAACTTCCTGATAGAGTTTCTGCTGACCCTGGGGGACGCTGAGTATAGCGAGGAGCTGTCTGCAGAAGTCACATCGCCACCACACACTGGACATTTCCCAAGTCATACCTGCATCACCAGGGGCCATCTGCATCCTTTAAAAACCCTGAATTCCCACATCCCACCCAGACTCGCAGGCTCTTTGCTTTGAGACGAGACCCAGTGTAGCCCAGGTTGGTCTTGGGTTTGCTGTGGTTACTGAAGTGACCTTGATTTCCTGATCCTCCTGCCTCCACCTCATGCATGTAAACACGGGTCAGTTGGGCAGCCAGTACAAAACTCCATTCTTTCCGACCCGAGGACCCTGAGCCTGTCCTCTTGGCTCTTCACTGCCACCGACCGTGGTCCCTAAAGAGGAACACTCTCTGTCATGGAGGCCCAGTGGGACCCTCCGCCTCCCTGGCCGCCCATAGTAGATGACACAGCACAGCAGCAGCCCTCTGCTCCGCGTCCAATTGCTCTCCCTGGAGACCGTGGGACCAATCTGCTGAGGTGTGACTCCCACAGCAGGTGCAGTGAGGAATGGAGCAGACAAAGCCCCTAGGGAGAGCAGGTCTGGTCGGGGTGGGTGAGTCTGCCAGGCAGCCAGAGACACCCCCCTACCCCCAGTCTGAGTTTTCTGCTAGACACCCATTGAGAAAGCCCTCCCCCATTTTCAGTTTGAAGCCAGGAGCTCTCCACCTGCCCCTGTACTGCTGAACTAATCATCAGGTCAGCAGCTGGGCTCCATGCTGAGCCAGCGCTTGAGGGTGGGGGCGGGGGATATGCAGGCAGGAACCGCAGGCCAAGGTCCCCTCCCTGGATGGCACCGCCAGAGTCTCTGCTCAGGTTTCAGTTTTATTTTGTAACCTGCCCTGCTTCCCGCTAAGCTGACCGCCTCAGACCTCAGCATCTGTTTCCTCCCTCAGATCCACTGGGTCCAGCCGCTCCTGACACTGGCTCTTCTTAAAACTGCCAGACCTCTCTCTTCTTCCCCACGCATCCATTCTGAGGCAGCTGAAGAGAGAGCCAGACTTCCCAGGTTCAAATTCAGGCTCTGCACAGCTCAGCCAGTGTAAGTGTAGCAGGTTTTCTTAGTCTGTAAAATGCGGGCCAGTGTACCTCCTTTTTTCCTTTTTTTTTTTTTTTTTTTTTTTTAAATTCACCAAGATAAACCAAGTATGAGGTACAGTTGGCTGCAGTGGAGAGAGTCTTGTGTCTCACAGAGAGGAAGAGGCAGAGGGATAGGATGCGCCAGGAGGGTTTTGAGGGGTGTGTGGGAGTTTCTTGGATGCAGGCAGAAGAAAGTCAATCCAGTTCAAAGAGACCTTGTCAGGAATTGAAGTCAGTAGACTCTCCCATGTGCCTAGGGACCTTAGACGTTGCAAGAAGCACAGGAAAGTTATAACAAGAAGCCCTGCCCCCCACCCCCATTGGGTGCATGATCTGGGGCAGACTGAGACACAGAGAGGTTCCTGGTGATAGCCCCAAGGTCACACAGCTGGAAGTAATACAATTGGGATACAGTCGGGCCTCTGCCCCTGTGTCCACACCCTTAGCTGCCTGTAGAACATATCTGTGGGCCATTCTGGTTCTTATTCCTTCTTGGACTGGTGTCTCAAAACCTGGTCCCAGTGGGGCCATAAATGTCCAGTGGCTTGCTGTGTCTTCCGTCATTGGCCTTGCCATCTCAGCAGAAAGGCTGTGGTTGTTCAGCCCGCCTCTCCGTTCCCAGCACAGATGGTTGCGAAAGGCCTTTGTAAATGTTTCATGTTGGCCGCTGTTCCTACCCTGCTAGAGGAATGCCAGAACCTGCTAGAACCTGCCAGAGCACAGTGTCTGTGGCTGTGCCCAGCTCTGTCAGGTGAGAAAGAATATACGTACGGTCTCTGCTCAGTCCCCGCAGGACCCAGGTTCAGTTCCACACGGCTCCTGTGGCCTGGTATACTCCCCCTGCCTCCACCCTGGGCACACAGGCCACTGTCCTACCTAGGAGCCTGGCACGGATCCAGCTACCGTTCTCTCTCACCTGGCAGGTCTTGGGGGATCCAGTGTCTCTGAGGCAGTGGGATGAGACCTGGGGCTGCCTGACTGCACACCTGAGAAGTCACTGGCAAAAGTGTTCCCTTAATTAACCGAGAGAGCAGCCAGTCCCCGAGTAATCTACTAGCAGGTGTCGGCGGCTGCACTGTAAGTAAGGGTGCCATTGTGTGTGAATAATTCAGACCTCAGGGACAGGCTTCGTCGCCTGCCCTCCTGCCCAGAGCCTGCAGTTGCCTGGTGCCTCCCACAACGTTCCATAGCCTGTGCACCCAGCTGGCCTGTGGAAGGGATACTGCACCCTTAGCTGTACCCGTTCTCAAATGGGGAAACAGGCCTTAGAGAGACAGGGCCTCACTGGGGCTGCAGGGGGTCCTTGAGCTCTTGTTCTGCATCTGGTAAAGCAGATGTGAGTTCCTGTGGGAGGAAGAGTGACCGTGAGCTGTGTGGGAAGTACCACTGGTGATGACCCCCTCAGCCAGCATATGAGTTGTCACCGAGTGTCACCTGCCACAGTCCCCTGGCCTCAGACCTTGCTGAACCCAAATTCTCTGCAACCATCTGGGATCACCCTTGGGTCTTGATCCTGCTAATAATCTAGACATGAGTTAGCAGAAAACTGAGACTGGAGGATGGCTGGCTGTAAGTTTAAGGGCAGTCTGGGTCGGTTATAGAGTGAATGTGAAGCCAAAATGTCTGCACATGTGTCACTCACGAGACAGAACCTGTCACACTGGTGACAGAGACCGCCACTGTCTGTGCACCGCGACTGTTAGATATGGCTGCTCACTCAGCATGTGCTCATTTCTACAGATGGGGAAGCTGAGGCACAGAGAGGTTGAATAACCTTTCTGAACCACACAACTGAGGCAGGCCAGAAAATTGGCTTCTGGCTCAGGGCCTCCTAGCCCTGCCCTGCTGCCCAGGCGGCCCTCGTTTCTGATTTCTTCTTCATCCCACAGAGAGAGTTGTACATGTGGGAACGTGTGTGTATTTTAAGTATGTATGTGTATGTGTGGGTGTGAGAGAGACAGAGAAGGTAGGAGTGCATGAGGGGTGTGTGTGTGTGTGTGTGTGTGTGTGTGTGTGTGTGTGCAATAGACCAAAGGCTGTAATTTGGAGAGCTGGTGCACTCTGCCCCTTCCCTTCTTCCCAGTCCTGGGTATGGAGTATCTGCTGGCCCAGGCAGACCCGTCAGAGAAGGGGCTCAAACAGCAGGGAACCCTGCCTAGGTTGCAGAACGGGGTAGGGGGGGGAACAGCCAATGCTGAGATGGAAAAGGCAGTCTCACTAGTCCACCATCCCTTGAGGGTGGCATCAGGGTTCCCAGGAGCGAGGCGACCCAATTACAAGAGCAATTAAGGGTACGCTGACGCACAGCCAGCAGCCGCGGTGCCCACCTCGAGAGTGACAAGCCAGCCCGCCGGGCCGTGCGTGGTTTAATCCAGGGAAGGCTCCAGTGTTAATGGCGCGAGCAGGCTCATTAGCTGTAATCCATCTGTCCTTAATGCGGTGGTGCAGGCGCAGCCTGCGGGAAGCAGGCAGCCCTTGCCTTGCCGGAGCTGTTGACTGCAAGCAGGCAGGGCTGAGGAGGGCTGTAGCCATAGCAAGGGTGGGCCTTGCTCCCTCCTTCCCTACTCAGAAAATGAAGTAGAGGCAGGGTCGAAGTCCTGGAGCTGTGGAAAGGGCACTTGTTCCTCTGTATTGCACGGGCTGTGCAGCTGGGACAGAACCTTCTGAGCAGCTGTGAACAAGTTGCCTTCCCTTTCTGGGCCTGTGATGCATTCTGGGAAAATAAATGAGCCCAGAACATGGAATGTGTAGGTGGTGCCTCCCCTTGACCCAGGCCATTCTCCCACTTATTTACAGAGGGATGGAGGAGTGGATGCTGTTTAGAATATTCCAGATAGGTGTCTGATGAGTGGGATCCCCTGAGTTTCTTGGAACCCTGTGCACAGGGATTACTAGTGGTACTCTGCTGGGGAGAACCAGGACTGCCAGCTCTCCTCCAGACTTCTATGCCCCCTGCTCCTCTCCAGGGCCCTTGTATTCCCAGGGTCATGTTATAAGCATCTTAGGGATGGAGAAATGTCTCAGCAGTTAAGAGCACTGGCTGCTCTTGCAGGGGACCAGAATTCAGTTCCCAGCACCCCCACGGTGGCTTGCAACTGTCTATAATTCCATGTGATCTGAAGCCTTTTTTTTTTCTGACCTTTGTGTGCGTAGTAGCCATGTCCATGGCACACAGACACACGTACAGGCAGACAGAACACCATGTCCCTAAAATAAGTAAGTGGACAGACAAATGGTGAAAGACCTCATGAGGGAGGTGTTGGGATGTATGTGGTTATAAATCAAAGATCCTGGCAGCCACCAGCTGCTACAAGAGGCAACGAGAAGTGCCTTTCCTCATGTGTGGGCCCATCGTGCCCAGGGGTCCAGAATCCCAGACTCGGGATCCAGGAGGGAAGTTGTCTGGATTTGAAGTTTTCTGGATGGTGGTCATTACCATGGTAACCTCAGCAGACATTTGATAAGCTAGTAGCTCTGGCCAGCCCTGACCTCCTGGCTCTAGCCTAGCTCCTTAGAGCAGGTGGCAGACCAAAACTCCCACCACCTGAGGATTCTGGAACAATCTAGCAACAGCCACCAGGAGGCTGTGCACACATCTGAGTGGCCTATGAGGTAGGGGAACTAACTGACAGGGCCATATCTGTCACTGACTGTTGCTACTCTCTGCTTGGCCTTGGTTTCCTGGAAGGAACATGGGGTGGGACAATGTCGCCCACTCTGCCCCTTCTCAGAGCTGGAAACAGGAACCAGCCTCCCAGGTTCTGGCCATCACAGACAAGAGGCATCTGGGCTGGAAGATGGCGTGGGAGGCTGTCGCCATGGTGACGCCTCCTCCCTGGGCCTGCTCCCTCACCCACTGGCTCTTCCTGCCTCCCCAAAGGTGCCTGGCAGACACAGAGAGGCACCCCAGTGGATGCTACAGCCACCCCAGCAGTGACCCAGGACTAGGCTGGGGGAGTTGTCGCCACCCCGCTCAGCCTCCTGGCACCGTATCCATCAATAGTGAGGCAGGCTCTGTGCAGTAATAGCGCAGGGCCTGCCGGGCAATTGATTTCAATCATTTTATAGAGAACCTATGTAAAATAAAAGGCCTTTAATCACATTTGTATCCATTTCCAGGCTCGGTAAATCAATTTGAATTGAGCTGGGTGCCATGGCCACAGCTGATTAGCGTGTGTATATATGGTCAGATGAATGGCACCCAGCCTACGGGTGGGGGTGCAGCCATTACTGCCTGACACCCGCCCACGACAGGCCAGGTCTTCTCCTCCCTCTGGTGCCAAGTCTTTGTCCTGGTGGCCCCTGAGGCTGGCCTCTTCCTGGCAGCTCCCGTGCCCGGAAGGGCCATTAGCTATGCCCCTGAAGTCCCCGGAGCTAGCCTCCTTATGATGCTGTCCCTTTTGGGAACTTCCCAGGGCCACCCTTAGTGTGAGCTTCCAATCCAAGTCCCTCTGAGAATGCCTTTTGAGATTGGGGCTCCTCTTGGTGCCCATGGACAGCATGGCTTTTGCTTTCTGGAAATTGGAGGCCTGTATGGGCATCCTGTGTCCTGGGATAGGCAGGGAGCCTGGAGTTACAATAAGAGGGCGTGAGAGACACAGTTGCTCTGGGGTCAAAGAGGAGGCTAGACCAGATGGCAAGGGGCACCGGTCATCTTAGGAGAGAGTAATTAGGGGAAGAGTGCATTGAGCCAGTGGCTGTGAGCCAGGATTGGAGGTGCCCAGGGCATGATCCCAGAGCAGGTATCTGAGGACTGAGCTCTGGGCACAGGGTACAGAACAAGGAGCAAAGGCCACATTCGCCTGCACTGCAGATATGCGAAGTTCAGAAGGCCCATGCAGGGGCATGGAAGAAGGACAGGAAGGCAGGGCTGGGCTCCTAGAGGAGAGGAAATGACAGAGGAAGAGGAAGGCAGGGCTGGGGCATGTGGGTTGCCTATGAACCGCTTGTAGGACTACGATGTGAAAGAAGTGGAAGCCAAACAAACCATTTTCTCCAGCTTGTTTTGGGTCATGGTGGCAGAGGCAAGGAGTCACACTGTGCCCGAATGAACGCAGCATGGGCCAGGCCCCTTTCTCAGGAGATGCAGTGGCTGGTGAGTTTTGGAGGTTTAGCAGTGGCATGACCCATGCTGGCTTGACCCAAGTGAGTAGGAGCTGCTTCCAGCACCTTGTCCCCATATGTGTCCTGCTCTGAGCACCCCAGGACAGGGTGTGCTTCTGCTTCCCAGGTTCTCCCAGGTTAGGAAGCTGGTCCCGAGCCTGAATGAAGAGCGGGGCCCATTAACCATGCCCAGTGGCCACACCCAATTGCCCCACCTGCCCAGTGCCAGTCACACCTGGCTGAGCCTGAGTTGACTTGCTTTTCCTGCTCTGTAGAATAGGCTTTCTGGCTTTGATGGGACCTCGAGGGTAGGTTTGTTTGATCTATAAATAAACTGGAGTCTGGCGACCCAGCCCAATGCTGCTGGCTGAGAGCCACCCAGGCAGCCTGCACAACCACCCCAGGGTCTGTCTCTGGCAAGCATTCCAGCAGACCCCACCTGTGTCCCCTCCATTTGAACCCTCCCTTTGTCACATTGTACCTGTCTTTCTGGGAATTGAAGCAACACAGGTGTACAGTGTGCCCTCCCCGTCCCTAGGGCCTCTGTCCTGTTAACAGATAGGTGGCTCCACAGGTAGGTTCTTTACTGTCCCATTGAACAGATGGGAGAACTGAGGTCTAAAGAGCCTGGACAACATGCCTGAGGCTACACAGAGCTGAGGCTTGAACCCAGGTATGTTCCAGATAAGATGCCTGTCCTTGTGGGTGTCATAGACTTCTGGAGTCTGTCACTGATGAGTGAAAATGATCCAGAGGGCTCCTGAGCCTGCCTGCTCTCCCTGGGGCTGCCTGTCATGGTGCTGAGCAAAGCCATGGCTATGTATTGCGTGGTCGCCAGGCAAACAGAGGGGCAGCTGGCAGGAATCCCTGAGGAGCTAGTCTTTCCCTGCATCAGGGTGGGAAAGACTAAAAGCTATGACAGGTCTGGTGTTGGAATGTACCAGAAAGCCAGGGGAGCCGGCTGAAGGGACATTGATCTGCAGGAAGGAACCCAGCGAGAGGGCTGGTGTAAGCAAGCTCCCCCCTCACTTGGCTTCTTCTCAGGAAGCTACCAGAAGCTCAGATTCTTCAGGTTACCTTGACCCATGACCCCAAAGCAAGCAAGCCCTTAATTGTTTTTAAAACTTCATTTTTAAAACTGTCGCAAATAAAAAAAAAAATTAAAAAATACACGGAACTTAACCAGACCCAAAGACAGAACGGCTTGCACTGTGTGCAGTTAGCGGAGACACTCAGAATGGAAGGAGTGAACTGTCACGTCGGATTTGACGCATTCGAGATTGAATATATTTTATGCACTTAGCCACACCAAAAAAAAAAAAAAAAAAA
>JANHMN010000018.1:44093016-44107280 GCA_030674055.1 Rhabdomys pumilio
AAAAAAAAAAAAAAAAAAAAAAAAAAAAAAAAAAAAAACAAAACAAAACAAAACAAAAATTCGATGACATACATGTACATGTGTTTATGTATATGCATATGATTGGCTAGATTCTGCACTCGAGGGAGAGCGTGAGTTTGCTCTTCTGAGACTGTGACATCACTTACTGTACGTTTAGAGACCATCTGTTTTTCTAAACAATTTGTGACCTTGTGTTTCTTTAGAGTTGAATAGTACTCCCTTTATACATACCAAATTCTCATTTTTCATTCATCCGTTGATGGACTAAATTGACCCCAACTCTCTGTCAGCCTGAATAAAGTTACAGTAAACAGGCATTTAAACTGCGTACTCTTCCACATGTCTGGGTAGGGCCCAGGCTCTGCCTGCTCTGTGTAGCTCTAAGTGTCTCTTGACATGCTTGGATTTTGGATTCTGTCTCCATCCTTGTACCATTTCCTATGTCTTTTTATGCTTTTTAATTTTTTTTAATTATTTTTATTTTATGTGTATGAGTGTTTTGCCTGCGTGTATGTCTTTGTACCACACGTGTGCCTGGTGTCTGTGGAGACTACAAGAAAGATTAGGTCCCCTGGAACTGGAATCACAGCCAGTTGTAAGCTACCACCACATGGGTGCTGGGAATCTGGGTCTTTAGCCAGAATAGGATATACTCTTAACCACTGAGCCATCTCTCCAGTCCCCTTCCCTTCTCTTCTGTTCTGGGACAGTGTCACATGTATCCCAGGCTGGCCTTGAAAACTCACTGTGTAGCCAAGATGGATCTTGAGTTTCTGATCCTTCTGCCTCTACCTCCTGAGTGCTGGGATTATATGGAGTGTGCGCCACGCCTGGTTTATGGAGTGCTGGGAATCGAACCCAGAGCTCTGTGCACATTAGCTGAGTATTCTACCCACTGAGCCACATCCCCAGTCCCTCCTATGTTTCTACACATGGCCCCAAACCATGTGGCTCTTTGACTGCCCTCTTCAGCGAGCCTCCCTTACCCCGGCTTATGATATCTGCTAAATCTGCATTTCCAAATAAGACCCAGGACCCTGGGGAGGGGGGGCTGTGCATGCTAGGAACCTCTGTAAGGAGCTCTGGGCTCACAGTAGGACTGCCTCAATAGCTGGGACATGAGCTGGCAGGGCACAGTGCCTTAATAACAGCCCACATGAAACCTGGCTGTATTGTTGCCCAGTTCCTTGCTGCTAGGCCCAGAATGTCAGGCTGGAGCCTACAGTAGCAAGAGCACAGTGGGCCCCGGTTAGCAGTGTTCTTTATGGTGGAGGCTCCGTGTCTTTGGGGGCCAGATTGTGTTCACAGTGTGTCATGGCAGAGAGCACTAGCATGGGCATCCAGGCCCTGGTGTTGTCCTGACCGTGTGACCCTGGCGCATGGCTCAAGTCACAAAGCTGCTTCTTCAGACAACTTCCAAGCTAACACTTTTATGGTTAGCCCTCGAGAGAAGATTCTAGGCAAATGCTAAACCATGTTAAGGACGAAGGAAGGCCTCTCAGAGATGGAGGAGGGGAGGTCAAGCTTGTGATCTGCGGGGGGGACAGCTCGTTCTGCCCGAAAGGACACCCAGAGCCAGGGTAATTCATCCCTGTTCTCAGGTCTGACTCCTCATTTATCAAAAGCCCCTGCTGGCGCCTGCCTCCAGCATCCTCCAGAGGCCCCAGGAAGTGACTGCTGAACAGCAGAGGTGGAGGGCTCTCAGGCAATACAGCTCGATGCTCCAGGGGTGGGGGGGCTTGGGGCGTGGCCCAGAGCAAGCATCTGCTGCTTCATTTCCCTGGGGCCAAGCTCTCAGTGACAGTGACTTACCCCTGCTCCAGGAGGTGAAAGGTGCTTGCTTTGTAGCCATTGGTAATTCCCAGAACCATCCATCTCCCCTAGCACCATCACAGGAAGAGTGATGGTGACCTTCCTGGCCAGCCTCGGCGATGTTACAACAGGTTTATGCCTTGTGAGTGATAGCGTTTGCGTCCATGACACTGGGATGGCAATGTCACCGTGAGGCTCTCAGAGAGCAGGGTGATAAATACCTCACAGAAGCTTCCAGAGAGGAGATGGAGGGGTAAATGGAAGATTATGACCCTTCAGAGATAGGCAGAGAACACAAAGACAGCTAAGTCCAAGGGTCATGGGTGGGTGAGTCTTTACTGGCGTTACCATCCAGTCCCTGTCCCAGGCAAGTTCTGCAGGACAAGGGTAGCCACAGTGCTGGAGGCATGGGCTTGCCTGAGGAACAGCTAGAAACACACTACCACAGCAGACAGCTGTTGGAGATGCAAGTGGTGTCACCTGTGCCCTGGAGTGATGGGCCTTGGTCCTGGGCCTCTGTTTCCTCAGATGTAGCTAGATCTGCAGTTATCTATCAGGACAGCTGGAGCAGATGATCGCAGGTGTGAGTCCTCAGCTGTGCCCCGCAGAGGGCTCTGGGTCCCTAAAGGTGTCTCCTGTTACTCTACCAGCAGCACAAGCCAAGAGCTGCTTTTCCTAGTGGTCCACGGGGATCTGTGCATGGTGGGTGGCCAACCAGGGTACTGTGTGGTCTGTAGTGAGCTGGCATGCTCACCAAGTCTGCAGAGCCTCCGTCTCCAAGTCAGGCCTAAGCTCGCGCCAAATGAACACATGTACTCGCACACACACACACACACACACACACACAGACTCAAACACAGAGACACAAACCCTGACACACACACACACACACATGCACACATATACAGATTCACATATGCATGGTAGACACAAACCCTGACACACACACAATGCATATCCACACCTGGGCACACATATACTTCAAAGACACACATACAGATATACACACAGGCCAGACAGACATACTCAAGTGTATGTATGTATATATGTATGTATGTATGTATGTATGTACAACATATCCTATCAGATACATAGGTACATGTCCATATGTATGCATAACTACACAGACATACCCAATACAGTAGTACATACAACATACAGGTTCACAGGCACAGGCACATAGAATTCACTTAACTGTATCACTCAGATATTCACATAGACAACACAGAAACCCACAAAGACATATATACACACATATGTATGTTGTTGCAGATGCATGCACATCCAGATGCATATAAACACACACACATTGTGCACATGCTACTGCTACATTCACACACCTGTGTACACACACACACACACACACACACACACACACACACACACACACACGCACGCACGCACGCTGGCCTGCCGGGCTCCCAGACTCCACTCTGACCTTTCTCTACCACAGAGGCTGACATGGGGGAATGTCCGGGACAACCCTTTGCTTTGAGGAGCCCGATTGTCCTCCCTTCCTGTTCTGCCAACACAAGGTGGCAGAAATGTGGGAAGGGCCTGGGGTGGTGACAGGGTCGCTGTAGGACCGAGAATCCTTCCCTCTGTCTGAAGAGCCATGGGTAAGGCTCACGTTGGTTAGCCTGTCACCCTGAAGAGTTTATCTGGCCACCCACAGAGTGACAAATAGGCTGTGAGCACCCTGCCCTGGTCTCTGTAGGATAGCTAGACACAGTGGTATGACCTGCCCTTGTTGGAGGCATGGCTGGTTCGAGGTTTCTGGGTTATGCTGAGGAAGTACTTATTGGGAGGTGGCCCCAGCACTGGGCCAGGTGAGTGTCCAGCAAGGGAAGGCAGAGGGAGCATCAGAGCGAGAGAAAGAGAGAGAGAGAGAGAGAGAGAGAGAGAGAGAGAGAGAGAGAGAGAGAGCATGAGTTGAGGCTCCGGGGTTGGCATTGGCCAGAGTATGCCAGCCATACTCAGAAGGTCACCACTTCAGGGGAGAGATTTTAAAATTCAGGAAATGTGGGTGTGTCCACGGCCTGAATGGCTTGTGGGGGGAACCTTGAAGGCACAGCTGGGGGCGGCCGAGAGACAGAGTGTGTGCTTAGCAGGTATGAGGCCCTGGTCCATCCCCAGCACCAGATATGAAAGAGGGGAATCAAAATAGCGGTTCCACGTCTGCCCTCCTTCATGCAGCCGCTTCCCTCCCCACCCCGTCCATCCCCTCCCTCCCTTCCCCCCTCCCTCCTTTCCTCCCTCATCCCTCCCTCCCAGATCCTCCCCTCCCTCCTAGGAATATGCTTTTTTTTTTTTTTTTTTTTTTTTTTGAGACGGGGTTTCTCTGTGTAGCCCTGGCTGTCCTAGAACTCACTCTGTAGACCAGGCTGGCCTCAAACTCAGAAATCCACCTGCCTCTGCCTCCCAAGTGCTGGGATTAAAGGCGTGCGCCACCATCGCCCGGCAGAATATCGGAATATGCTCATTTTATACATCTTCAGCAAGCATTCCACCACTGAGTGACAAGATGCTAAATGTTTTCACTATTATTGTTGCTGTTATTATTGTTATTATTGATATTATTATTATTAAGCTGATTCCTCCCCCACTCCAAGACAGGTTCATGGTATGCCACTGAAGATAGCCTTGAACACCTACCTGGGCTATGATCCAGAAGGAAATGATCCTCCTGCCTCAGCCTCCTGAGGAAGTGGGCTGAAGATACCACAGTGCTTGACTACAAAAAAAAAAAAAAAAAAAAAAAAACCAGAATTTTTTTTTTTTTTTCTGAGATAAGGTCTTACTCTGTAGCCTAAGTTGGTCTGCTGGCCTCTAGCACATAGGGGCATTTCTTCTAGCTGAATTCTTCAAGTCAGTCTCGGGATTAAAGACATGTGCCCCCATCCCCAGGGAAAACAAAAGTGCTATGTAACAGCTGGGCGTGGTGGTGCGTGCCTTTAAACACATGGGAAGCAGAGGTTGTGAGCTTGAGGCCAGCCTGGTCTACATAATGAGTTCCAGGACAGCTAGAACTATGTGAAGAGACCCTGTCTTTGATGATGATGATGAGGAGGAGGAGGAGAAATAATAATAATAATGGCACATTTGTAGTAAAATGGAGTCTCTCATTCTCCTCCACAACCTCCCGTTACTTACCACCAGAGAACCTTCTTGAAAACCAAGAGACGTGTTGTGTTGTGGCAAGGCCTGATATCTCCCTTAACAAGAATGCCAGAGCATTCATATAGAAAGCTTACTCTGTGGAGCCCCTCACTTCTAGTGCTGCAGAGATTCTAGACTCCCCAGCAGAAAGCATCGCACTCCAGATAGCCCAGCTCAGCCCCCAGAAGGACCAGGCGGGAGCAGGCGGCAGGTAGGGCTGCTGGCACAGTTGGCTCATGCATCCCCCATCCTTCCGGGGAAGGGGAAGTAGATGCTGTGTGGCTCGTGGTCCCTGCGGCCCTCCAGGGAAGCGATAACCAGATCTTTGCATCCCTGCGCTGGTTAATTTGTTTTCAATAGGTTTCAATCAATTACATGTGGTCCTGGGAAGAGAAGCACAAAGTAATTGGCTGAAATAAATCACTTGGCACTTCAAAAGGCACTCTCTCCAGGGCCTCACCGCCCAGCCTTCGATTCTTAATAAACAGGCGTGTTTGTCCCCCACCCCCTTGTCCCCCACCTTCATGGGAACCAAAGGCTAGGATGGAGGGCCCATTTGCCAGGGACCAGTCTGGCCTATAGCCAAGTGCACCAGAATTACAGGGAGGGGAGTGTCACCCAACCTTTCCCCTCCCCACCCTTCACCCCCACTTTGTTTCTCATCCCTGCCACTCAGACCCATGTCCTTCCTTCCTCCCTCTGCCCAGCCCTCGCTCGTGGCTGCATCTCTATGGTCTCCCTCTAGGGCCTGGCCTCGTGCACCTGCCCCGGTCTTTCCTCTTCTTCCCGTGAGGTCCTGCCTGGGTCAGGCTTGAATTAGGGCCACCCTGCTCCAAGTGTGACCTCATGGGAACCAACATCTGCAAGGACTTTGTTTCCAAATGAGGCCCTTCTTCAGGAGGAATTGGGCTGAAATGTAGCTTTTGAAAGTATACATTTCAGCCAGGCATGGTAGCACTTGCCTTTAATCCCAACACTTGGGAGGTAGAGGCAAGTGGGTCCTTGAGTTCACAGCCAGCCTGGTCTACAGTGAGAGCTCTGTAGCCAGGACTACCCAGAGATACCCCTGTCTCAGAAAGGAAGGAGGGAGCGAGGGAGGGAGGGAGCGAGGGAGGAAAAGAAAGAAAGGATGAAAGAAGGAAGGAAAGAAATAGTATACACTTTGGCCACATCACCCCCAATGGAGAGAGGAGCAGGATTCGATCTGTTACACTGTAACATACTGCCATCCCTTGGTCCCATGCACTTAGCCTCCTCCCTCCAAGTTCCAGTAGTTGGAGTTGTGGCCTCTTTAGGCTGAGAAGAAGAGCTGTCACTGAAAGCAGCAGGCACTGGATGGGGGCACAGAAGTCAGCAGAAGAGGGTGGGTGGCACATGGAGCTGGCGGTGGTTTGAATAAGAATGCCCCCCATAGGGCTGGCGAGATGACTCAGTGGTTAAGGGCTCTTCCAGAGGTTCTGAGTTCAAATCCCAGCAACCACATGGTAGCTCAAAACAATCTGTAATGGGATCTGATACCCTCTTCTGGTGTGTCTGAAGACAGCTACAGTGTACTCATTAAATAAATAAACAAACAAACAAACAAACAAACAAATAAATCTTTTTAAAAAAATGTTTCCCATAGACTCATATAATTGAACAGCCCCCAGGGAATGGCACTATTTGAGAAGGATTAGGAGGTGTGGCCTCATTGGAGGAAATATGTCACTGGGGGTAGACTGCTTTCAAAAGCTCACACCAGATCCAGAGTCTCCTTTTCCACCTATGGATCAGAATGTAGCCTTTAGCTACATCTCCAGCACACCTACCACACCTACCTGCCTGCCACCATGCTTCCTGCTTCTGTGTTCATGGCTATGATGACAATAGACTAAGCCCCTGAAACTGTAAGCCAGCCACCAGTGAAATCTTTTCCTTTATAGGAGTTGTCTTGGTCATGGTGTCTCCTCATAGCAATGTGACGAAGACACAGTTCAAACCATCTCTGAATGAGTGTGCCTGCTCATGACAAATCTCAACCAGAAGCCAAGTATACCCTACCTCCAGGTGCACCCCACCTGGTGAGACTCTCTCTAGCAAAATGCTGGGGGCCAGTGGATGAAAGTGGAATGACTTGGTAGGGGGTCACAAGGAGGAAATACTAATGGCTGCTGGTGCAGGCCAGAGGTCAGCAGAAAAGGACCTGGTTATTCTTCTACTTTGATCCTCATGGTTGCTTGAAGCTGGCCCAGGCCCTCCTCAGCTTCCTGCTGCTGAGGTAATGGAGCTTCTGAAACCTTCCCTGAACCCCTTCCACATTTCTGCTCAGCTCCCAAGGGTGATCCCTGCACCCTGCCCAGGTTACAGATGAAGGACACTAAAGTTGTGTCCTGACGGGATCCAATGTGACCTCCAAATCCCTGATGTTGACCGTTGCAGTCACCAGCAGAGAGGTTTCCAGGGAAGTGGGCCTCACCCAAGGTTGGAGGCTGGTCCTTGTTCTCCACTGGCCAGCCTCGGTAGCTGTGGGTCCTCTGTGGTCAAGGGCAAGAACATCCAGCTGTTCAGGGTTGTTCCTGCTATTGGCACAGCTGGAGAGGACCAAGTCCAGTTCCACTTAGCAATATACCATCCTTGAAGCTTGGGCAAGGTCAGCCTGGCACAGGCAGAGGAGGAAGGACCATCTGTGACCGTGACATAGGAAAGTCTGGAAACTGGGTGTGGTGTGCTCTCACACAGGGAAGTGGTGTTAGTGGGAGAGGGTTGTCACAGCATAGATGGGAGGAATCATGGGAAAGGAGACCAAAAAGTTCTTGGTAAGGGGAGTGGGAGGAAGCTATGCCGGCTGGAAAGGGTGTCCAGGCACACGGAACCACAAGTGCCAAAGCCCCATGGTCTGGAGAGAGGACTGCAGCTGGTGCTGTTTGTGGCATCTAGAAATGGATCCCTTTGTGTCTCACCACTGTTCCCATCGGGGCTGCCTGCCAGGATAACCCTGGGGGGCCAGCCCTCCCTGGGAAGGGTGTGGGCAGCTGCAAGCTGCCCTGTCCCTGCTTCCCAGCCTCCACCTGCCCTGCCTCACAAATCATGGTGGCCTAATGAAGTGCCTCTTGCCTTGAGAGAGCTCCGGGGCCCAGCCCGGAGCCAGGTCAGAGCCTCCGTGAAATTACAGCTGTAAGACACGGCTAGGGGAGCGGGGCCTCTCGCCCTGCCTGTAATTACGGCCCGCGGAGTCCTGATTGCCGCAGTCCAATTAATTAAACACGGCAGCGACCCAAATTATGATCTGCCGCTTGCACACAGCAGTATTTTTAACCTTAACTGTCGGGGCTGAGCTTAAATTTCCTGTCTGGACAGAAGTGTCACCCGCGGGAGAAGGAGGTGGCGTTGAACCGAACCTCGCCGATGACAGACCCTGTAATTAGAAACTGTAGTGTCCCCGAGACCGGTCTTTAAAACTGTCAGAAGCCAAACGGCGGTCATTTGATACGAGGCTATCATTACCGGAGAAACTATTAGCCGCAGGTAAATAATATTATGCCGGGGACGCGGCAGACTGGTTGGGGAATTTGCTGGCGCTTAATTAGGGCCAGTGGCGAGGAAGATGGATGGTCACCCTTCCCGATTCACTCATTAGGAGGGAGAGTCAGGTGCTGTGGGGTCATCCAGGCTGCTGACCCTGCAGAAAGCATGTCTGCCCTGACACTCGGCCTCCCCTCCACCATGCCTCCCACAAATCTCTCCCAGGCTTGGATTTATTGTCAATCTCCATTTGGTGGGAGCAACCAGGAGGACCCCAGTTTACACTCTATCCTTGGGATGAAGGCAGGCAGGTGGTCTTGCAGATACTTGCACAGCAGGGACCATCTAGGGAGGTCAAGTTGGATCTTCCGAAGGGGCCACTGCCTACAAAGTGCATATCAGTGGGCATGTGGCTTTAAGGGCATGAGGGACTGAGGGTGTGGCTTAGCTGGTGACATCTTTGCCTGCCATGCATGCCCTGGGTTCTGTCCTCATACCGCATAAACCAGGCGTGCTGGTGACAACTTTACCCAGCACTAGAATCCTAGTTCAGGAGTTCAAGGTCTCACTTGGCTCAAATTTAAGGCTACCTGAGACCCTGTCTCAAACAAAAACAGGGCACTTGACAGTTTGTAGAGAGTTCTTCTAAGTAGTGGTGGCCTTCTGATGCCACAGCACCCCTTACCAGTTACCTTGGTCAACAGGATCTTATAATAGCATCTAGAAACTTATTATTAAAAAAAAAATCAATAATTCACATTTAAAATAACTATTATATCACCATTATAAAGGTTCCTATTGTTGCTAATTTTTTTCCCTGTAATTAATGTATAGATTAAGCTTTACCATGTGTGAGAAAAATGCAGCAAACGTCGGGCTTACTAATATCTCTCCCTACATCTGGGGCCCGTCTTGGAGTGTGCCCCCTCTGATAAGCAGGTGCTTATCTTACTTGGGTGTTCCCCCAGACTTGGAATTATGGACCCCTTGAAGTCTGAAGCCTGGAGTCCTGAAGACCACCGGTGGTCCTCAGGCAGGTGTGGGGTGGGGTATGTGAGGCTTGCACTCAGTCCTCCTTAGAGCCCAAATGCTGCTTTAGGTCATGGACTCTGCAGTGTCTGGGCTCCCAGCAGCAACAGTGCGAGAGATGTTTTGACAAACAGCAGGTAAACTTACTCATAGCTTGCAGGAAGCATAACGCTGGTCACCTTACATGAGTGTTCTTTCGGATTCTTATGTCCTGGAACAAGGGTTGTGGAGGAGGGCCAGCGGGCTGCTGTCTCTGCCTCTCTTAACAGGGCACTGCCACCCTCAGGCTCCTGTGTACGATACATGCAGAGTTTCCAGGAATGACAGAAAGGATGCAGTCATGCTCACAGCTTCCCCTAACATATTCATACACACGTGCCTGCACGCATGCATGTCCCCACTCACTCACATATACCCTTGGACTATGCACACAACAGGGGCCCAATTCTCCATCCCTCAAACAAGCTAGATCGGCCCCCTGTCCCTTCTCCATCTGGAGCCTGGGTTAGTTCACTCTGCCCTGTTCCCGCAGCTGACTTACTGACTACTGCAGTACAGGACTGCCCTGAGCATGGTTAGCTCATGGGTTGCCCAGGGAGATGACATCATGGCTGGATAGCTGGGTAGTGGAATAGATAGGCTCCCATGTGTCAAGGACATCGGTGTCACTAGGGATTTTGACTCCTGGCTGGATGAGCCATACACCTGGGGTTGGAGTTGCCCAGTTCCAGCATCCCAAGTGGTTGGGGATCTTGCGGCTCTGGCCTGCTTCCACAAAGTCCGCACATACCACATCATAGTGACAGACCCTATGAGAGGCCTAGAACTCCACATGGGAGCCAGGAGTAGCAGGACAGCAGTTCTTGCCGAGGTTTATTATACAAGGAAAGTGACTCTCAGAACTGTACCCAGGTCCAAGAGCAGTATTGTGAAGAAGGCTTGTAGGCTGAGGGCGGCACACAGGCACTATCATGGTCTTCCAGCTCACCATCCTCAGATCAGACCAAGCCAGACAGAACCCAACTGAGATCCATATAGCCCTGAAGGCCTCCTGTATGCCAGGGGTGTCACACAGAGTCCCCAAGGACTTGGTCATAGGCACCTAACTATTCTGTGGCAGCGTGGCCTGAAGTCACTTGTCAACGGAATATCCTGCTTCATTTGGTTTCTGGCAACAGGCGTGGCCCCATGTGGCTCTTGAGCGTGGCCCCATGTGGCTCTTGAACGTGGCCTCATGTGGCTCTTGAACATTTAGGGTCCATAGCATATACCAGAACCTGTATCCTTATCCTAGCCTCTCTA
The DNA here is from genome assembly GCA_030674055.1 of Rhabdomys pumilio. NCBI lineage: Eukaryota > Metazoa > Chordata > Mammalia > Rodentia > Muridae > Rhabdomys > Rhabdomys pumilio. The sequence goes on from JANHMN010000018.1 coordinate 44,103,841, forward strand.
GAATGTAATTGCAAATAGCAGCCAGGCATCGCTTGCTGCCGGATGGGATGGTACACTCTGGTCCGTGAGGATATGGGTGGCGCAGGGGCAGCATGCGGCAGAGTGAGCTCATCCCGAGGGACTGGAAAGATCCTCCATCAGAAGGAGAAAAGGACATGACAGTCCAGAGGAGCTGAGGGGGCAGTGTCTGTTAGAGGTCTGAGGCCTCTGGAGATAAGTTTTAGAGACAGCCAGGTGAGAAAAGTGGGCCGGCCTAGGCAGGAAAGCCTGGAAGCTTCCAATGGGTAGGCTTTGTTCTGTTGGTAGAGATGGAGCTCTCTTTCAACCTGGGGAGGGGTGGGAAACACAGCCATGATAGCAATGGGTGACGTTTGTTAGCAGGTGCCAGGGATTGGTCTTCATTTGTTTATTTACCAATCTGTCCATCCATCCATCCATCCGTCTGTCCGTCCGTCCAAGGGACTTCCATCTATCCACCCATCACTTATCCATGTACCCATGTGTTTGTTTACCTGTGTCACCCACCTACCCATTCATCTATCCATCTACCCACCCATCTATCCATCTACCCACCCATCTATCCATCCACCCACCCACCTATCCATGTACCCATGTGTCCACCCATTTATACACCCACCTACCTACCCACCCATCTACCCACCCATTTACCCACCCAGCCACCTATCCGTTCATCCACCTGTTGAGTCATGTGGTCCTACCATGAGCTAGCAGAGATGTTTACATCCAGGCCTCACCTCTCCTGGAAAGCAGCTTGGTGAGGGATACATGCAGTGACAGCCTGGATATGCATAGCCTCTCATCCTGTCTCTCAACGTCCTCACTCATTGAAGTCCCCTGAGCTTCAGCCTCCTCCTCTCTAGCCACAGTCCAGATGTGTGCCCTGTCCTCATCTCCTGCAGGTTCTTAGTCCCCATGGCCATGGCAGGCTGGCACTTCTCTTCCCTCAGCCCCCGCTGAGGTGGCCATGTGGTTTTGACAGTGTGTTGTGGTGACCTATCAAGTTGGCTTGGCTGTCGGGCCAGGGAGATCCATCAGCCGGTGTCCTCGGCACTCTCCGGCCTGAACTGCGCTTTAATTTGCCAGTCTGTGGGTTTCTTCCCCGTGAATTCATCTATATTTGTGTCAGGCAAGATTGCTTTTGTCTTCCTGAGCCTGCTAATACATCCCTGTAGACATCTGTCTTTGGCCTTCTGAGTGTTTCTTGTCCAGTTTAGAAATGGAGTCCAGGGTGTGATAAGCCAGAAACGAACAACCCCACATGGCCTCTGCCCCAGCAGGCTGCCAGGCCTCTAGTGATTGGGCAGGTGGTATAGCTGGAACTCCACCCACTTAAGACCCTAGATCACTCCTTTCTGGCCAGCAGCTTCTGTGTCAGTTGGCTGGGGCTGAACTAATAAAACCCCAAAACCTGCTAAATGGCAGAAACTTGCTTGCTCAATCTTCTAGAGGCCACAGTGCAAGGCCAGAGTGGAGGCTGGGCTGTTCTGCCCTCCTCTCGTGTGCTGATAGCCTTATCAGGAAGATAGGAACAGAGACACCCATATGACTGTAATCTTTTCACCCTATTGGGCTGTGTCTCTGTGTGTTGGTCCATTCTGAGGTCCAGGATGTCAGCATGTAAATTTGGAGAATACTCGAATCTAACAAGTGGCCTTTTCAATTTTATGCTTGTGCTTGTGTGTGTGTGTGTGTGTGTGTGTGTGTGTGTGTGTGTGTGTGTGTGCGCTTGTGTGCATATGTGGGGTGCATGCGTGTACGGGTGTGTGTGTGTGTACCTGTGTAGAGGTCAGGGGTCCACCTCAGGTGTCACTCCTTAGGTACCATCTACCTGGGTTTTTAGACACTGTCTTCCACTGGGACTTACCAAGTAGGGTCACTTCTCCATTTCCCTGGCACCAGGATTATAAAGGTATACAACCACACCCAGATTTTGCTATGTATCTTTTTATTTTATCATCAGACTTGCATTGTGCTTTTCCAAGGCGTGGGTACTTTACTGGCTGTCTCTCTAGCCCTCACTTCCAATTTTCAGTGACAGATGCCTACTCAGTGGGGAGGTATGAGGCAGCTCCTTCTGATCACTGGACACTTGCCCATGTAATCTCCAGCCCTGTGGTTAGCGTTCATTTAGGGCAAGTGGCCTCCATAGTGATGGGCTCTCGTGACCTCTGCCTGCTCAGTCTTAGCAGTAGGAGATTGAGGGGTAAGAGAGAAGCTGAGCACCAAAAACATTGGGGGCTTTGTAGGGAGTCACCAAAAGGGCTGCCTGGGAGAGATACATCTTAACAAGCTGTGCTGGTCTCTCATCTGCCTTAGGTGAGCTTCATGCTGTTGCCAACCAGCCTGTGTCCCTTGGCAGGTATTTCAGAGGTTAAGTGCTCTGTAGCAGCTCCCAGAACCCAGGTAGAAGTGGGAGGTGCCCTGTGAAGGAAGCTGGCTTGTGTGCAGAAGGAATTGGTAGGAACCCAGTGTTTACTCTGAAATCTAGATCAGGGGAACTTGACAGTGGCCCTCAGGGATCCAGGCACTCTACATTACTCCCCAAACCTGGGCAGACATGAGTGTGCATGTCCAGGTCCCCAAAATGGTGCCACTCGGAGTGTGTGGATGAGTAGAGTCAGCACTCGGATGTCTGTAGGGACCAGAGTGGCCGGAGTTGGGCAAAGGTAGGAGTGACAGGGGAGGGACAGGACAGGAAAGGGGGAGGGGCTTGGGCTCCTCAGAGAAGGACAGGTGCTCCTAGTGTAGGCGTGGCATGCTCAAAGGCAAGAGGCTGGCCCAGGCTGGAATATTTGTGTTGTCTGAAAGCCAGTCTGCCTGTGAGGTGAACCAGAAGCAGTTTGTCCATGCAAAGGACTCGGGGAAGGCCTTCTCTTCTGATTCCTGGGTCCGTGTTCTGCTCCAGCCGGTCCTCCTTTGCTATCTAGCAGAGAATGGGCATTTAGTGATTGGGGGTTTACATAAAAGACTCCAGGCTGCTCTGGGAGCAGGTAGGCAACAGGACGATGTCGTGAGATCCACGGCTGCCTGCCCTCCTGTCCCACTGCAGTGCTTCCCAACCCCATCCTCCCTCTCTACCAGATGCTGCCACAGCCCTGTAAGTTTCTTGAAGTGAGAGTCCCCACAGCCCCCCCCCCACCTAGTCCTCACATCCCGATGGCCCCTCCTGATCCTTCCATCCCCTGCAGACACTTCCCTGACAGAAGCTGACAAGAGCCATTTCCAAGATGGATTGATTCAATTTAGTACAAATTTTTGCCGGATTTGGTGACGTATGACTCTCTGTTGGGACCACATTGAATGTGACTCTGAAGAGAGAGGGTTTATTAGGGCGGGCAGTGCTGAGCAGGTGGGGCTTGGGAGAGTGGGGACAAGCCTGCTCTACTGCTGTCCTGTGCCTGCTCCAAGCCCCAGGGTGT
>JANHMN010000018.1:44111532-44129423 GCA_030674055.1 Rhabdomys pumilio
TGTGTGTCTGTGTGTGTGTATGTGTGTCTGTGTGTCTGTGTGTGTCTGTCTGTGTCTGTGTGGTCCTATCTGCAAACTGTCTGGAGAGTCTAGAGCCATCTTTCTACCCGGATGCTTTACCACCACTTCTGTGAATACGGAATGTTCTCCCTGGAGCTCCAGCTTCCTGAAGTCAGAGCCTCCTTTTGCATTTAGAGCTCTATACCTCTGCCTCATCTGGATCCTGAGCTTGCCCTTGGCGTAGAATGGTGCTCAGTGGGAGGGGCCACAAAGTCCAGCTGGAATCCATCCCTTCAGCCCCAGCCTGGAGCCCAGCCTCTCCTGGCACAGGTCCAGCATCTGGGACTCAGAGGCAGCCCAGCACAATAGAAAGATGAAGCGTGGGTTCCCGGGAGCTTAGGAGCCTGGGCCTCACTGAATGTCTGCTGTGTGGTTTAGCAGCGGTCAATAGGAAAAGACGGGATTCTGAGTAAACCCAAAATGATGGCCAAAGACTGGGCCAGAGCCATGCCTGTTTCCCAGGGCGAGAGGGCAGAGGTGTACCAGCTGAGCAGGTGAGATTGGAGGTACATATCCTCTGTCCAGGTACCCTGCAGCCAGGTTGCACAAAGCTCTGAGTTCTCTGTGGACAAGTGGGGGACATACTGCCACCTGTGGATGAGGCCATTTCTGTACCTCAGCACATGGGAGAACAACCACTCTCTCACCTCTCCTCTGTGGGCCCCTGCTGCTGGTGAGCGACCAGACTGTACCGTCAGTCTTCCATGACATCTGGATGTCTTTCCCAGAGGCACATGGGTAGGGCAAGCAAGGGATGGTGCTGGAAGGGTTCGGGGTCAGCCTCTTCCTGGGACTCAGGTTGGAAAGCAAACTTGGAGTAGCAGGCTGTGTTCATTACTGGTCTCCCGTCTGGGCCCTCCTGCTTACTGTAGTGTTCTCAGGGTTAAGTCCATCATCCCTGCTTGGAAACAGTCAGGATTCCATGAGCCTTGCAGAACCACATCATACTCACCTATAGAAGAGGAGAGGAAGAGGAGAGGAAGGGGAAGGGGAAGGGGAAGGGGAAGGGAAGGGAAGGGAAGGGAAGGGAAGGGAAGGGAAGGAACAGACAGACCCTCCCTCATCTAGGGGAAAGAAATAGAAAATTTGCCAGGCAGTGGTGCCGCACGCCTTTGATCCCAGCACTCCAGGTAGAGGCAGGTGGATCTCTGAGTTCATGACCAGTCTGGTCTACAGAGTGAGTCCTAGGACAGCCAGGGCTACACAGAGAAACTCTATCTCCAAAAACCAACCTCTCCCTACCCTCCCCCCCAAAAAAAGGAAAGAAAAGAGAAACCCTTAAAGCCATGTACCAGACAGAGCGGGCCCCACTTCTCTCCTGAGCCTTCATCCCATCTGTGATATGAACAGAAGAATCAGCGGGAACCAAAAGTGCCTCAGCTCCCAAGAGCCCTGGGAAGCCCTCTGGGTGAGGGCATTTGATGCTGGGGCTGCAGCCTGAAAGTTTCCACGGGCTCTCAAGCCTGACGCCGCTGCGGCCGAAGCCATTGAAAATGATTAAAAATAGTTCCCTCCCTCCCCAGGTCCTGCCTGCCCCCTCTGCTGATCCACCGCCTGCCCCAGGCCAGGCAGCATGAAGCCCTTTCTTTCTCTTCGTTATCTCCCCAGCGGAGCTTCCTACAGCGGTCATTTCATTTCATTTCATTTCTGGTCTTCGGAGAGTGACATTTACATATTAATATTTTCCGAGGGAGTCTCGCAGGCTGCAGCAAGTGTCTGCCTCGTGGCCTCAATAATGTGAGTGAGATAAAGCTTGGCTCCTGCGTGAATCACAGCCAATACAAGCCTGTGACCGACCGCGGAGGCCGAGAGGCTCCCTTTGGCATGTGGAGCGTCGCTCAACAACTGATTCAGTACCCTGTGCCCCCAGCTTTATCTCCACTCACAGAGGGCCTGTCTTTGTCAAGTGCCCTGCCTCCCCACACTTTCCGACTCCCCCCACCCCCGCCCTCTGTCCCCAAGATGCACTAGGGACAAGCTTCCCAGTCTGAATGCTCTGACAGATGTGTGAGCTGCAGCCCAGCACAGTGAACTGCCAGCTGGGTTATCTCTTCCTGCAGGGCTTGCCTGTGATGGCCGCTGTCCCAGCAACGTGAGAATCTTTGCCTCCGGGTCCCAAGTGGGCCATGAAGCAGAAGGGCCTTGGTGGTAACTGACAGAGTCAGCTTTCTCTGGATGCAAGGGCTTGTGAGTGTGGGAGGTGGCAGAGGGAGCCGTGTGGCCTGGGTACTGCTGTGTGCTGTACCATCTCATTACCTGTGAGGACAGGAGGTGCTTGTCACAGTGTTTACACCAGAGATCCAGATACCAAGGGGGAAGAGCCAGGGTTGAGGTCACGCAGCTGGGAGCCAAGGCTTAGTCCGTGTGGACCTATTGAGCCTCCGCCTCCAGCTCTGTCTTCAACCACCCACTACCCTCCATGACTCAGTTTCCTTTGCAATAAAATAAGGGATGTAGAGCACGCCAGAGCTGTGTCTTGTACAGGAGTGAAAGGTGGTTGGTTGATCTGTGAGGCTGAATGTGTCTGGAGGTTCAGGGGATACACTGCCAATGTACACCTATGTAGCAGCGCCCCAGAGGTATACGTAAAGTGTGGGCATGCGTTGAGGTATACGCATGACATAAAAAGGATTTGTCAGGTGGGTCTCTGAGTTCGAAGCAGGCCTGGTCTACATAGTAAATTCCAGGATATCCTGGGCTACGTAGTGATATGCCGTCTAAAAACAACAGTAAACTCACTGTGTAGCCGAAGATGCCCTTGACTTCCTGTTCCTGCTGTCTGTACTTTTGGAGGGTCAGGGTTACAGGTGCACCACCACCGTGCCATGTTATGTGATGCTGGGATGGAACCCAGGACTTCCTGTAAAGCCGTGCAAATGTTCTGCCAACTGAGCTCCAGTCCCAGCCCCAGACTGACCTGTGGTATTTCTTCTCTACGCCTGCATCCACAGGGACCGTGATAGAGCCGAGAGACTCCACGGCTGCCCACACCCACCCCCCACCCTGGGGCTCAGAGCGCCTGTCCTTCTGCACAATTTTTTTTTTTAACTCCTTCAGTGGGTACCCTTCCTCACCAGTCACTTCCTGGAATACTCCAGAGAGTGTCTTAGGGTTTCCATTGTTACAATGAAACACCACCATGACCAAGGAACAAGCTGGAGAGAAAGCTGTTCAGTCAGCTCACAGGTCCACATCACTGTTCATCACTGAAGGAAGTCAGGACAGGAACTCAAGCAGGGCAGGAACCTAGAGCAGGAGCTGATGCAGAGGCTGTGGAGGGGGCTGCTTCCTGGCTTGCTCAGCTTGCTTTCTTATAGAACACAGGACAACCAGCCTAGGATGGCACCTCCCACCATGGGTTGGGCCTTCTCGCATTGATCACTAATTGAGAAAATGCCCTACAGCTGGATCTCATGGAGGCATTTCCTCCACTGAGGCTCCTTCCTCTTTGATGACTCTAGCTTGTGTCAGGTTGATACACAAAACCAGGCAGTATTGGGTGCCCAGGACCTGTGGGTCCTCTTCCTTCCTCAGCTATGACCTCATCAAATCAGCATTATCCATCATTTGTAATCCAGGAGCCATGCCCGCCAGCGTGTGGGCTGCCAGGCACGTGTTCAGGGCATGATGCTTTTTCTCTCACATCCTTGGCATGTGTCGGGGCTCCTGCGTGCCTCCCTGTGACCTTTCACATGTTGGGTCCCTGGCTTTCTGCTGCCAAGGGGTGGTCTGAACACTACTCCAGTAGCTTGTAACAAAATACCCTAGGTGGGGTAGTTTCCACCCAAGTTGATTGTTGAGACAGCATTTCCGGTTGGCTTGGACTTGCTGTGTGATGGGATTCAGAGCACCTGGAGCTTTATGCATGCTAAGCGATGCTGTACCATCGGAGTTACAGCCCAGCTAGAGAGTAGTGTCTGGACTAGATTGTCTGCCGGCAAGATCTGGCCTTTCTCCTCAGGATGGCCTTTTATGATAGGTGGGAACACAGAGCCTCTGGGCCTCTTTAACTAGCAGCTTCCAAGCTGAGGCTCCGCCCCTATGACTTCACTGCCTCTCGGATGCCCTTTCCCCTGATACCACAGTCTGGCTTGCTGTGGGAATTCAGACCTCAGCAGAGTGTGCAGCAGGCTCAGGCATCCCAAGGGGAGATGTCTTAAGGAACTCCCCTTAAGGAACTATCCTGGGCTCTACTCCGGTTTTAACTTCCGGCCTGTCAGGAGGCTAAGAACCCCTCCTCACGCCCAGTTTTCCCTTGCAGAAGAAAAGGCTTTGTGGGCACCTAAGACGGTCCTCCCTGGAGGAGGGTGCTTTTTAGCACAGGATACAGGCATGATGGGAGTCAGATACCAGCAAGTCTCCAGATGTCTGGTCAGCCCTTCCAGAGGCAGCCTGGAAGACACTGGCCGAGGTGGGCTTTGTTCAGGGCCAGAGGCCCTGGGGTAAGATTGTGAGACCTCTGGGTTCAGTACAGCCCTAGAAGACCTGTGCAGCAGCTATTAACCGTTGGCTGCTGTCTGGGGTTGATTTGGGGGGGGGGGTGTCCCAAGGCAGGGTAGAGGACAAAGAACACTGGGGACTTATTTTCTGACTGACTTCATATACACTTAGACCAGAAAGAGCTTCTAGTGGTGTGCTTGCCTTTAATCCCAGCACACAGTAGGCAGAGGCAGGAGGATCTCTTTGAGTGCATGGCCAGCCTGGTGTACACAGTTCCAGGACAGGCCAGGGCTGCCTAGAGACCTTGTCTCAAAATGCAAAATAAACCTGAGAAAAGACCCTCACCTGTGTGTGTGTACCTCACCCATACCCAGCCTCCTTGTGTCCACAGCCTCCTCGGCATCCTGGGTCTCTTCCTCTCTGGTGAGGATCCTGCCCCAGGCTAAGCCGATGATGTCCAGAGACCTGGGTACCAGCCCTGCTTTACCAGATCTCTGCTTCTTTGGGAATGCTCTGAACTCCAATCTAGTCTCCTCGTAACTATCTCTGAAATCCCTTCCTGTCTATCGGATCACGTTTCCTTCGTCTCCCTACTCTATATTCCCATTTGAAGTGTGTATGTGTGTGTGTGTGGGGGGGTGTTTTATCCCCACTTGAATCAGGGAGGATGATTGTGGGGGCAGGGACTGTGCTTGGCCGGTTTCTCTGTCAGCTTTCCCACTCGGTACAATGCAGAGCCTGCTGGCGCTCAGCCCAGGGGGTCGCTCAGGGTTTCCACATAGCTGTTTTAAGATCTTGTGCTAATGAGGCCCTGGCAGCCCCAAGATCCCAGCAACTGAGTGTGCCAAGGAGACTGGACAGCGTTCACATGCCTTGACAGTCCTAACCAGCAGAGGTGGCTGGGAAGTTCCTGCTTCTGCCCTACCCGCCCGCAGGCTCGGAATTCCCGAGGGGGCGGGGGGAGGAGTGGGGGTGCATTTGGAAGACAGGCCACACCCACTCTCTCAGCTTTAATTTCCCTGTTGGCAATAGAGCTGCTTGCATCAGGCCTGGGAGGTGAGAGCTGTAAGGACTTAAGGACTTGCCTTTGCTCACCCCAGCTTCAGGGCCTCAATAGTACCTCCATCCCACATCCACCATCCCCAGCCCCCCCAAGCTCTCCCCCACACCCCGTTCACCTTCTGGGTCCTATTAGGTGCAGGAAATGCTAGGAAGAAGCCACTTCTCTATGGTCCCTACTCATCTGCCCTGTGCCCCCCCCCCCCACCTCCAGAGCTGTGGCCAGGATAAGCCAGGGTTGTCAGAGGCCTTGTGTACATTATTATATCCCACACCACATTATTGGCTGGTGGGTGAGTCAGCCACAAGGCCTCTTCAGTTCCGGGCCACTCTGAACACCCTCTGTGAGCTGCTTTGCATGATAGGTGGCTGTCAAGAAGCATGTACCCATTCTGTAGCTGGGAAAACTGAGCTCCTACTACTGGCCACTGGCAGAGGGAACAGGGCAGCCACTCAGAGTCCTGGGCCTCACACTAGCTTTGCCTGTGATGTAGATTTGATTGTAGGGTGAAGTGCGGGTCCCCTCGAAGTCAGTGTGTTGGGTGATGAAATGGCCTTTGGATTGGGAACAGCAGGGAAGCCCTGGGGGCTGATTAAGGGAGCCCAGGCTGCCTCCTGCCCCCAACCCAGCAGCTAGGGATGATGCAATTCCCAGGAAATGGTGGGGGAGGGTCCTCTGAGTTGTTCTAAACCTAATGTAGATTTCAGGGGGAACCCTGGCGGGCTCCCTGTCCACTGCAGGAACCTGAGAGCTCCCCAGGGAGGGCTCCCACACCTGCCTGGCTGCCACCACAACCCAAGACAAAGAAGGGCAGCCATTCAGGAGGGCTGTGGGTAGAGGATCACACTGTATCTCTGACCCTTGAGTGTCCAGCCTGGGATCTGTGTGCCTCACTTATAATAAGGAACCAGCTGTTCCTCTCGGAATTAAAGCTCTCAGTCGGGGCCTGCTGTTTCTGGAGATGAAAGGCTTTGTTTCTCAGCTTCCCTCATCTCCTCAGAGCTGGCGGGCAGGCCATTTGCTCTCCGGAGGGAAGCTAGGCCTGGCTTTGCCCCTTGGATGGCATCAGTGAGATGAAAATCAGAGTTCAGGCCTTGTGAGCAGAAACACCAGGGATCCTGCCTGCTGGTTGCCTCTTACTGGCTGTGCATCTCTGGGAAAGGTGCTCAGCTTCTCTGGGCTACCCATAAAGATGCTCAGGATCAGAGGCATGTGGAGCTGACACTGTATGTGGCAGTCACAGTGGCTGGTACACTGGGCCCAAGAAGGCACCCTGCTCTACAGCCTGTCGCAGCAGAGTTGCTGCAGGCTAAGGAGTAGTGTGGAGTCTGCTGGACACACACGAGTACCTGGTGGAGACCTTGTCCACCCCTCGAGGGACTTGGTACCCAGTCACATGTCACTTGGACCTGTCTACATTCCAGCCTGGAAGTCTGGGTCAAACCTGGGATTTAGGACTGAGGTTGCTCAGCTCCCCACAGGGATCTGAAAGCCTTCCGCATCCTGTGTACACAGAGGGGTCAGGATGGCACATCCCAGGAAAGCGAGACAGCCAGCCCCCCCTCGCAATGCTGGCCCTCTCTGCTTTACCAGGCTCTCCCAAAGCTCCACACCACCTGTGGAGGGCTCACTAATGACTCACAATGTGAAGATTCACTCATGAGAGCCCAGAGCCCGCCCTCAGCCGACCTGGATCCCCTCGGGGTCGCCATCATTTCCCACAACCTCTGCTGCAAGTCACCTCTGGGTTGCGTCACTGTCAAATGCTATGCCAAGCAACCACCACCCTCACACCTGTGCACGTATGCAGGGGCTGGGCTCTGGTGACAGGCACATGACCTCTCCATCCCAGCCAACTTTACTGTCACATCTTTACTCCAGTATGATAGAGGTCCTCTCCCTTAGAGATACAGGCTGCTGTCCCCTCCCCAGACCATGGACTATTACTTCAGACTTGTAGGAAAGTTGACTGCATGATCTGAGGCTGCCTAGGGCTGTGGGAGCCAATCGGTTGGGACCTGTCTTCCTTCTTCAATGATCCTTGGTCCTGGTGCATGATGGATCGGCACACTTCCTGGGGTGGGATACCAGCTAGTGTCACAAACAGAGCCCAGAGTTCAGGTTCCTGTCCCAGGCACTTGCGTGTTCCATGAGAGGAAGGTGAGCCATGCCCCTCACTGTGCCCTTTGTTCTCAGCATGTCTTGATCGACACCTTGTTTCTGCCGTTGCTTGCTGACCCGAGTCAAGCTTCTGAACCTTTCTAGTCAGCAGTTTCGTCCTCTGATGCAGGTGTAGTAACAGCCCTTCCATGTGCAGGCCTACCGGGAGCCTTAAATGTTAGTACCTGCATCCAGACCTAGTGGAGTGAAGGTGGTTCTTGGTAGGTCTATCCAGCTCCAACCTCCTGCCTACATCCTGGATGCCACTAGAGGGAGGGATGGGCTGGATTTACCTGACCCAATGAGCTCTTTCAGATGCCCCATCTTAGTTCCCCTCCCCCACCCCCCACTTAGTAGCTCCAGGACCACAGCCCCAGGTTGAGCTATATCAAGTAAACAGATGATATTTGAGCCTCAGTTTCCCTCCATAGCCTGCAGGCTCTCAACAGCCAATGATCCAATTCTGATCGTCTGTCCCCTCGTGCCCAGCACCCTATGAAAAGCCTTCCTGGCACCAGCTGCATTCACCGCATGCTAGCTCTGAGACCCTGGGACGAGCCTGTATCCTGATCCCATGTGTCAGATGAAGGTTTATAGAGGTACATGGGGGACCCGGGTTTGCTCCCAGCCTTTGATGGGGTTGCAGATGTGGCAAGAGGGGGGGCCGACACACTGGCATCAAGTAGCCAGGACCTCTGGAGTCAAGGTGAAGGGTCCTGAGGTCAGAGGTTTGCAGTGAGAGCCTGGGAGCAAGATGGGACACTACAGAAGCATCAGGGGACACCACAGGTAGGGTCTTCCGTGGGAAGCCATTGACAAAGCACTGTCTTTCATCTGGGGAAATGAGGGAAAGAAGGAGCTATGGCTTCTGCTGACTTCCAAGGACAGGTTAAGAGGACTGTCCTTCTAGAAACCAGAAACCGTAATCAGATTTTTTTAAAAGATTTAAATTTTTAAAAATTATATATGTGTGTACATATATACACACTATACATATGCATATACACACACTATACATATACATACACATACACATACACATATATGCACAGTGCCCACAGAGGCCAGAAGAGGGCGTCAGTCTCTGGAGCTGGAGTTACAGGTGTCCATGAGCTGCCATGTGAATGCCGTGAGCTGACCTCTAACCCTCTGCAAGAGCAGTCCATGCTCTTAACCACTGATCCATCTCTACAGCTCCTGGCAATTAGCTTTTAACCTGTCCCCGCCATTAACTGGGAAAGGCCATCATTTGTTGCTGGGGCTTGTTGATGTCTTAGAAACTCCACTGGGCCAGGGTTGGGTTTTTTTTGTTTTTTGTTTTGTTTTGTTTTTTAAGATGAATTGAGACTTGTCAATGTGCAATGGACTCATCTGTTACAGTAGCCGTGGTGTGGATGGTAAATTAAGCTCAGAGTGGAAGTGGCAGCGTGGAGTTATAGAAACGCTGTCTGAGGGGTAGGATTTGGGGACTGTCCCTCCCTGCCTCCGTGAGTCTCTTCCTGTGACACCCAGGCTCGCCCAGTGGCAGGAGACTACAGATATGCCTGGAAGCTTGATGGGCACTGCCAGCTGCTTGCCTTGCTTGTTCCAGGGACGACTCACCTGTGTGTACACCCTCTGAGCAGATAGTTATGAAGGCAGATGGTGTATCAGGATGAATGAGCAACCTGCCTTGAGCTGCCACTGGACCAGAGCAGCCGGTGTCAGGTCCAGGATGGCACCAGCCTGCAAAGGAAGCAGTGGTCACTTACGAGGGTGTAAATGCCTTCTGTGGGGGACAGGGGTACTACCCCCTCTGAGGAGAGTCGTTAGCGATAAAGACCACACGCATGACATCTAGAGGAGAGTCACATCAGCTGCCCACAAAGATGGACGTAGAGGCCAGCGAGATGGCTCACAGGGACAGTGGCTCACTGCCGAGCCTGAGGATCTTGGTTTGATCTCCAGAACTCAAATCACAGAAAAGAGAAAACTGACTCTTTTTTTCCACATGCAGTCTGACCGCCACACATGTACCTCAGCACACACTGTCACATGCCCTCCCCGCTCTCCACCCCCCAATACTAAGTAAATATAATACAAAATGAAATGAGAAACAGTCCTGTAGTTGGTCAGACGTGTATGGGGTGCGTGCTGGAAGAGGAGGGTCATTTCAGCTAGAAAGGAATAAAGAAATGTTGCTTCGAGTGGGCTCTCATCACGGTCTCGATGGATAGATTAGTTTGCCTGGGAGGGAATGGCGGATACAGGCATCCAGGAATGGGGGGGGGGACAGAGGGGAAACGGGGAGCACAGGTGAGAGGCACTGAGCCAGAGGAGGGGCTGGGAGTGTGCTGAAGAGATGGGCAGAGGTGAATAATGGCAAGCCAGGCCCCCACAGCCATGGAAGCCAGGCAAGGTGCTAATATAGGCACCTTGTGTGTTCCTGGGGAACACACAGAGAGACAGGAGAATGAGTTCATATGAAGACTATGGAAGGGGGTGAAGGGAGTGACGGGGGTTTCGAGGCACAGCTGTTGTTCCTTTGTGATGGTGACTATGATAGCCACTAAGGTGTTGGGATATCCCATTGTGGGTGACACCCCCTCTAGGTATCTCGTTGTTATCTGAACCCCTGAGGTTGCGTACATGGCTGGGGATGAGGTGCCACAGGCAGAAGAAGAGCCAGTACAAAGGCCCTGGGACAAGGGACACGCAGGTGGAAGAGAGGAACACTGTGTGGACCCACCTGTCACTCACTCTTGAGTGGCAGCCATTGAGAGTCCTGGGCTGAGGCAGCGGCAGGCTTCCTCAGGCTGCTGTACTGAGAACAACCTGCAGGGGGCGTGGGTGACAGGAGGAGGCTGTGGCCATGAGTCAGGGAAGCAGGCACTAGGACTCAGCCTCAGTTTGGAAAGGCTTTTGAGGGAGCCCAGCCGGCTGCGGGGTGTGGGCAGGTGTGAATGAAAGGGACCCAGCCACCAGAGGGAGGGGAGGTCTCTGCACAGCAAAGAGGGACTGTGTGTGGTGAGAGCCGCCAGAGCAGCGGGGTAGCAGGTAGGCCCCACAGCTGGGACAGGTGGGGACCTCACTGGCCCAGCTGTGGTCAGCAGCTGTGTTTTCCTTGGCACCAGCACAGAGTCTTACTTTGTAAGAATTGTACTGATACTTTAAAAGCCTGGTCCTTTTTATGCTCCCCCACCCCCAAGCCACACGCTTAAATCTGAGTTCCTTCCTACCTTCCCACTGAAGCGATGGTCACCGTGGTCTGCATCCCCGTGGGAATAGTATGGCGGCCAAGTGACCCCAGCTACATGGAAACAGCTAGCACTCCAGGTCACCTAGGAGTCGCTGGTCCTTCTGGCTTCCTGCTCCTGAGTTTCTAAGTGTGGCTTCCTATTCTTAGGCTGCAGGGGCAGGGTAGTAGGGTTAGGGGCCTGTTTGTGGTCAGATCTGTGAGGGGACTGTGAGCTGGGCAAGAGGTGGAGTCAGGACAAGGTGTCTAGAACCTGCATATTTAGGCTGGAGAGGAAACCAGAGTCAGGCAACTGGCTACCAGGCACACACTCCTGTCCCTTGGAGCAGAGCTATTGATAGTCTATAGGATGCCCAGCTGCTGTTGAACGATGAGATACAGTCAGCTAGACACCTGCCTGCAGACGCTCTCAGCCCAGCCCTTTACGTGGTGTACAAACTGCCTGCGTGTACTCATCCTCCCTGGCCTGATTGGAACTCACACTCAAAGTTGGAAATGAGAGGGCTGTCTGGAAACCCACATTGGCAGCGGCGGTGCTCCCGTCACCCCCTGGCTCCCTGATTTCCAGCTCAGCCATCTGCCCTGGCTCCTTGAAGCCCGTGGAACCGTTTAAAAGGCTCCCAGCGATATTGATCAATCTCTAAAATGGATTATCCTGCCTGCCTCACAGCCTGCCTGGGTGCCCTGGGTAAGATCAGAAAGGAATTATGAGAGTTGGAGGCGGAAGGAGCAAGGGCGCGAATGGATCTGCTCCAGAGAGGCTGTCTTATCAGAGCCCGGTGCACGCGCCATCTGGGGTGGAGGGGGCTTTGGGAATGTCGGAAAGAGGCCATCGCAGGAGGATTTGTAGCTGAGCCCAGAGCAGTGGAGAGAGCCATTTTTCCTCTGAGCTTTTTTTCTGGGGAAGTCAAGCCCTTGCAGAAACCCTACCAGCACCCAGTGATGGGCAGGCAGCACACCACTGTGTACCATACAACCCCCACCACACAGGGCTGCAGCCCACACTGAGGACCCCAGGCACTGGGGACGGGGACGGGTTGTAGATCCGACATGGAGGGAATGGTCCCAGCCTGAGTGACTCCCTTTCTGTTTTTTGTTTGTTTGTTTGTTTGTTTTTTGAGACAGGATTTCTCCCTGTAGCCCATGGCTCTCTGGACTCTCTCTGTGTAGACCAGGCTGGCCTTGAACTCACAGAGCCCCACCTGCCTCTACTTCCTAAGTTCTGGGGTTAACGGAGTGTCCCTACAGGTCCTTGAGTTTTGTTTTGTTTTGAGACAAGGTTTTTTTTGTTTTGTTTTGTTGGTTTTTTGTTTGTTTGTTTGTTTGTTTTTGTTTTTATTTTATTTTATTTTTTTTGTTTTTTGTTTTTTGTTTTTTTGTTTTTGAGACTGGGTTTCTCTGTGTAGCCCTGGCTGTCCTGGAACTCATTCTGTAGACCAGACTGGCCTCGAACTCAGAGATCTGCCTGCCTCTGCCTCCCAAGTGCTGGGATTAAAGGCGTGAGCCACCACCGCCCAGCGAGACAAGGTTTCTACACAGCCTTTGTTGCCCTGGCACTCACTAGGTAGATAAAATTGGCTCCGAATTCACAAAGATCTGCTTTCTTCTGCCTCCCAAATTCTGGGACTGAAGGAGTCTGCCACCATGCCTGGCCTGAGTGCCTCTGTTGAAAGGGCCTAATGGCAGTGGAGTCCTGAGTGGAAAAAGATCCAACTCTGGGTACAAGGTACTCTTCCCTGCCACCTCAGTTCAACCCCAAGGCTTCTCCTGGGTCACCTTGTGCTTTCTGTAACCTGTAGGGCACAATGCACTGTGTCTTGGGGTCATCTCCTCTCTCCATCCCTGGCTAAGCATGCTCTCCTCCTGTTCCTAGGGTGATTATGCAGGCTGTCTCCATGTTTGTCTACTCGGCCTGCCTGGGTCTGGCCCCAGTAGAGGACCTCAGGGTGGAAGACTACTGGGAAAGGGGTACCAGGAACCCACAGTAGAAGAGTCTGTACTCACACGGGGAGCAAGTGGGACCATCATTAGCCTCTGTGGGTATCTGGGAGGTATAGAACTCGGACCCTTGAGAACAGTGGTCATGCTTCTGTGGCCTACCCTGGGAAGACTACTCTGTCTGCCAGTGTGATGATATTCATGGTGGCAACCAAGAATTCTGGGCTAGAAGAGCAAATGGCGGTAGTAGCCGTGAACCTGGGTAAAGGGCACAAGGATATCTTTATTGGGCAGCAGCTGGTCCTCACTTGTGGTAGACCCTTACGTCAGTGGAAGAATGTACACAAGGGACATGAGAGGCCCCATGGAGGATGTGGCATCACGTACGTGTGCGGTGGGGGAGGGGAGCAAGGAAGGCATCTTCTGAGAGGGTCTCATAAGTTGGCAGGTGCCCCAGCCTGGCCTCTGCTAATGGACTGATTTAGGGTGGTTCTACATTTCAGAGCCCAGGGATGGCTCCTGTGGCCTCTCAGACAATGCTCTGTGACCTTGGCCCCCAGCCAGCCCCTGTGGCCTCCCCTACACCTCATGGCTCCTGGCCTGGCCTGAATGTCTTTTGTGTGGTTATGTTTATTTGGCCAAAGAACTTAGAGTCTGAGGAAACAGGGTGGGGGTGGGGGGGTTCCCTTGTCCTCCCATAAGATAGACCGGATGGCCCTGAGTCCCAAGACAATAGGTTTAGGGAGGGACCAGGTGCTGAGCCTAGGACAGGAAAAGGATAATGGGGGGTGGGGATGAAAAGCCCCACCATGGGTTTCAGACAATGACTCTAGTCGAATGAGGTGTTCCATAGAACACCATAGAAACCATAGAACATGGGTTTCAGACAATGACTCTAGTCGAATGAGGTGTTCCAGCAATAGTGAAGTGACATGGGCCTGGGCTCGAGGGGACAAACAGCTAGTGGAAGGTGGTATCTACCTTGCCCTCTGGAGACTTTAGCTTCTGATTCAAGGCTCATGCAGCTTACGTTGTAGTGTGTAGTTCACACCCTGGCCTTGTTCCTCACAGCTCTGGACCCTGTGATGATGGTTCTTCCCAGGTTCAGTAGACTCAGGGAGACACACTTGAGGTAATGATCTTTGACAACACAGGTCACTAAAAGTGTTAGAGCTCAGCCGGGCGGTGGTGGCGTACGCCTTTAATCCCAGCACTTGGGAGGCAGAGGCAGGCAGATTTCTGAGTTCAGGCTAGCCTGGTCTACAGAGTGAGTTCCAGGACAGCCAGGACTACACAGAGAAACCCTGTCTCGAAAAAAAAACAAAAAAAAAAAGTGTTAGAGCTCAGATCTGGCGTCAAAGACTTTAGAGGGGCAGGGCCTCTGAGTTTAGCAGATTACCGGAGGTTCTCGATAAGAGACTGAGCCGAGGCTGTAATTGAGGAAGTCCTTCTGTCCTTACTAAAACTTACCTCAGGGGCCATCACAGCCAGCTTAACACTTTAGGAAAGGCGCTAGCTAGATTCCAAGGAGTGGCTGAGCCCCTGGGCCAGCAGCCACTGTGATCCAAGGTTTGCTGAGTTGCAGATTCTTTGTTGTTTTATTTTGTTTGTTGAGATGTGATCTCAGGTAGCCCAAGCTGGCCTCAGACTTAATGTTAGCATACGTGTCAACAACAATAAGCTTGAACTTCTAACCTTCTGCTTCCACTTCCTGTATTAGGATTGATGGCATGAGCCAACCTTGTGTGATTTAGTCCATGCCAGAGAGGGCAGCCAGGGTGTCCTGCTCGATAGGCCAGCACTCTACCAACGGGGCTACGGCCCAGCCCTGGCTTTAGGTTTTGGTTTTAGCGTCTTATTTTATTTATTTTATTTTTTTTATTTTATTTATTTTTTTATTTTTTATTTTGGTTTTTCGAGACAGGGTTTCTCTGTGTAGCCCTGGCTGTCCTGGAACTCACTCTGTAGACCAGGCTGGCCTCGAACTTATTTATTTATTTATTTATTTAGACAACATCTTTCTATATAGCCCTGTGGTTTTAGTTCTTTGGGTTTTTGTATTGTTTGTTTGGTTGGTTGGTTTTGGTTTTTTTGTTTGTTTGTTTGTTTTGTTTTTTGTTTTTTGTTTTTTTTGAGACAAGATCTCTATAGCCCAGGCCACATGGCCCAGGCTGGCCCCGAACCTGTGACCATTGTGAATGTTGTTTCACAGACATGAAACAGCGTACGCACCCTACAAGTCTGTCTCTGTGTTTAACTTGTTTCGCTGAGCGAGTTGTCTTCAGAGCTCCCCCTGTGCAACAGGCTAGGAGAAAGTCCCATCTTTTATTTATTGATTTTTTTTTTTCTTTGTAGTTTCTCTTTTGGGGGCCATGGTTGCATGCACAGTGACAAAGCCCTATCCCACAAGACCTCAGGCAGAGAGCCAGGCCAGACTGGGGGAGCTGAATGAGGCCTGCCTGTGCCTTTGACCAACCTGATTTAGTGTCATGGTGGCAAGATGGGGGAGACACAGCAAATTCCCAGCCAGGGTGGCACTTGCCAGAACAGGCCCTTTAGCCACCTGTTCACTGGAGCCTCAGGGAGTCCAGGAGCAAGCTTGACTTGGGCATTTCTTCTCCTTGACTATGCCACGGGGTCACAGAACTGCCTGAGCCTGTATGCCAGGGAGAGGGAGGGAGTAAAGGTTGCCTCCTTATCTGGCTTCCCAGAGACAAGGATAAGAAAGCAAAGCCACTGTCACCCAGGGCAGCAAGGGTGTGACTCTGCTGATAAGGGGAGGATGATTGACAAGTGAAAGGAGAAGTGGGCGGGACCCTCAGCCAGCTCTCCAACAGTCCCAGGCCCTGGGTCAGAGGTCACAAACAAGCTTTCTAGATTATGTCACATCCTGCCCCAGGTGCATTTACTGAGTGCCTGCCATATCCCGACTATGTCATTTCTTGGCCACCTGCTCTGTGCTAGGCCTCAGGCTTGGGCTTTGGCCTTCAAAGATGGACACAGTAAGGACCAGCAGGGGTGTGGAGGACCAGGTGACACAGACTCTAAGGCCTAAGTGGGCTCAGATAGGCCAGATAACACCACTTCTAAGCTCAGCCAGAGGCCAGGACAGTAGGGATCTCAGCTGCTCCCCAGAGATGAGGCCAGTGTGCAGTAGGGCTTATGACTTCTTTCAGCTCAAAGGCATCTGTCCCTTCCCTGGGTCACCTACCATGGGTCAGCCACCAGGTACAGTCGGACCTTCCTGTAGCATCAGGGACCTGGAAACTTCCACACTTTTCTACTCAGTGCTGAGGGGAAACTGAGGCAGAGAGAGGCCACGTGTGGCAGAGGGGTGGGAGTCTAGAAGCAGGGTGTACGGAAGTCACTCAAAATCGGAGCCGCTTCTCCTGTCTCTGCAGAGCTTTGCATCTTCTCTGGCCCTATTCCCTCTCTTTTTAAAAACCTGTCTGCAGCTGAGGGCCCGGCCAGAGCCAGGGTCATGGCTGAAGGTGTCTTAGAGACCATGTAGGGGCGGGTAGATGGTTTGGCTGTCACTATCTTCTGACGCTGGGAGGTAACCGTAGCAAGGATGTTCAGTAGCACAGCATACCTGATCTCAAGGAAGCTCAGCCAGCCTCAGAGCTGTGAAGTAGAGCCAGGCGCTGGCCCTCCCCTTCATTCTCTGGACTGGGTGGAAGACCAGGCCATTTCCTTTCCTTGCATAATGTCCTTCTTGCCCTTGGGGTCTTTGATTTCTCTTTTTTAGCCTCTAAGTATCCTATGTTCTTTCACTGAAGTAGCCAACAATCCACCATCTTGGCCTGCATGGCACCCCACAACCACCTGAGTGTTCAGGGGATGGGACCCAGCTCCCAACTCTTCCTGCGTCCCCACGAAGCCCTGCCCACTCCTGTAAGTGGCGTAATGAAGGAGGGCCTTGTTCATTTATATATCAACCCTGTCTAATTGGCGTGTTTTGTCTTTCCGCATCGTTCCCAGCTGGACAGAGCAGTTTGAACAACAAATGCAAAAAAATAAAAAAATAAAAAAGAAAGAAAGGGCTGGATTTCTGTGGCAGTGTCTTGTTTTTGCAAACTTGCCCGCTGTCCCCGCTATTAGCCACGTGCACGGTCCCTGGCTCCAGCCGCATGCCGTAAGCACTTAATTGTAGGTGCAGTTAGTCGAGGCGGGCACTCTCTGCAGATTTCAGGGGTGAAGAAACCTAATTATACCTGCAATTGAGTGCTTTCGCGGGGACAAACATGCCTGTTCAGCTAATTGCAGGCACCAAAATTGCCCCCACAGAAACAGTCCCTGGCAGAGGCTTTGAGCGAGAGGCCACGAGGCCTAATAAGGCCTGAAAGCTGAAATTATAGCGGCAGGGGGGGCTCACTTTGGCCTGAAGGATAAGACTTTCTCTGCAGCGTCAGGGTTGGTTTTCTCCATGGTGGAGGCCATTTCCAGGCCAGGGTTGGTTTTTCATTATGTCTTGTCTCTGTACAGAAGTGTCACATGGGAAGGATAAGCTGCAGTCTGTCAGCTACCTCCCCCTCTCTGCTGGCTGCCTCGGGCGACCCGCGGGGCTCATCGCCCCGTCCCCTCAGAGCGCTCATAGGTCCGCTTCCACCAAGTGATGATGTTGCTGTCTTTAAATTCGGACACTTGGTTTTAGAGGCAGGTTGTCTGACCTATGTGTAGGCCAGTGTATTTGAGGGAGTTTTATAAGATGTGGGAGACAGTGTGTCTGTGTGTGTGTGTGTGTGTGTGTGTGTGTGTGTGTGTGTGTAGATCAGAGGAAAACTTGGTTCTCTCCTTCCACCATGTAGGGCCTGGGGATGGAATTCAGGTTGTCAGGTTTAGTAACAAGTGGCTTTATCCAGCCATGAGCCATCCTTTGGTGTGTGTCTGTATGTGTGTGTCTGTGTGTGTGTGTGTGTCTGTGTCTGTGTGTGTGCATGTGTCTGTATGCGTGTGTGTGTGTCTCTGTGTGTCTGTGTGTGTGTGTCTGTGTGTGTG
>JANHMN010000018.1:44129433-44171268 GCA_030674055.1 Rhabdomys pumilio
GTGTGTGTGTGTCTCTGTGTGTCTGTGTGTGTGTGTCTGTGTGTGTGCATGTGTCTGTATGTGTGTATGTGTGCATGTGTGTGTGTATACATGTGTGTATAAGGCTAGAGATCAGTCTTGAGTGCCATTTAAGGAATTTTTTTTCAAGAGATTTATTTATTTAGGTTTTCTGAGACAGGGTTTCTCTGTGTAGCCCTGGCTGTCTTAGAATCCACTATGTAGAGGAGGCTGGGATTAAAGGCATGCGCCACCACCACTCGGCTAGATTTTGTAATTTTTGTTTTAAAACATTATATATAGCCAGGGGTGGGTTGCATGCTTTTAATCCTAGAGCTCAGGTGTCAGAGACCAGGGGATCTCTAAGTCCAAGGCTAGCCTGGTCTATGTAGTGAGTTTCAGGACAGCCAGAGCTACATAGTGAACCCCTGTCTCAAGCAAACAAACAAACAAAAACAAACAAATTAGATGTTTATCTGTATAAGGTGGGTATGTGTGCCCGAGTACAGAAGAGCATCAGCTCCCTTGGATCTGGTGTTCCACGGTCGTGAGCCGCCCGCCCTGGGTGCTGGGACTGAACTCAGGTCCTCTGGAACGGTTTGAACTCTAGCCCCTGAGGAGTTAAAAACCAACCAACCAATCAAACAAACAAACGAACAACAGAAACAATTCAAAACTCAGGACAAGCCGGGCAGTGGTAGCGCACGCCTTTAGTCCCATCACTTGGGAGGCAGAGGCAGGTGGATTTCTGATTTTGAGGCCAGCCTGGTCTACAGAGTGAGTTCCAGGACAGTCAGGGCCATACCTGTCTTAAATACCTCAGAGAAACCCTGTCTTAAAAAAAAAAAAAAAAAAAACAAATAAACAAACAAACAAAACTCAGAACATAAGGCCTTTCTTTTGTTATTGTTATATTTTAAGTTACATACTTTTTTTTTCTTGTTTATTTGAGTTTGCTTGAGACAGAGTCTCGTTGAGGCTAGCCCTAGGACTCACCAGGTAGTCAAAGATGGTCTCAAAGTGCAGTAATCCTGCTGACTTAGCCTCCAGAGAGTGCCAGCATTACAGGTGTATACCCCAACACCATGGATTTTTCCTCCCAACAGGCCTCTTGTAGGCTGGCCTTGAACTCAGTAGGTAGCCAAGGATGTCCCTGAGCTCCTGATCCTACTGCCTCCAGCTCCCAAATACTGGCATTGTAGCTATGCACCTTTTTTTTTTTTTGGTTGTTTGTTTGTTTTTTAGTTTTTTTGAGACAGGGTTTCTCTGTGTAGCCCTGGCTGTCCTGGAACTCACTCTGTAGACCAGGCTAGTCTTTAACTCAGAAATCTGCCTGCCTCTGCCTCCCAAGTGCTGGGATTAAAGGCGTGCGCCACCACCACCCGACAGGCATACACCTTTTACAGTCTGTTTATATAGTAGAGATGGAGCCCAGAACTTCATGCATGCTGGCAAGCACTCTATTAGCTGGGTTAACTTTCCAGCTTTTCTTACCTGCTACCTTGTCATTTAGACAAGGCCTTGCTATGTAGTCCTGGGTTCAGGGTAGTTGCTCAGTAACTCCATTCGCTGACTCCGTCTCTGCTTCTGCTTTATAGCACCTTTAGTGTGCAAGGCAGGGAGGGCCAAGGTGCGGTGAAGCAGCCACCCCACACAGCAGGTCCATAGTGCAGGGAGTAGGGAAATGCACACTTGGACCTACAAGCAAAAGAGAAACGGGCTACACAGGGGCAGCCTTTTCTTCTGTCTGTTTCTTAAATGTCAGAATAAGCAGATGGCATGTCTGTGTTTCTGAAGCATGGACTTGCCAAACTGGAAGGCCCTCTGATCATTTGGTTGAAGTGACCTACAGAAGAAGCAGAAGGCCCAAGGAGGCCAGAGTCACAGTTGTGGACAGAAGGGTACTTGAATCCAGGTTCCTTTCCTCGGTCCGGCTGCTTCTTGCTGTCCAGCTATGTCCTACACCTGATGTCCTACACCTAATGGAAAACTAGAACAGAGACGATTCTGGGATGGTTTGCCCAGGAGCCTTGGGTATATACAGGCTTAGCACTCAGACCAGCAGCTAAAAACAAATGTCCAGACCAGAGTTGGAGCCCAGTTGGCTCTGCCTCTTTGTTTTGTCAGTCCGAGTCACATGGTCCAGTATCTGACCTGGATTGGTATTCTCCTGGTATCTGGGAGCACAGAGTACTCAGAAGCCAGCCTCCTCATCCATTTAAGCCAAGTTGGGAAAAAAAAATCAGTAATGCCGGAGGACTGAGCCCTCAACTTGGTACCTCCAAGGACCAGAGGAGGGCAGATACTCCCTGAGACCAGTGAGTGACTGGAGGTAAGCCAGGCCCCAGGTAACTCTAGGTCTACTCTGGGACTGTGTTCCCCAAGGTGGCTATGTCAGGGGACATTTTGACTATCACACTGAGGCTGTCGTTTGACACCCGAAAGTCCTCTAGTGCTCGATGCATGTCGCAGGCTGTCCTATAGGACATCCAGGCCTGGGATGTATCCAGGATGCTTGTGTCACTTCAGGCACCAGGAGGGCCAGTTAAGGATAGACAGGCCCTGCTGCCACTGACGAGGTAGGGAAGGACAGGGTAGCTCAATGGCCTCGGTCTTGAGGAGTGTGGTAGGGGCGAGGGGGCTGTATAGTTTTCTATTCCTCTCTCCAGCATTACGAGAAGGAGGGACTAGTTAAAGCCACCCTGTAAGGAAACACACCTTGCAGACCAGAGGATTGCATGAGCAGAAGGCCTGGGGCTGACAGGACACTCTGGATGGCAAGCATCAGTTCTAGGCTTCTGTGTGTGACAGGCCTCTTGTCGCTGAATGGCCAACAGGCTGGTAGCAGACCAAGGTCCTCAAGGGAGAGAAGCCTAGTAGAAGGTAGAACAAAGGACAGTAAGCCAGGACAGAGGAAGCTCTCTGCCTGTCTGTCTCCTCTTCAGGGTACCTTTTTGCCACTTTACTCCTTTCTAGGTCATGTTGAAGTATAACGTACCTAACCAGAGCTGTGGGGTCCAGGTGAGACCATGGAGTCCAAGATGAGAGACAGCCAGAGGCCAGTTTCTGAGATAAGCCCTGAGGTTGGCCAGTCTCCAATGCCGCTTGATGTGAATGAAGCCCTTTGGCCAGTCTTTTGGAGACTTCCTCCAAGCATGGCTTTTTCAAGCTTGCTCAAGGTCTGGGCCAGAGGTTAGACCCATCTCCCCAGGGTCGGGGATAGGAACAGTATACACCCTTCCTAGATTCGCTGGGTTTCCTCTTGTGAGATTCTTTTTTTGGTTGGTTGGTTGATTGTTTATTGTACAGTAGTGGGGGGTTAAATACAGGGCCTTGTGCCTGCTAAGCAAGCTTCACTGAGCTGTGTCCTCAGGTCCCTTTTTCCTCCTCTTCCTCCTCTTCTTATCTTCTTCCTCCTCTTCCCCCTCCTCTTCTTCCTCTTCCTCCTCTTCCTCTTTCTCCTCCTCTTTTTTTGTTTTGTTTTGAAGACAGAGTTTCACTGTTGTGGCCTTGGCTGTCCTGGAACTTATTCTGTAGACCAGGCTGGCCTCAGAGATTCATCTGCTGCCTCCTGAGTGCTGGGATTAAAGGTATATGCCACCAGCCAACTGTTTTTTTGTTTGTTTGGTTGGTTGGTTGGTTGGTTTTGGGTTTTGTCTTTTTTTTTTTTAAGACAGGTTTTAGAAGGGAGCTGGGGTGTGGCTCAGTTGGTAGAGTGCTTGCTTCGCGTGCACAGGGGCAGGGTACCATCCAGAGTATTTCATAAACCAGATAAGGTGGCACACACCTATCGTCCTAACATTTGAGAGAGGTCAAGCCAGAAGGGTCAAAAGTTCAAAGCCATAGGGAATTGGAGGCCACCCTGGGAGGCCCTATCTCCAAAAATCAAAACAGAGGCAAATTTCTGAGTTCAAGACCAGCTAGGACAACAGTGTAAGACCCTGTCTCAAAACAACAATAACAAGATTTTATCTAATGTAACTGTCATGGAGGCCAAGGCGAGAAGATCCAGGGTTCAAGACTAGCCCAAGATATAAGGTGAGAAACCCTGTCTCAAGTTTTTTGGGGAAAAGTCTTATCAATTCCAAGAGCCAGGAGAAAGTCAAGGCCTGAACAGACTCCAACCTGCAGAGTCCAGGGATCTGACCTAGCACTGCAAAAGGTAAATCATTCAGTCAGTAAAAATCAAGCAGGGCCAGCAAGATGGCTCAGCGGGCAAAGGTGGTTGCCACCAGTTCTAATGACCTGAGTTAGATCTCCAGGACCTGTGCCATAGAAGCAGGGAACCAACTCTGGCAAGCTGTGACACCTCCAACTTCCCACACATATCACGGCACACACGTCTATACATAAATAAAGACTTAATAACTCAAATAAGCCTCTGGGAGAGGGAGAGGCTCTCCCTGAGCCTGTCGCTCTATCTGGAGTCTAATCTGTGGGTTTCCTTTTCTGAGCTGTGTGACTTAGGGCTATTTGACTTCTCTGGCCTCAACGTCTCATAGGAGGAATGGGAAGAATGAGGAAGGACAGGTTTACTTCACTGGGATGCTGTGTCTGTCTTCTTAAAAGCTGAAGTATGTGACCCAGAGCTAGGAAAGGAGATGGCTGGCTGGGCTGTGCCAGAGACACTGTTGGGCTCATCACAAAGGTCTCATGTGGGGGACACTTGTTACCTGACAGTAAGCGTGTGTATGATAGACAGCTGAGAAGGGACAGGACAAGGGCCTCTACTCTGTATCCTATGGAAGAGCTGAATGGGGGTGTTGTCTAAAGTATTGGGTCTGAGACCACATACCCCCAGAATGAGCAAGGACAGGTTCACTTCTGCATCTGTCCTAGCCAGGCCCTGGTGTGGCAACTGAGGTTTTACATCTTGTTTTCTTGCGTAAAACTGGGTCTCAGCACTCAGGTGAGTTGGGATGATGTAGGTTTGGTGGCAGACTGGCCACTGTGGATTCTTTCTCATTGTTGCTGCTGTCTGGGCCTTGTGGAGCCTTCAGGGACCAAAGCCTGTGTTCACAGGTGAAGCTTCCGGAAGACTGACTGTCTCTGAGGCTGATGGCCTGGGGCCATGACAGCTCCCAAAACCCAGCAGACATGTGTGTCACCGTTAAAACCTGGAGGGTGGCATGACACTACTAAGCCCCATGTCCCATGGGGTTGTTGGTTTCTGGGTGCCAGGTTGCTGTG
This sequence comes from Rhabdomys pumilio, assembly GCA_030674055.1. Classification (NCBI taxonomy): domain Eukaryota; kingdom Metazoa; phylum Chordata; class Mammalia; order Rodentia; family Muridae; genus Rhabdomys; species Rhabdomys pumilio. The sequence continues at coordinate 44,134,621 of JANHMN010000018.1, forward strand.
AGAACCCCTGACACTCATTGCCCTGATAGTCAAGCCAGCTGACCTGAGCTCCTATTGTGGCTTGCTGGCCAGGAGCAGGCCACTGTTACAGAGGTAACTAGAGAGATGAGGACCCTGGAGCTTTGTAATGAGTCACCACAAACCCAGTGACCTCTGAGAAGCCAGAGACTTTCTGATAGTCCAGTGGCTAGAAGTCAGGTCAAAGTGTCACAGGCCCTGTCCCCTCTGGAGGCTGCAGAAGGCACTTCAGCCTCTCCAGTGTCTGGGGCCGCTGCTCTCAATGGCTGGGTGCTCAGTCACTCCTGCTGCTGGTCCTGGCCTCATGTGGCTTCTCTCTTATGTCACTCTATTCTCTCCTATTTTTGGTACTCAAGGGGTATGTGTATGTGTGGTATGTGGTGTGTATGTATGTATTATGTGTATGGTGTGTGTGTATGTCTGTGTATGGTATGTGTGTCTGTGTGTATGTGTATGTATGTGGGTGGGTGTGTCTATGTGTGTGTGATGTTTGTGGTGTGTATATGTGTGTATGTTTGTGTATCTGTGTATGTATGTGGGTGGGTGTGTCTATGTGTGTGTGGTATGTGTATATGTGTGTGTATGTGTGTGTGATGTTTGTGGTGTGTGTATGGTGTGTATGTCTGTGTGTGGTGTGTGTGAGTGTGTCTCTGTGTATATGTGTATATATGTGTAAGTGGGGTGTGTGTGTGTGTGTGTGTGTGTGTTGTATGTGTGTTTGGTAGAGTAGAGTCTCAATATGTAGCCATGGAGGATCTAGAACTTTCTATGGTTCAGACCAGGCTGGTCTCAATTGCAGGGTACAGGGCCCTTCCTGCCTCTGTGTCTTGAGCACTATCTCTGAGCTTTAGCCTTCCAATTGTCAGAACTACAGGCGTCCCCACCTTGCCCAGCCCTTCCATGGGCCACCAGCAGTCAGGAAGGATCCCACGCTTCACTGTACCTGCTCAGCCTCTTCTTCAGAACAGGGTTGCAGGCCCAGGTACCAGACCACATCTTTGAGAGGCCACTGTTCAACTCCACAGGGGAGCACAGGGCTTGGATCCCAGAATCCTTATAAGATCCCCAAGATGGGTCACCTGGTCAGGGCACAAGGAGTAGAAACCTCACACAAAGAAGGAAGCCAATCTAGGCACAGATGTCAGGGCCAGCAGTGAGCATAGGCCTTCCTCTCACAATCTGGGGTTTACTTATCTCAGGGGTTTGTTTGTCACCTAAAGACCAGAGCCAGAGGGAGAAGTGGGTGTGGCTGTTCCCTTTGTGCCCTTGGGCAGTTGACCTCACTGCACACAAGGGGGACTTAGCATCAAGTGTACAGAGTTACAAGAAGACAGGTCTGTTTGGTGAGTAGGTAGGCAAGTCCCCCGAATGCTAACAAAGGCACTGAGAGGCAGGAGGACAGAGCCAAGCACACCAAGACGCGCCTGTCACTGCTGTTGATGTCACCATTGTCATGGTCTTGGGAGTCATCCCAGATGTTTGTGGAGGCCCTGGGCTGGTTAGGTGCTGGAAGCACCCAAACCCTGCTCCTCTCCTGGACCTGCAGGCCCTACTCATTTCTGGCACGAGGCTTCCTTGCTTGGACCTCCTCAAGAAGCCAAGCTAGCTGCCTGGCCTAGGGGAACACGCATGCGCGCTGGCATGCATGCACTATCCGCCCCAATTTCCAGATGAGGAGATGGTACTCAGGGTTTAGGAATAAGCCTTCCGGGGGCTCAAACCCCAGTTTTGGCATCTGCTGGCTCTGAGTCCTTAGAGAACGTGCTTAGCATCCCTGTGCGTCACTTGGAGAATGGAATTGTGAAGGTGACTGAGACGCTCCAAAGAATTTCCTGGGTTGTCTATGAGGAGTGCTCAGAGCACCCAGGAAGTATCTGCTGCCCCACTGCCCTGCCAGAGGGGACAGGCAGGCATCTGGAGGATCCAGCATGTCCTAGGAGCCATGCAGCCTTGGCCCTGCAGGCTCCACTCTTCTCTGGAGTCTATGGCATAAGGCTTCCTTGTGTGCACCTCCTTAGGGAAGGCAAGCTGCTTGCCTGGCCTAGGGGGACCGCACATGATAGGTGACGGGTACAGCTGACAGAAAACCGCCTGCCTTAGCATGTGTATGAGGCTATTTTTACTGTGTTCAGCTGGCTGGCACTGGCTGGACTATGTCTGAGCCCTGGCAAGGATGGCCCCTCTTTGTTGAGGGGCAGCCAGTATGGCGGGCAGCATCTTCAGAGATGGTTTCATGCATCTCTGCAGGGCAGCCTGAACCCCTACTGTCTTTCTTATGGACCAGTGGGTGTTGTTAGCCCTTCTCCTCTCTAACCTTGGGTGGCTTTCACTGTGGTCTGTCTCTCTGGAGGAGAGAGGAGAGATGCCCAGTGGTGTACCAGCCTCTCAAAAGGCCCAGAGAGAGGATGGTTTCTGGGTGGTCCGGCCTCCTAAATGTTGCTGCTGAGGGGGGGGGTGTGCAGCTGAGATAGGTTCATCATGCTCTGGGGGGGGGGGGAGAGGTAATGACCACCTTTCTCAAGGGTAAAACATAGGAAGTCAACAGCCTAATATAGACATTCACAGCCAGTACTGGTATGTCCGCATGGTGTGTGATGGGAGTGCTGGCCGCATGTCCCAATCTGAAGGAGGCTACAGACATGTCTGGTGGAGGGCTGGCTCCCCACTGGGATATGAATGGCTGTAGTGATGGGGTCTACTCACCACAGCAAAGCCAAGGGGCCAGTGGGAAAGAGAAACTGCAGCCAGCTACCCTGTTCAGCCACATTAGGCAAACAACTCAACCATTCAGAGAGAGCCAGCGCTGAGCCGGCTGCTGGAGCCTGGGGGTGAGAAGGGGGGGGGGGCTTTGTGTTCTCAGATGTTTTGGCACCATGGTTTGCTTTTTGGGGGAGGGACTGTGGGGTAACCACTCTTCCTCTAGTAGAATGGAGAGTGTTCCACCCTTTAGATGTCCCTAATCACCAGGAAATGTCACTAACCTACTCTGAGCCTCCAGACTCAAGACTGAGCTATCAGTAACATCATACAGCTAGCTAGGCTGCTTCCCCAGGGTGTGGCTCCGGGCAATTAGGGCTTGGCCCGCACAGGCTTCAATAATTGGATGCAGGCACTGGGAATATTATTAGGAGAAAGGTTCTTTTATGGGAGATGCAATGATAGCAGGATGATAAGTGGAACTGGCCCACCATCACGGGGTCCTCTCCCCGCCTGTTCTTCTTACCAGGCCTCTTCACAAGCCAGGCCCAGGCCTCCCCTGCCTCAATATGGGTCCCTAATAGTCCCTGAGTGGCTGGCACAGAAGCAGGTAGTTTGGAATCCAGTCTGGACAGCTTTCTCCACAGGTGGCTTCAAGGATGGCTCTTTTTAGGATGACTTCCCATACTTTAGCAGGGGAAGGAAGGAGGGGTGCCCAGCCTATTGGGGGAGCATCCTCCCTCTGTACCCTGCCTGTGATTGGCCCATAATTACAGGTTTATTGCCTGTATAGCTATTGTGTAATGACATGTTTGCAAATTAATTTTTATGGCTCCTGCCATTAGCATATACAGTGGAGGAAGGTTTCGTATTAATTACTACTGTTGTTCCCGTAATCCCGGGGAATTAAAAACCAATAAAAGAGTGACAACACAAACTGATAGTTTAGGGTCTCTTAAAAATAGTTTTTATTCTTTTCCCCGAAGTACAACTAGAGCTTGTGAGGGGTCTGGGAAGGGGTGGGGGTGGTATGTGTGTGAGCCGCGCCTGATTCCTCTTTCATCTAGCCCACCGTGAAGGGTGCGGGCAGGTGATGGAGGCTATGACCCTAGACCCCACCCCCTCAACCCCAGTCCGGCCTGTGTGTCCTCGCCTCGCAGGCAGCCCCGGAAACAAAGGGCGGCAGCCTAGGGCCTGGCGCGACCTTTGGGGTCATGCGTAGCAGAGAGGCTAGAGGCCAGCAGCGGCGCCTTCCTGCAACTTGGGGCCCAGGCGCCCTCCCCGGGGCCGCGCGCATCTGGTCTGCTGCAGAGTGGGGCGCAGCAAGGATCAGAAGGCTGGGCCCCCACCTCCCTCAAAGTGTCCTCTAGAGCTCTCCCCTGGGGGCCTGTATTCTGAGAGTTACCTGAATTCATCGCATTTATTCGTATCTCAGGGCCACTGGTTGTGGGCCCCTGATGGGTGAGAAGGTTAGAGACCAAGGCAGCAACCCTAGCCAGGCGCGACCGTGGCGCCTGCTGTGCGTACCTGCAGACTAGGACCTGAGGATCTGGGGTCAAAAGGTGACCATTAGTGTCACGGAGTCACAACCCCAGGTAGTCAGGCCACGGGGGAGTGGGGAGAGCTTCCATAAAAGGGCTTGAAAAACAAATGGTCGCATCTTGATACTTGCTTTGCCGCGTGCGTTTAGTAGTAGGGGCTGGTGTGTGGGTAAATGGATGCTGTCTCTTTAAAATCGCTGGGCTGGACAATGAGCGCACAGGATGTGGTTTGGCGGCAGGGTTTTTTCCCCTTCGATTTGGGGAATTATCACTTGGGGCCTTCTTGAGCTGGTGTGAACGCGCGGCGGCTGGGGAGGGGAGATACAGGCGCCACACTAACGCTCAGTGCAGTCGGTCGTTTGCTTAAACCAAATTAGCCGGGCTCTCGTTACTATGGTGCAGCCGGGGCTTGCAGAGTCCCAGTAATAGCATTTATTAGGTCTGTTTGCCTGGAAGCATGCCTTCCCGGATCTGATAATGCCCGGGTGCAAGAGAGTGTGGGAGATGGTATCAAGCATTTGATTACACTTGCAACAGGGATTTTTTTTTTAAGGGGTAGGGTGTAGGGGGAGGAAAGGAAAGAGAGAGGCCAACCGCTGGCCCTAGCTCTCCCGGGCGCGGTCTCCGCAGCCCGCTGCGGGCTGCACAAAGGGCGGCCCCGGCTCCCCGGGGCACGGTCGCGGGGGGGAGGTCGTGCTCCGGGCTCCCGCAGCTGTCAGACGTGGGTGGGGAGGAGCGAGGGCGGGCCAGCGGCCAGAGCGCGGAGTTGGGCAGCCAGAGGGGGGCCCGGTGGCGCCCGCAGCCGCCTACTGTTTGCAAACGGCCGGCTCCCGGGCAGAAGGGAGCACCGTGCAGTCGGAAGCGGGAGCATCCGCCTGGAGCCCTGGGCAGCGGGTCTGATCCGTAAGGCTCTGAGGCCGCGCACGGGCAGGTCGCAAGTGGGACTCTCGTCACCGCGGCGCGCAGCCGGGAGCTCCGGGAGGACGCGGCGCAGACGGAAGGAGCCGCCCGCCGCTGCGCCCCTTCCCTTTCGCTTTCATTAGGGGAGACAAATCTGCTGTCAGGCAGCCAGCTTTCCAATTTACCGATAATGATTCTTGCATGAAAATTGATCGAGGGGCTCTCCACCGCCGCGCGCTCTCGCCTCCCGCTCTCCTGCTCCTGCCGGCTGCGCCCCCGCGAGTTCCTCCTCCTCCTCTCCCTCCTCCCCACCCCCTCCGTCTGAGTCAGTGGTGGGACGCCGGGCGGGGAGATAACCAAAAAGGGGGGGTGCTGGTGGTGAAGGGGGGAGGGGAGCCTGCCCTCACCAGCGTCCCTAGCCCAAGACTTGTTTGTCGCCGCCGCCTCTCTCATTGACGAGGCGAAATCTGCCCCCTCGGTACTTCTTGGCTGTTTGGGTATTAATTTTCTCCACCCCCCAGCACCCCTGCCGAGCGCCCCCTCCTCCTCCCCGCACCCCGCCCCTCCTCACCCAGTAGCTAAGGGGAAACGAAAACAAAGCCGATTTCTCCTTGGCAACCAGATGCCCCCTCCCGCCGCCCCCCTTCCTTTTCCCTTCTGGTTCTGAACGTGAAACCCTGTTGGAAACAGGTCTCTTGACCCTCGCCCTTGACATTCAAATGGCTGAATGGAGGCGAGATTGCTGTTCGCACGTCTTAGGGGGTGCTTTTTTTCTCTCCCTTTTCCTCTCTCTCTCTCTCCTGTCTCTTTTTCTTTCCAATGAGTAATCCCTAAAGACCTTAACCCCCCAATTTCATCACCCTCACCGCCCCCCTTTATTTTTCCTCTCTCCTCTTCTGCTCTCCCGCCCTCTTCCCTCCGCCAGCTCCCCCTCCTTTTTTTTTTTTTTTCAATTTGCATCTCAAGTCCAAAAGGCAGAAAATACACACGCGGCGAAGACGCCGGGCCGCCGTGGAGGCTCCGGCCCTTCCTTGGTCAATTACCTCACTGTGGATCTGCTCCGGCCGAGGTGGCCGAACCTGCCCGGGCGCTGGACGGAAAGGCAGCCTTTGATCATCTTGGAGAAGGAAAAGGAAAAAGCACAAACTGGTTTCTACCACGGCGCTCCGGGGATCGTTCTTCTGCCTTTATTTTATTGTTTTGGACATTTTTGAGCGCCGTGGCTTGGACGCTGGTTTTGTTTCATTGCTGGGCTTGATTTTTTTTTTCCCCTCATTTCCTTCTTCGTCCCTCTCTGGCCACTATGGAATTCTAACCTGAGCCATGTTCGGACTGAAGCCGCCTCTCTATTACTTACCAGGTAAGCAAGTCGTGCGCCAGGTCCTCGGGTCCGAAGACCAGGGCGCGTAGGGGCGCACAGGGGCGCGCTGCTCGGCTGCCCGCTCAGTGCGCGCTGCCGCGTGGGGCGCCCGGCCCGATGCGCGTCTCGCTCCTTTTGTCTGCGCGGAGCCGGCAGCTCTGCGCCCCGGGCGCGATCGCGCGGGTGTGAAGTTACTTTCCCGCGGGCGGCGACCCGGGGGCCCCAGTCCCGCCGCCCCCCCTCCCGATTCCCTGGAAGGTTTTGTTGTGAGAGGCCGGGAGGGGCCACGGCCGCAGTGCGCGCGGCTTCCTGTTTCCTGCGCCTCGGTGCGCGCTGACAGCGGCTGCCCTGCAACTTTCAGTTTCGGGGGCCACCGCGGGAGAACTGGGGAGCCCCTCCACCCTTAAGATGGTTACGCGCGGGCGCGAGGGAAGCTAGAGAGCTCGGAGCGAGCAGGCGGGCGTGGGAACCTGGCCCTCCCGGTGGCTCCCCCCTCTTGGGTACCCCCGGGTCCGACTGCACGTGACCGCAGGTCGGGAGGGCTGGGTTGCGAGTGGCCGCTTCTTCTAAGAATGTGCTGGGTTTTTATCTTCTTCTTTCTCTAAGCCCTGGCACACAGTTTCTATTGAAGTTGAGGCGTCTGTGGGGTGCAGAAGTGTTGGGGTGCTGAAGGAGCAAAGGGTGGCCTTCGTGCATGACATGGTCTGCTGTTTTTTGCAGATGATTTGGGACTAGTTTTGCTAGAAAACGTGCACGTGGCTGGCTGTTGGCTTAACATTGCCTTTTTCTTTCCTTGTGTGTCCTGTGGATCCTGTGGCTCTTGCCAGGTCCCCATTGCCCTGGAGTCCAGAGGAGGAGATATGGGCCAAGAACCAGTCTGGGCAGGACTCAGCTCCAGGGAGCTGGCTTTAGTCGTCCTGACCTAGGGCACACGCTGTAACAGAGTTAATGTAGCAGAGATGAAAGGTCACAAGGAAGAGCGGGTAGTGAAGGCACTTTCCCCTGCAGGACGGTTGTAGGTGACTCTGGGCATTCCTTTGTGGACGTTGCTATGTCCAGCCCTACCCTACGAAAGCCTGTTCTGTTCCCGGGGTGTCCTTGTCGTTGTTTATCTTAAGACAGGGTCTCACGATTTTAGCTCTAGCTGGCCTGGAACTCATAGATTCCCCTGCCTCAGCCTCACTTCCACCAAAGTGCGTGGATGAAAGGTGTGTGCCACAGGGCCTGACCCCAGGCTGTTTTCATTGGAAGATTCTCTCTCACCCACTCACGTGTTGCCCTCTCTCCCAGGGCCTGAAATAGCAATTGTCAAACCTCTAGCTGGGCTCTCCCCTTCCTCCATTGAGTTCACTTGGGTTCTTCCTTCCAGAGGACTAAATTAGAGCCAGGAGTCCCCAGCTACCAGCAAGGTTACCTCTGCAGGAGGGCAGGTGTCCTCTGCAGCTCAGCAGTCTCTCATGGGCAGGTGTTTGTGGTAGCCCCCTTCACAGTCCGGGCTGCACACTGATTCTGCTGGTGCATCCCGTTAGCTTTGCCGAGGAGAGAAAAGATAGCACTTTCTTTTTGGATTTCCAGCGCCTCTCTGGGGCCTTGGAGCTAACTGGTGCTGTGAGAGGAATCTCCATAAGCACTGGGCGGCTCACGAGCACAGGTGTTTGAAATCTGCACCCCACTCCACCTGCCATCCGAGGGCCCTCTGGTATATTAGCTTGTCAGGTGACCGATTCTTTATTTACACAGGGAGCCTCAGAATGAGGAGGAAGTGTCAGACTGGGAAGTTCAAAGCAATTAAAAGAATCAACCTTGGCTAGGATTAGGCCCTAGGCAGGCGGGTGTCAGCAAGGTGAATCCTGCTTGTCCTGATCCTTCAGGGAGGGGAGGGCTTGGCTCTCCTCCCCAGGGAGGAGGACTCAGATAAATTAGCCACTGGATGAAGGGTTTTCTCCTACTGAAGTTTGTTTTTTTTGAAGTCTCTGACAGGTTTTCCTCCCTGTGAGCTTAAGGGTAGGATTGGAGCTCAGATGCACCCTGATCTGTAGGTGGTTTGGGGACTCTCCCATACACCCCATGGGGTGGGTACTGATATCTCAGCCTGCTGACCAATCTGCCCCAGAGGCTTAGCCATTGCTGTTCTGGAAGTGTCAAGGGCTGGGATCTGCTGTCAGCTACTTCAAGAGGGGATTTCCAGGCCTGAGAACAGAGCGTGTCTAGTTGTCTGTGGTCAGTAGCTTTAGTTGAAAGTCAGAGTCTTGGCCCTTAGAGGGACCTGGAGTCTGAGTTCTAGGTTCTGTCCAAAGCCTCTGAGGCCTGGATTCTGTCCTCAAGATCTGGTCCCATCAAGGTAGCTGTAGCCAACCATCAGGAGACAAGGTCCAGAACATACCCACCAGTGACTGTTTGGGTGGGTGGGGGGGGGGTGGCCATGGTCAGGTTGGCCCTAGATTCTGTCTTCTCTCGCCACACTGGACAATGGGTCTGAAGCCCAACCCTGCGTGTTCCCAGCCTCAACCTTGGCTGGTAAGGAAAGTCCTCAGAAGTCCTCAGTTTTCCCCTCTGTGACTTGGATCCACTGTATTCTCTTCCTAAGAATCAGAGTCTCATTAGTATTAAGGTTCTGTTGGCATGAGGTGCACCTGTGCTCTCATGGAGTCCCAGAAGGTTCTCTGACCGCATAACTTGAGCAGTGATTGATTGTGGCACACAGACCAACTGACCATGCCTAAGAGACCTTGCTCAACTAATTATCCGTATTTGGTTGGAGGGGCTTGTGAAGGAGATTTTGGGGGACAAAAAGTGTGGTTTGTTTTGTCTTTGAGAGTCTCATGTAGCGTGGGCTAGCCTATGTGACCCAGGCTGACCTCAAACTCCCTGTGCTCCTTCCTCCACCCCAACCCATCCCCTAGGTGTTATGGTACAGAGTTAATCTCCACACAGGGGTAACTATCAAGCTTGTTACGGTTTTAATCAGGTATTGTTACAAGGATGAAATCTTTTGCAGAAATTCATAGAACTTAATGGTGTAGCCAGGACTTGAACTTGGTGCTTTAGGCCAGTCTGGCTGACTCACTGACTAGGGGGTCAGTCATCTTCCCGTGCAAACAGAGGAAGATACAGGCCATAGGCACAGGATCTGGGGCCTGTGCCCTCTGTCTTCCTGCCGGTGACAGATGGTAGTCTTTCTCTGGGGTCTCCTGTTTAGCTTTCCTCTGTGTGCTCGGCTTACTGGATACCCCTGTCCCTGAACTCCACAGGACTTTGTGATCCGTGCAGGCAGAGACTGAGTGTCTCCTTTTTGGCTTGGCCTGCTGCCAGACCAATAACGACAGTCGTAAAAATAAAAAGGATAATAAAATAAGGAGAAGGCTGTGGCCACTTCACATACGGCTTGTTCCATGCCAGACTTGCTAATTCGCCGGATGACGCTGGGAGGTCAGGCTAGGCCTGTCCCACTTGATAGCCAAGGAAACTGAGGCACAAGGGAGGCTGAGGTCACTGGAGCAGCAAAAGGAGCAGCAAGAGGCTCAGCTGGGCCCTGACCTCTGACCCCGGGCAGTCTGGCTCCAGAGTCTCTGCTTAATAAATATTTGTTGACCAGTCAGGGAGGGATGGCGGCTGGTATTGGCGGTGGCGCCCTCCTGGGGCCCCTTATCTTGTTCCTGACTGTTGGCTGACCCTACCCTGGCCCTAAGCTGAACTCTTGGTGACCCCACCTCCCCCTGGATTCCATGTCCATAGCCAGGAAGGATGCTCTGAGACCTGCCTTGAAGGAATTGGGACCTGAGAGCACCATGACTACTGGCGGTATTTAGCCTTATCTCTGTTGGGACATCTTCTGTGCCCAAAGCTGCCCCCTGAGGTCATAGTGAGTCATTCAGAGATAGATCACCAGGCTGACCTGAGGCCTTTCTGAGCAGCTTACCCTATGCTAGCTTACTCTATGCATAGAGTCAGGGTAGTAGAGGGGTGAAGGTCCCCAAAGATTGTTCTCCAGAGTACGAAAGTCTATGTACAAGGCAATAGTCTATGTACAAGGCAAGATGTGGACTGTGCCCAGCATGGTGTGTGTGTGTGTGTGTGTGTGTGTGTATGGGGGGGTGTGCCTCCCTTGCCAGTTACACCCACACCTGGGACCTGTGGGGTCCTAAGGGAACACTGGAGACCTGCTCTTGGGTCAGGCTGAGCCTGGGAAGGAGGTTGGGCCATTTTCACAGTGACAGAGTCCTTCTTACAGCCTAGACACAGTGGGGGCTACATTGGGCTCGCTCACGACTAGCACTTTCAGGGCAGTCACTAATCAATCTCGGACACCCCTAAGAACTTGGGAGACCACCACGTTTGGATCTGTCAAGCCTGGGAAAGCCAGGGACCCGTTTGTCTCAGCTGTGACTTGGCCCCTACCCATGAGGTCAGGCCCTCTCACCAGGGCCTGGTCTGGCTCTCTCCTCTGCTCAGTGAGACAGTCATTAGGATTCCCTCTGGCTTCAGTGCCTCAGAAATGCCATGGGTAGGAATCGATCTGCCCCTTGCTCTGAGTCTTTATCTTCTGGGCTCTTCCTGCTGTGGGAGCAAATGGTCTGGAGGACACTTGGTTCTTCCTGGAGGAGGAGGGGGATGGAGGCTATACTTCCTCCCTAGAGGAAGGTGGCCAGTGGGAGGACCTGGCCAGACAGACTGTCCCTGGCAGAACCAGCCAGGGGCCAGAGGGTCTCTGCCCCTGTAGCATTTACCTCAGCTCCTGTGTTCCCTGTCTGCCTTTGACATGGGTGAAGTGCCAGGGTCCAGTGAGCTCTATTTCTGTGTCCACCTCAGCATTTTGTAGCTGAGGAGGACACTTGCCAGGAAGTCTCTCAGGTCTGAGCCTTCCAGTTTCCTGGGGACTGACTCTGTGGGAGGTCTGAGCTGCCACAGTCTACTGTTTAGGAAGGACCATGCAGGGTGTTCTTCTTTGCCACACTGGGGCTTGAACCCAGAGCCTTCAACTTGCCAGACAAGTGCTCTACCAAGTCACATCCCAACCCCAGCCCTCCTTTTATTCTTTAGCTTTGAGACAAAGGCTTGCTAAGTAGCTGAGGGTGAACTTGAACTTACTCTGCACCACAGGGTGGCCTGAGCTTTGTAATTACAGTCGGTTGCTCCGGGTCTGCCTTGAAATACACGTTGCCGAGTCCCTTGTAGGCCTGTGTGTGTGTGTGTGTGTGTGTCTAGAGATGGTTCACAGGGCCTCAAACACGCCAGACAAACATGACACTCCAGACCCTGAAGTGACTAACCTTTCTTTAGAGGAATGGATAGTAGAACCAAGCTTTTTAGGGGCAATCCCCAGAGGAAGGGCTTAGTGCATGAGGACTTTTCCCTTGTTGGTGGTCTATGCACTGAGGTGGACTCACCAGGGGCCGGGCCGCCGTAGCCAGGAAGAGGGGAGTCGAGTGTGAGGGAATAATTTAGATATCGTGTTCTTTCTTCTTTTTTTAAGAGCCCCATATAGATTTAAGGTCCTTTTGTTAATTTAGGAACATAAAACCATGATGTACAGCTTGGTTTGCTCGTAAAATTACCAAGTGTGGCATATTTAGATCCCTGAAGGCTTGGGGTAAAAGGGAAGGAATGGGTGAGAATTTTTTTAATATGTCTTTGGGGAGATTCATTTTTCCAGCTTTCCCCACCAGCAGTGCCAGGCCCTGTACAGCTCCACGGGGCCTCATTGCTGCCTCTTGAGTCGGGTGGAACTCAGCTGGAAAAGGGGGTGTTTGGCAGGCAGCCAGGCCCAGATCCTGCCCTCCAGCCCCCAGGCCTGCCAGTCCCTGGACTCCTTTGCCTTGTTGGATCATGCTTGCTCTGCCTTCCTCCCGTCCCCACCCGCAGTGAGGCCGGAAGTGCCCTCTGACCAGGCTGGCCCACTGCCCAGCCAGCCTTTGGCTACTGACTTAATGGCCTGTACGGTGGTCAGGAAGTCACCAGACCCTTGGTCGTGGAGGAGGTCAAACTGCCAAGCCTTCGTTGTCTGTGGGGACCAGTGTTGCCTGGCTCTCTTTCCAGACAGGCAGTGCAGGCTGGGTACATGGGCTCCTGGCCCAGGTCAGCCTCTGCTGGGCCACAGTGCATGGTACAGTGTAGCTTTTTCCCAGGAGCATGTGTGCCTGCCTAGTTCCACCCTCTGTGAGGTGGAACATGGATTGAATATCAGGGTAACAAGCTGAGTCTGAGCTCCCTGTCTGGGGCTTTCCTGTTCTGTAGAAAAGGTGAGAGTTAGGTTTGAGTTGGGGAACAGAGGCCGTGTCCAGGAGGAGACCCCAGCCCTTCTTCTTGGTGGTATTTTTGTAGCAAGGCTCTTGCTTCAAAACCAGCAGGGCTCTTGCACAAGTCAAGGGTCCCAATGGGGGCGGGGCTGGGGGCTGGGGGGAGGAAGTGGAACTTTTTGTAGCAGCCAGATATGCAGCGTGTGTCTGATCATGTAGTCTAGGAACAGCCGGGGGGTGGGGGGGACTGGACCTTGTCCTTATGGCCCAGGCTGGGCTCTACAGAAGGAGGCAGGGCAGGTGCTGGGCCGAACTCTTCAGGCTCTGACATCTGTGGGAGTGGTGACGGGCTTTGAGGCTGGTAGGGTGTTGTTGGAACTACTCTCGGGAGTATCTTAAATGTCCTTATACCTCTGATGTCAGCGGAGCTGGGTTCGGTGAGCCGAGGGGACCCGGAGTTTTTTTGTTTTGTTTTTCTTAGTGGTTGTGAGCATGTGCATGCCAATACATACATGTGTCAGAGGACAACTCGTTGGTGACAGTTCTCCCCTTCCGCCATGTGGTTCCTGGGAATGAACTCAGGTTATCAGGCTTGGCAGCAAGTGCCTTGACCCACTGAGCCACTTTGCCAGCCTAACTCAGAGTTTTTGTTTGTTTGTTGTTGTTGTTTTTATTTACCCATATTTGTTTTTGGTTTCTCGAAACAGGGTTTCTCTGTGGCCCTGGCTGTCCTAGAACTCCCTCTGTAGACCAGGCTGGCCTCAAACTCAGAGAGATCTGCCTGCCTCTGCCTCCTGAGTGCTGAGATTAAAGGCTTGGGCCATCACTGCCCGGCTGACGTGACATTTTGGAGCTGTCAACTCAGTGTGTCAAGCCCAGGTACATGGAGGTACAGCGGGGAAGTCCCAAAGGATTGCCTTGGCCAGAGGCACCTGTAGTTTTGAGAGACACAGAGTGGTATAGGCAGCCAGGATTCGGCAGGGGGTGGCTAGAGCCCCCACTCCCCCCACTGTCCCTCCCCAAAAAAATGAGATATTAGGCTTGTGGGATCTGAAGACCCTGAGGAACCAGAGATGGTAGTATGGCTGGTGGGGGTGGGGTTGGGGGTGGGGGAATAAGTATGGAGCGGGATGGCTGAAGAGCAGCGCATGCGTACTGGGGTCATCACATCTGTAGATCCTCTGGCTACTGGGTGACCCATGTAGAGGAAGCCCATCATGGCTTTGGGTGGCTGCTCTGTGGAGCGGAACCATGGCAGTTGGAGACTGTCCGGGGACTATGAGGTCCACTCATGGCTGTCTTGTCTGGTGACCTTGTTTCTTCACCTCTGGGAACTGGAGGACGGCGGTGTGGCAGTAGGGGTTAGAGGGTGTCTGAGGGGTCTGCAACTTGTTTGAAGTCTGTCGCTGGAGCACCGCCTAAGCACAGAGCCTGGTGGAGTCAGGGCTGAGTACCCGCTACCTTCTTGGTTGTGTTACTCTGGGCAGGTTACTTAACTTCTCTGTTTCCTTGTGCGTTTTTCATGTGTACACGAGGCCAGCTGTGCAACCACGTAAGGTTGTCTGTCATGAACATTGGTAAGTGGGCATGCAGGAACCAAGGATGGAATGCTCTAGAACTGAGGTCTGCGTTATTCTTGGAGTATGAGTTTCTCAGCTGTGGCTTCAGTCTGGTGTCAGAGCAGAAGCCCGTCCCAGGTTGGTACCTGAAGGAAGGCATTACTTATGGCTCCTGCAGGATGCCAAGGAGCCTGGGCTCTCTCTCTTTTTTTTTTTTTTTTTTTTTTTAAGTTTTTTTGAGACAGGGTTTCTCTGTATAGCTCTGGCTATCCTGGAACTCACTTGGTAGACCAGACTGGCCTCAAACTCAGAAATCCACCTGCCTCTGCCTCCCAAGTGCTGGGATTAAAGGCGTGCGCCACCACTGCCCGGCTAGCCTGGGCTCTCAAAATGGTCACCAGTGACAAGTCCTAGATATGAAAATAGTCCACCCTGGAGACTCCCACACTGACCTGTGACCCACACCAGCAGACCTCAAGTCTTCTGGGATAGAAAGTTTTTCTGGCTGAATCCGCTCCACGGAGAAGATTGTGCTGTGCGGTACTAGAGTCTTCTAAATGCTTTTGCCTTTTGCCCCTGAAGGCTCCAGCCTCACCCAGCAGCAGTGGAGCCTCAGGCAGACAGCACCTCATCTTCGACCAGGCCTCCTTTGAACTGGCCCCCAACGCTGCCCACCCCCTTGTCACTCTGGCTTGTAATTCATTTAGGATTAGCTCCCAGGCCTCTCAGAGGCCTAACTTCTGTTGTCTTGGAAACCGTGTCAACCGTTTGCTGGTTTCTGTGATTATCTGACAAGAGAAGGGGGGGGCAGCAGGGACATGAAAGGGGTAAGGGGGAGACAGCATGGGTCTTAATGGAGCTCTGCGGAGGCCTGGGAGGCACGGAGGGGATGGGGTGCCCTCAGACCTACAGCTGTGTGGCAGGGGCTCCCAGTGGGGGCTCTCACCACTTCCTGCTACTCTGGGAGCATGAGAGAATCACCCCCCACCAACCTCACCTTTATTTCCTTTATCTCAGATCCTCTGAGGCCCAGAGACAAGGTGTTACTCCCTTCCCCCACCTCTATGCTGGGAAAGTTCCCTTGTGGGCTTCTCTGGACACAGCAACATTGGGAGGCTGGGAGAGGCGGGTATCACCACCTGGGAGGAAGCTGAGCTGTTCAGGCTGTAAACCCACCCAGGATGCTGGGAACAGGATGCCAGATGGGGGTCAGTGTACATTGTGGGCTAGCCTCAGATCCCTATGCCTGCCACCGCAGCCACAACTAAAAGGTGAGAGGGGGACTTGTCTGCTGCAGGGTGTCTAAAGGGCCCCTCTCTTCCTCGGGCTTGGCAGTTGGCTTTGGCTACAGGCGACAGCCTTGTTGGGCCCAGATGAAGCATCCTCTTCCAAAGGGTGTCAGCGTGGTCTGGGCTTCCTCATAGCCTCTGATGTAATGGCAGAGGCTGTGGTGGCTTATACAGGGAAGAGGCCTCATGACCCCCACCTCCCAGGGCCTGGCCGCAGATAGCAGGGCCTCTTCCACACCATACTCTGTCCGTTAGCAGAGAGGGAGGAGCCCCCACCAGGCTGGGCTCAGCTGGAAGGAATCCATCCCTTGCTAGGGTGGGGACCACGCTGAAGAGAAGATAGGATGGAGATGTGGAAGCTGCCTGTTGGGAGAATAGTCAGCCTGTCACAAACTCTTCCGGAATCCTGCGGAATCCTGCTTTTTTAGGTAGGAGACCTGACCTCTGGGACTGGACTACATCCTGTCCTCTAGAGCCTGCCTTTGGAGTTTCCAGGTAGTCCAGGCTGTGAGCCCAGAGCAGTCTTGGGTCTCAGTGTGGAGTCTGGAAGGTCCTGTCTTGTGGGTTCTCAGTGGGCCTGTATAGATCCCGGGTTTCAAGCTCACTAGCCCCATGAAGGTGAGGGTCTGATCACAGGAAGAGCAGCCCCTCCCTGGAGTGAGGGGATGACTAGATGCCTTTCGGGGGAGCTGCTAATGAGTCACATCTGATTTTTTATGAACCTCCCTAGTAAATTATTAATTTGGGCCAGAAATGAAAGTGTGGAATCGGATAAGCTCATGAATATTCATGGCTGAATCGAGCACGGGTTGATCAGTGGCTGGAGCGGCCAGCCAGGCTCCTGACCCAGATACAGGGCAAAGCTCTGGGACCGTCTCCTCCCCCTGCTCAGGCCGTAGGTGGGGCTGGTGACTCACAACTCATACAGAAGTGGCCCACACTGAAATGACAGGAGCAGAAGTCCGAGGCCCTTGCCACTAATCAGAGCCATGTCTCCCCGTTTCCAGATGAGGTCCCCTATAGAGGATGGCCTTTGGGTCTGGGAAGCTAACGTGAGGACCACTGGGCCTCGCTCCTGTGACCTAAGAGTATCTCCTAGGCTACTGTAATAGCCAGTTGGCATCTCAGGCTGCTCCAACCGGACCTTTTCCTCTTGCCTTGCCTGGCAACTCTACCCAAAGGCCAGGCCTAGGGAGGGCTGCCCGGCTCTGACCTGCTAGCTGGTTACACCTCTTTGCAGATTGTTTCCCTCACCAGGCTTCAAGGCTCAGCTGTACTAGATGCTTCTCCTCCAGCCCCAGGTCTGTGAACGTGGGAACTCTTGGGGACCCCCATAAATTCAGAAACCAGATCTGTTTTGTCAAAAATTTTAACACTTACTTTGTGTTGTGGGGTGGGGGATTTCCAGCCACCAGGCACCTGTGGAGGTCGAAGGACAGCTTTGCAGGAGTCTGTTCTCACCTTCCACAGTATGGGTCTCTGGGGTCTCTGGGTCTGTGTGTTGAAACTTAGTCCATCAGACTTGGTAGCCTGTGCCTTTATCTGCTGAACCATCTGCTTTCCCCGGGCCAAGAGCTTGGTTTTTGTTTTTGTGTTTGTTTGTTAGACAGGGTATTGCTATGCTACCCAGGCTGCCCTCCAGTTTTCCATCCTCCTGTCTCAGCCTCCTGACTGCTGAGATCACAGGTCTGCACATCCCAACATGTCTCTTACTAAACTTCAAACCTCTGCAGCATCCTACTCAGGATATGGGAAGCTGATTTGTTCATTTAAAGCACTTGATAAAGCCCGGTGTGGTGGCCCGGTGTGGTGGCCCACGGCTGTGATCTCAGCACGTGGGACACTGAGGCAGGAATTGTTTCTGTGATGGCTGTCTGAGCAGGGGAATACTCATAGCCTCACAGGCTGCCTGCTTCTGCCAATTCTACCTGTGGTGGCCCAGGCACCTCAGGGCCACCCTAGACTGTGTAGGTTTCTGTTCCTCTCAATTCAGGCTTTGCCCCTCCCTAGGCCTGGACAGGCTCCCTGTGGATGGAACCAAGGAGTTTACCCCTAAACCTCAGGTGGGGAGGGGACCTGCAGTAGAGAGTGAGGTGTTTGGTGACCCACTGAGAGCCTGTGGCCTGGGGTTCACAGGCTGAGCTGGCCTCTGTCCTAGAAAACCTGTCCAGAGTGGCAGCTCCCAGGCCAGATAGGGTTAAAGGTCAGCTCTGGGGTCTCTTCAGGGCCAGGAGCTCTGAAGGTCTTGGTCAATGGTCACTGTGACCATCAAGGACCATGGCCTTGGGAATATCCTCCGGGCCTAGAGTCTGAGGAAAACTACCCCCAGGACCTCGAGTTTGACCTGCCCTTGGCCTTGCCAATGACTGTGGCCAGCATCCACCTGCCCTGCAGGGTCACGAGCAGCAGAAGGGATTTTATTGGAAGCATAGAAACCAGCATGTCCACTCTTTGGCCTTTTATCCAGAGTCAGAAGCCTTTGACTCAAGGCTTTGTCACCTCCGGGGTGCTAGGGTGCAGAGGGGGCAGCCAGCCAGCGGGTTGAACTGGTGCGGTGAGCCGAGTGGGCAGGGTGCTAAGCAAACAGCCACCAGGCAGCCTTGTCCCTGCCTGGCTGGAAAGACACATTTGTGCTTGGCAGCAGCCAGACAGTCCCTGACACCTGGCCGTGCCAGGCCCAGGCAGTGGGAAGGAGTGAAAGTCAGTCATAGGTCTTGGCTCCTAGGCTACAAGTTCCCTGGGCTGGATCCTGGGATGTTCTTGACTGCAGCCTAGAGCAAACTGGGAGGCCTTCCTGTAGGAGGTGGTGTCCCATGTAGATAATGAGTGTGGACCATTGTAGAAAAGGGCCATGGTGACAGGGAGTAGTTTGCCTCTCAGATGTCACAGCTGGCCTGGGTGCTTAGAAGGACTCTGTATCTTGCTAAAGAAGGCTCAAGGAGCCTGAAGGACCTCAGGCTGTGCCCTAGTAAGGGACTTATGCTTTAGCCCCCACGTGTAAACACCCTTCCCATAATAATGCCGTAGGAACAGAGCTAGCTCTTCATTGTTCCCCCAGATCCAGTACCTGGCTTTATGTCAGAAGCTTTGGAAGCTAGTCACGTGCCACACCGCCTCTTGTTTCTGGGTTGCATGGTGACTCCCAGGCTGGCCAGCATAGTTAAGAGATCCTGGCCCCAGTCACTAGGAAGTACAGAAGGCAGTGCTGGTCTCTGCCCTGGGGTAGGTGCAGACACTGGCAGCTAAGATTCCTAGAGCCATTGGGACCTTGAAGAGACTCTGCTGAGCCTGAAGCCTGGTGTGTGTGTGTGTGTGTGTGTGTGTGTGTGTGTGTGTGTGTGTGTGTGCGCGTGTGTCTGTAACAGGAACCTGATAGAGACACCAGAGGGATGAGCAGGGACAGGTCAGAGGTTACACAGCCTGGTTGGGGAGAGTTGGCAGGTCCTGCCTGCTGGGGTGGGTCATGTCAATGGAACATGTTCAGAGCCTGGGGACACCCTGGGGGTGCCTGTCCACAAAATGGGGAAGTAAAGTTGGAGTGTGGACAGGAAACCTCAAGGGAGATAGTTTCTTTAAGGAAGGGGATAGGCCCACTGTTGTAAGTGGCTTGGCTTTGCCTCTTCCAGGTGGCCTCTCCCCCTCCTCTCCAGAGTCGGTTTGAGGCAGCTGAACTGGAAAGAGACTCCCAAATGGGGCTGCCAAATGTAATAGCCCCTCAGAAATGCAATAGGTGCCAATAAGGTCCCATAAGGGGACCCAGGGGTCGGTAGAGCATTCTGGGTGGGGAACAAAAAAATACAGGATGAAGACCTAAGGCATCCCAGGAGAGGAGTGTGGGATAACGAGCGGCCTAGAAGTGAGGAGGGGGGTGTTACCTGTGTTGGCTGGGTGTTTATACTTATGGGGAACTTGGATCATAGATGGGGACTGGAGGGGTCTTCTGTGGATTCATTTATCCAACCTTGGCCTCACACCGAAAAGGAAACTTCGCAGAGAGACTGAGCGGCTCAGAGCAGGTCTTACAGTCACTCGTCAGTGGTAGGGCTTAAATTGCGCTAGTCAGATTGCAGATTCCTTTTCTAGCCTCTTGGCTTTCTTACTCTCACTACCACAGGGTCCTGACCCCAAATGCATGGGCTCTCCGAATCCCCTTTTTCATGCATGGCATCTCTGTGGTGGTAAGCTAATCCACTGAGGCACTGGATTCTCTTTTGGCTCCCATGAGGCCATGCATGGCAGGCCTGGTGTGGACAGTGTTCATTTCTTTGCATGTGGGCCTCAGAGGCTGGTTCTCAGGGTCATTAAAAGATGCCATGGTCCGGGCGAACCTCGGTGGTCCCCAGTAACACAGTGGAGCCTCATGCTGGGTGTGGTGACTTAGGCGCTCAGAGGCAGGTGGATCTCTGAGGTCAAGGCCAGCATGGTGTACAGAGCGAGTTCCAGGACAGCCAAGGGTACACAGAGAAACCCTGTCTGGAAAAACAGCAATACAGACTTTATTTGTGAATTCTGGGGTGTTCAATGGCTGTGTTCAGCACAGACCCAAGTCCAGAGCAGGTGGCCAGGAGACAGCAATTTCTGATCCTCAGGAGGCTCTCAAGTGGACACAAGCTGGTTTTGTTTTGTTTTGTTTTGTTTTGTTTTGTTTTGTTTTGTTTTTGAGACAAGGTCTCACTGTGTAGCCCTGGCTGGCCTGAACCTTGTATGTAGACCAGGCTGGCCTTGAACCCAAAGAGATCCACCTGCCTCTGCTCCTGAGTATGGGGGTTAAAGGCATTTCCATCCTCAGAAATCCTGTCCATAGAAAAGAGACCATAGTAGGAATAGATAAAGCCACTGTGTTTTGATCTCACAGTAGGGCAGCATTAGGCAGATGCAGGATGTCCCTCTGTGGTCTCAGCCTCCTTGAGCATAGTTTGGAAGAGACCATCCTACCTTGGTAGCACAGGGAGGCCCCGCCTCCGGGCTGTGACAGGCGGCCCCAAGCTGAGTTGTTCTTGGAGGATGTCCAGCTGGTCAGAGAGCTGGCCTGCCTGCACTCCTTTGAGAGAGAGAGGAAGCTATCGAGGGCTGGCCATGGAAGTTGTAAGGATAAATGGCTCTCCTTAGTAGGCAGCCAGAATATGTCTCTCCTGTCTAAGGAAGAACCAGGCCTGCAAAAGGCCCAGTGCCCACTATTCGGCTATAGCCCAGAGAGGGAAAACCACTTGTCTGGGGGGGGGTCACACAGCACTTGGAGGCGAGAGTACAACCAGGAGCAGCAGCTAACTGCATGTTAGCGGTTCTGACATCCTTACTGCCCCTGTCACAGCTCTGCGGTACCCGATTCTGCAAGCCACAGCCACCCAACCCATGAGCTGTCTCTCTTCGATTGGACAAGGCCCAGGGGTCAGGCCACAGGCGTGGCTGTGGCCTAGGGAAGAGGCCCGAGTTACACAGCCCTCTCCGGGCTGCTGCAAAGGGTGCCTTTGAACAGATGCATAGCCAGGCAGCTGCCCTGTTGGAAGGGTTCGCTCCACCCCCAACCCCTAACCCCACCCCTAGCCCCGCCTCAGACCCCTTTGGTGAGTCCTCTCCCCCTCCCCTCCCCAGCCCCAGAGCTCCCAGGTGGCTCAGCTGCATCCAGGGTAGGAGGGAAGGAGCATCCTGAGTCGTCCCCCACCCCCGCTGTTCCTTGTATCTGCTCTTGCTCTGCCCACCCCAGTGCTCCCACGGGTGCAGTAAGCTTGCCCTGAGCCCCCAGCAGGCCACGGTTCCCTTACCCTGCCAGCCAGTTGCTGGTCTTAAAGGTTAATCCCCACTCTGTAGCTGGATCCCAGCCCCTCCTGCCGCAGCCCTTTCCGCCCCAGTTAATTAAATCCGCTCGGCTATTGTCAGAAGAGAAACTCGGGTGTTTATTGCGCCTCCAGAATGTCAAAGGCTCGCACGGTTTGAAGACATGCTGGCAGGGAATAGCCCGAGCATATGTCTACGAGGCCGGGGCAGCCAGGCCACCGCCACCTCCGCGACCTGCGGCTGCTGCTGCTCCGGCTGCCGCTAACTGCCTCCCAGACAGGCACTTGACAGAGCCTCATGTACCAGGGGAGCCCTGGCTGAGCCCCGGGGGAGATCAGCTCAGCTCATAAATATCCTGGTCCCAGAGACAGCTTCACCAAGAGGAATTTAAAACGCAGAGGAAGGAAATAAACACAGACTCTCCTCCTGCACCACAGGGTGGGGAGCCCCTTAGAAGACCCAGAGGGGGTGGCTTCCCCTTCTCTCTCTTTTCTCCCCGTCGCCTTGTGTTCACATTTTATTATTATTGGGCAGAAGCGCATGGCTAATTGTGATATTTTTTTTTTCCCTCATGGAGTGGGGCGTGAGATGGATGTGTTCATTTTATAGGGATTTTTTTTGTTGTTGTTCTCCCCCCTAATAATAACGCTTTAAAGATGTTTGACACGTGTAACTAACAGCTGGTTTCCTGTTGTGGAAACTGGCCTTTTATTTCCAAGCAGGTTGAACTGTCATTAGTGGTATAATTAGGTGACTGTCAGTGTAGAGCAGAAAGCTGCTTAATTGTAGAGATGGCGTCGCGGAGGGCTCCCGTCTTTTTATGGCTATATTTGTTTTAGCTGCTTGAATTTTCATTGTATTTTGGCATTTGGTATGTTGCCTCCGTTTTGTTGGGGTTTGCTTTTCTTCCTGTTTTTAGTGCGTCTGACAGCTGTGTTCATGAGCGCCTGGTCCTGAGGACAGCAGGATCTATGCAGGCAGCCATAGCGGAGCCAGGATGCTGGTCCCACACTCCTGGGCCAGGCTGGAGTCAGTAGCAAGGCCAAGTGAGTGGCACAGACCTGACCTCCCCAAAAGGTCACCTGGGGATCAGGCTTTATCCTTTAGCGCAGGCTGGTGGAGGGCAGCATTACTGTGTAAGTCTCTATTATACAGTGTGGCTGGAGGTTACTGGGTAGCCCCCCAACACACACACACACCCTCCCCCACTCCTGTAGCGCCGCCATTGCCCAGCGTCTTTGGTGAAACTGGAGTTGGAAAACAGCTGGGTTCTAGGAAATCTAGAGTGCTGTCTTTACAAAGTGAAGTCTGAGCTTGCCTCTGTCGCCTTTTGCCTGGTCCTGAGCCCCCTCTGACTGACTGGTATCTCCTGAAGCCCTGAGCTGGGCTAGCCACAGGCCCAAGTCTGTTCTCTAGTGCTACCTTGGGACTTCTTTCCAGATCTGGGTGCTGTTTGGGTCTAGGGTGCTGTGTAGGGTCTTGGGTGCCGATCAGGTTTTGGGGTGCTGGGCAGTCTGCTCTGTATTAGGAAGTATCTGTCTGACCCCTGCTGGATGGTTGCACTTTCCCCGGGAGCCGGGGTACCCTGCAGCTCCCAGATCCAAGCTTGCCTTGAGGTGGGTGCCATTTGTCACCGAGAGACATGCCACAGGAATCTGGGGCTATCTCTGGCCCTCACAGCTGCCCTGATGTTCCACAGTGAGGACCTTCAATGTCACCCTGCCTGGAGTCTCCCAGACAGGAAGCTGAGGTCCTGCAGGTCAGGTGACCTACCTCTGACACCCCTACACTGAGTTCCTTCCATGGTGGGGAAACTTGGGGTCCAAGTAGTGAAGGTATTTGTGGTGAGAAGGAATGGGGGCCACAAATGTAGACCGGATTCTTGCAGAGAGGTAGGGTATAGGTTGGGGTTCATCTGGAACCCCGTGTACCACCTCCAGGACATCAGAAGTTACTAGGGGTGGGGGGAGTTCAGGGGAGCCAGAGCAGAACTCCTTGTCTCCTGTCCCCAAACTTGGGTCGGCCACAGAGACATCTGACACCCCATAATCCTTTGTGCTATACCTGACAGAGCTGGGAATTATTGAGTACCTGCTGTATACCCTATGGAGGCTACCCTCTGCTCACCCATGTTGCCCATTGCACTGGGGGGAGGAAAGGAGTCCCAGAGAGATCCAGACACTGGCAGGACCTAAGCACAGGACAGAGGCTGAGGATTACTGTTTCCTAGGAGCAGTTCAACGAAGATAGTCAACCTTTGCCTGACTTCAGAACTGGATCTCTTCCTACCCATGGCCAGAGGATTCAGGGAGAAGCCAAGGTTGATGAAGGCCAGGACTCAGATTACTGCCACCTCTGGCTCTTTGCATTCCCAGTGGGGCTCTCCAGGCTGGTCTACAACCTATCAGCTGTTGCTAGTGAATTACTACCTGGGCTGACCTCCATCCACCCTGCCTGTGAACAGGGTGGTCTGGTGCTGTGCACAGTTGGGGGGTGCCATACATAATCTGGGGGTTCGGTGCTGGATCTAGGGGTAGTGTGTGGAGCGGGATCTTGTACAGGGTCTGGAGTGCTATGCTGGGTCTGGGCTGCTCTGTGGGTCTGCAGGTGCCGTGTTGGGTATGGGGTTGCTATGCTGGGTCTAAGGCTACTGTGTAGCATATGGACCCCAGGATACTACAGCTGTGTATCCACCTCTCTCTTGCTTATCCTCAGCTCAGCCTGAGGAGGCTGAGGCCTTTGTTCTCAAGAGTTAGAGGCAGCCATGGGCCTATGGTTCTGTCAGCTGCCTTCTCCCAGCCTGGCCCTGTCCAACAGGCTGTTAGGGTTGGTGGGGGTCTCTCCTGTGGAATCCTGGCTATACTTTACATACTCTGTTGACACCTGGGAAATGGCACCAGGGTAGCTGCTGGCCAGGCCTCTCCAGAGTTTTGTGTCAAATGGACAGATGACACCAGTCAGCGTTGTTGCTTTAGTGCAGGCTGGAAAGTTTGGCTGTAAATAGCCGTCTCCCCAGTGGTAAGCCTCTCTGAAACTCATATGGACTGGTTTTCACTGGCCACACCTTTTTCTCGTGTGGGACAGGTTATCAGCTTTCTTGGGCAAAGGGCAGAGTCCCAGAAGGGCTGACTGCCTTGTACAGATGGTCCTAGGCCAGGAATCTTAACGGTGAGATTCGAACCTGGGCCTGCCCTTTCCTAATCCTCAGATCTCTTGGTCCATTAAGTCAACCGAGTTCCAGCCCTGTCTCTAGTACTGGGAACTCTCACCTGCTCCACTGTGCTAGCTGTGGTGTGCGTGTGTGGTCTTGCCTTAGTCCTTGCTCACTCAGAGCCCCACCCCCAACACTCGTATCCTTGTCCTGGTCATCCAAACCCATCATGTTTTTTTTTTTTTGGAGCTTCTGAAAACATGGTGTCTCCCAGCTGAGCCATAAGCTCTCTAAAATGAGGGGTCCAATTCATGGGTCCTCCTTCGCTGCTTGTCTCCAGCACGGTGTAGGTTCACACACAGCGGCACACAGCGGGTGAGTGATCAGCAGGTGACAGTCAGTTGGATGATCAGCCTTTCTTTGTATATAGTGAGTACAAGCCAGTTGGATGGAGGGAGCAAGTCAGTTGGGAGCCCAGGATTTAGGGTTCTGCCTGCGTTGGGCTTCCCTTCTCTGGACAGAGACAACTCTGTGAGAGAAATCTTGATCGTGTCAGCTTGGGGCCCAGGCTTCAAAGCACCAGCTTCAGAGTACCAGAGTGGGTAGGGCCGGGGGCAAGGAAATGGTGAAGTCTTCTGGAGCAGAGCGGTACGCCAGAGGGCCCTCCCAGGGGGCGGGGCTTCTGCCCCGAGCGAGGAAAAGGCTCCCGAAGATGGACCCACCCACTTCTATTGAAGCCTAGCTGAGGCCAGCTATGGGGTCCCGCCAGACACAGCCCTGCTTTGTGTCCAGGCTCCTTCTACAGCCACCGGGGTGGGGGCGCTTTGTATTGTAAATTTCCATGGAGAATTATGTCTTAATGTATGGTAATCCACCGACCCGGGGCTGTGCTGTCCTCACGCCCGTGGGAGTCTAGACCGCCACTGGATAAGGGCTGGAGAGCCCAAGTGACGTGTGGGGGTCAAAGGGGCGTGTCCCGGAGACCCAGGGATTCCCAGTGTTGAGCTTTGGAGACCCACTGAGGCAGGTTGTCTGGCTTAGCTTCCTGCTTAGTGGCCAGCCGTCCAAGGAACCTGACTCTGGTCTTAGATCAGAACTGGCTGTAGGGCTCTCAGCATATCAGGTACTGACTTCTGATTCTTCTGTGCTGGGAAAACACATGACTTCTTGGATCAGTTTAGGCTTGAAGTGAGCAACGGCACATTTGGGGCCACACTAAGGAATGTCTCTGTGTCCCTGCCCAGTGCGGGGAGGGGTTGGATGCTAGGGTGGGTGTCAGGGGCATGAGCAGGCATACAGTGGCTTTCTGTTCAGTCTCTGGAGGAAGGGGACAGCCCAAGAGCTCCCTGGGGAAGAGCAAGCCATGTGATCAGATGACAGGTACCAAGGCCCTGGGGCTGGGCCTTGGCTTCTGTCCCAAGCCCTGGATTTTCCAGCTCTTGAGTGGTTCTGTGGGTATTTACTGGGCTCAAGTTGCTATAGGGAAGCACAGAAGCAGAGGCGGCTGTGGGCTGGTAGGATAGCCCAGTCTCCAAGTGGAGGGACTGTGGGTAGGAGACAGAAAGGGTGAGTGAGCTCAGCTGGAGAAGACAGGCACTGGGGGCAGGAACCTTGAGACGGGAGAAAGCCTGGACAGCGACCACCTCAGAAAGGGAAGAGTACTTTGGATCCCCTCCTCTTGGCTGCCTCCTGCCTCCCTCAGTTTTACCTTACTCTGTCTCCTGCCCCCTTTCCCTTCTTCCTGCCCCTCTCTTCTTCCCCTCCTCTCCCTACTGCCCCCTCTGTTCTCTTCCCTCTCCCCTTCCCTCCTCCCTTTCCCGTGCCTCCTGTCTCCCTCTCCTCCTTCCTGCCTCCCCTCTTCCTGCTCCCCTCGCTCCTGCCCCTCCCTTCCCTTACCTCTCCTTCCCCTCCTTTCTGCCCCCTCCCCGTCTCCTGTCCCCCTCCCCTATCTCCTGTCACCCTCCCCTCCCTCCTGCCCCCTTCCCCTCCTTCTTGCACACACTGCCTCCTCCCCATCAACCGCACTTGTTTCAGAAGCCTTGCACACACATTAGCCACCTTCCCTGTCCCTCCCGGGAAGGCTGAACCCCCTGCAGGAGTGAGGGTTCTGCTGGGTGTGTATGCGTGCAAGACTTCCCCCAGCATTCTGCCCAGAGACCTCCCCGAATCATGGTCCGGGACTAACAGCCTTTAGCACTGTGGCGTGCACCCCTGCTGTGTCCCCATGGGTACGGATGCTGCAGCCTGGGCAGGAAACCCTCCTGTTGTTTTCTGGTCCCTCCGTGAAGGACCAGACCAAATCCTGGGGTGGGGGGTTGATTTTGGGCGAGGGAGGTGGTATTAGTGATCCAGACCCACAGTCATACATGCTAATGAACCCAGCTCTACCACTCAGCTGCCCTTTCCTTTTCGCTGTGTATTTTGAGATCGAGCCTCACTGGTGTTTCCCAGATTGGTTTCGAACCTACAGTCCTCTTGCTTCGGCTCCCCTCATCCCCACAAGCAGCCTGAGCCACCACAACCTCATACTCTGGAAAGACCGGGTGTCGGGAGGTACCCTAAGTGCCTGAAGCTTAGGCAGGTTGACTGCTGGGAGACAGGGAGGTAGATAAGGCCAGTGTCCTGGCATTAAGGGCCAGATTGCCAGCCCAGGAGAAGGTAGTGATAGATGCAAAGCTCCGACAGGATGAGAACTCTACACCCCTGGCAGGTCTGAGCCACAGCCATGGTCGAGAAGGGCTGGAGTGAGAAGAGCTTCCCGGAGTGTAGAAGGATCCAGCGAGCTCCACCAAGCTGGGGAGGAGACAGGGGACCGGGTACTACTGCTCTTGGCTACATATTGAGGGACAGACACCAGGGAAACTGGAATGAACCACACAGCTGCCTGGTCCTTTCTGAACCTTGGCGTGAGACTGATTTCTTGCCTAGCTCGGCCTGCCTGCTTTTCATTACCTCAGCCTTCCAGAGCAGGAAGGATGGAGTCCTTCCCCCATCCCCAGCTGACAGTCCCCAGAGAGGTCTCCAACATGTATAAAAACATAGCCCCTGGGCTGTGTTTCCCATGGGAAGGTGGGGCTGGCCTGGGAATCTACATTTTCTAAGTCCCCAAGAGGAGGTCTACTGTAGGAGGCAGATCCTGCAGTGTGGGGTGTCTGGGGTGGAGATGCCAGGCTTTCCTGGGGATCTCTGCTCTCACACTAGCTATGGCAGCCAGAGAGAGGAGAGCAGTTGGAGTCAGTGCCCCCAGCCATCAGGAGCCTGGTGTCATCTCACCTAGCTCTCTGAACCTGGCAAGTATACACAGATGCATTTAGCACCCGCACAGGCTTTGAAAACATTCCCCCTCTTCCCGGGGTGGCAGCACCCCCTGATTAATGTGTCTCTGCAAGAAGGAGCGTGCCAACATTCCACATGACCTTGGCTCCCAGTGCTTCTGCCTTCAGGGTGGGTCTCAGCTGCTGAGGTTGGCTGGGGTTCAGAGGTCAGGGAGGCCCCCTAGCCTTTTGAACGTAGAGTTCAGAGCCAGAAGTGGGGTTCTGTGGTTCTCTTGGGGGCTGGACAGTACCAAGAGGACCCAGGGTAAGGGCATTTCCCTACATAATTGGAGTGTGAGGTAGCCTTTGCTCTCTCTGCATGGATCTCTGCTGAGCTGACACCCAGGCCAGTGGACCCCAAGTCCAGACCTCTGTGCTGATAGATACAGCGTCTGTTCACAGTTCAGGGAATCTGGGGTGGGGATGGCCTGTCTCACACAGCACCCTCATCTCTTAATGCCCTCTCCCCCTGGAGCCTCTCTGCATAGCCCACAGTTGGTCGGCTGCCTTGTCACTTAGCTGTTCCGAGCCAGCGACCGGGAGGCCTTGCAAACTGTGGCATTTGCTGAGCGTAAAAATTCAATTAATTCCAGAAGGCAGATTAAATATAAGTGAGTTTTAATAATTTGCTGTAAAGTCGGGAGATTACCGTGGGCACGAAGAGAGGAACACACGTGTGTGCCTGAGCAGGCTGGCACAGCCCCAGGGACCCAGCTGGGGATATGCTGGGGTAGCTTCCTGGAGCCTTGCTTCTCCCCCCTTCCCCAGAACACTGCCCTATCTTCCAGAGGACCCCTTCTGCTGAGATACTTATCTTAGTTCTCCAGCTGAGATTCTGGGGGACGTCAGACTGACATCCAGCTTTTGGGAACTGCCAAACTAAGGGCATTGTGTATCCCACTGTGAGCAGGACTCTGCTCCCCAGTGGCTTCCACTCACCTCTCTCTGCCAGTGAATAGTTAGGTTCTTAGGTCAGGGTCTAGTGTGGCTTTGCTTTTCTAACCTTTTTATTTTAATTTTTTTCAATAATTTATTTTTTTAATTCACTTTATATCCCGATCACAGCCCTCTCTCTCTCCTCCCAGTCCCACCCTTACAAATCCCTCACCTGTTATCCCCCCCCACCTTCTTCTCAGAGAAGGGGAAGCCCCCCTTGGGTACCACCCCACCCTGGGACATCTAGTCCCAGCAGAACTAAGCACATCCTCTCCTGCTGAGGCCCAACCAGGCAGTCCAGTTAGGGGAAGGGGATCCAATGTCCAATGGCAGGGAACAGAGTCAGAGACAGCCCCAGTTGTTAGGGGAGCCACGTGAAGACCAAGCTGCACATCTGCTACAAATGTGTAGGGGGGCCTAGCTCCAGCCAAATTTATTTTATTTTGAGAGGGGCTCTCTTGTAGCTGGGGTTGGCCTTGGAAGTCACTATGTAACTGAGGATGACCTTGAGCCCCTGATCCTCCTGCTTCCCCCTCCCAAGTGCAGGGATCACAGGCTCGTGCTAACTACTATGCTCTGTTTTTATAGAATGCTGGGATTGATTCTAGCCTAGAGCCTCACACATGCTAGGTCAACCGAGTCACATCCCTTCAACCCTGTTATAGCTTTTTAGAAAAGTCGTAGGAGAGAATGAACAGGGTTACTGACCTAAGGCCTCCTGCATCCGCCCCCCCCCCACACACACCCCACACAAACACTAATGTGAACTCACACATGCAAACTCACCCATAGACACGCACCTAATCACACCCCTCTCTCCCCCAAAGCCAAAAAGCCAGCTACCCCCCCAACTCCCACCCCCAACCTGTGCCCAGTCCTGAAGCCTTCAGAGCTTGCCGTTTTATTATTTTTTTTCTTGCCCACCTCCCAACTCAAAAAACAAAAGCAGAGGCCTGGCCCCCCCTCCTGGTGGAGCCATCAAAGTGAAGCCTGACCCAGAAAAGACAGTTGGTAGAGGGGTGTCTGGAGCCTCCCTGGTGGCGGCTTGGGGGGAGGGGGCGTCGGAGGGAACCACAGCTTTTATGTAGGGACAGTGATAACCCACTAAGTACAAACCACCGTTTCAAAGCGCCTTCATCACAACCATGTCCCACTGCGATGTCTATAGATTCCTTTGTCACCTTCAATTGGCCCTAATTACAGAGCCGGAGGCTGCCGGAGCAGCTTCACTCCTGTCACGAAATCCTGAGGGCATGCATGGGGACAGGGACACAAGCTTGCCAGCTGCACAGCCCGCAGACTGGCCTTGGGTCTTTGTGTGCATGCCTGTGTGTGCACCCCGCGCGTTTGGAGGCCTGCCCTCCCCTGTCCTGTGTGCTTTGGCTGGCTGGATCTCCTGGATTTGGGAGTTGGGGGGGCGGGATGGAGTCGTCCCCCCCCACACACACCCCATAGGCCTCCCAGCTGAGAACTGGCTAGCGGGGCTGTGCATATGGTAAGCAGGCTGGGCTGCTGGCTAGGCCGCCCGAACACCTGCAAAGATGAAAGGCGTAGCCAAGCGCCGCACACCCGGCCTTCCCTCCACGCCGCCTGTAATACCCTAATTATGCTGTGTTTGTTTCAGTAATTTACACTCTCTGGGTACTGGTCCATCAATAATGGATGTATTACCTGTCTGGGGAAGGTTTGGAAGATCCGGGAAGCGGAGGGTGGGGGAGGCAGTGGCCTTCCCCAGCAGCCTTTTCTCTCCCAAGCTCCTTCGCACAAGGTGATGTGTTTGGAAACACGACTTTCCCCCGTCCTCCCTCCCTCCCCCGCCCCTCCCGGTTTTATGCCTTTTTAATATTTAAAGCTGTCGTTGGGCTGAGCCATAAAATTCTTTCAAATCAAATTTTATTCTCCAATCTCGAGTTCTGGCTTCCCTCTGGCGGGAAGAGTTGGTCGAGAGGGCAGCGGTAGGGTGTGGGGGGAGGGGAGGAGCATTCTGTTGCGTCCCAGTGCCTGGTGTCCTGAGACTTCCCTGAATGATCCATCTTCTGTCTCCGGCACTCACGGGATCAATGGTGTGTGTGTGGGGGGGTGGGAGTTGTGTGTCACTTGTGAGAGCCATCCCATATAACCCAGGGAAGGGGGGGGGTCACTTAGTATTCTAAGCCCACATCCAGCCAGAAGGTTTGTCTGAGTACCATGTGCCTGCCTGGCGCTCCTGGAGGTCAGAAGAGGGCGCCAGACCCTGTGGAAGTGGAGCTACAGATGGTTGTGAGCTACCTACCATGTGGGTGCTGGGACTCAAACCCGGGTCCTAGAAGAGGAACAAAGACTCTGAGCTGAATCTTTTAAAAGCGAGAGCAGAAAGGGCCATCTCAGCTTTGATGCTTGCACCTTCTACCTGTCCTGTCTGGGGAGGGGCTGGCAGGACCTAAGTGTGTCTTTGGCCTCTAGACACATCACTTCCTGTGTCCCAGAGGCCTCTCTCCCTGTTGGTCTCCTGGGTGTCCAGGCCCATCCAGGTGGCTCAGAGCCATGCGCCCGAGGGCCTCTGCCCTTCCTTTAGTCTTGTTGGTGACTCTGTGGTGAATCAGGTAACAGTCTACTTGGGGTTGGAGCCTGCTGCTTGTAGATCTGGTCCATGTCTCATGGCTGACAGAGGCTTCCACTGTTACATATGGCCCCTCCAGGCTTCTCTACATCCTGTTCCTGGTTCCCGGGTGTCTTCTCACGCTGTCCCAGCCCAAGTCTAGAATCCTTCCATGCCATTACCACCTGTGGGTCCTTCCTGGGCTTCCTTTGTAAAGCTGACATCAGTGTTACTTATACTACTCTGGGGGCCAGCGGGACAGACTTCAGCTGTGACCCAAGTGCGCTTAGGGGTGCCCCACTGCTGTGGTAAGGACTATAGGCTGGGTGCCAGCCTGCCTGGGTTCTCTTCCTGCCTCTGCCACTCATAGGCTGTGTGACAAGGGCCTCAATCTCTCTGTGACTCGATCACCTACCTGTAAAATGCGGCCAAGAGGCTAAGCCACACCTCAGTGGGAGGTGGGAGCTGGCGTGGAATAACACACATGGTGCCGCCTGATAGTAAATCGTTGTCTGGGTGTGTTGCCGTGCTGTCTGCAGTCTCAGCGCTGGGTAAACTGAGGCTGGATGATTGGGAGCTCCAGGCTAGCCTGGGCTACTTCAACCCACGTCCTTAAAAAAAAAAACCTGAATTCTTTATCAGTCAAATTTGATACCTCAGGAGTGTCTGCTGGGATAAATTTAGGAGTTCTTTAGGTGTTCAAATCTCGTGTCTGGAATGAACAGCTCGACTTCCTTTCTGGAGGCTAGGTACCCACAGGCAGGTTGCTCTGGATGCTTCAAGGGGGAGGAGTTGGGCTCGGCCTGACCTCTGGTCCTGATTCTATGTGTTCGTCATTCTCTTTCAGTTCTTGGGTTCAGGTGGCCTGGGTCACAGTATTGATCTTCTTCACATAAAGTCAGACACTCGGGTCCCAGGGGTGGAGTCTTTACCCCTGAGTTGTCTGTCCTTCCCCCCACCTCCCAACAGCCCCCCCGGATATTGGCTCCTCCAGGGGCTCCAGGATCAGTCCCTGCCCTCCTGGGAGCAGGGCCAGTCCAGCTGTCTGGCAGCCAAACCTCCTGGCCAAGAGTGCAGCTGGGCTTGGTGGGCTCCCAGGCCCTCGCCCCTCCTACCGCCTCGCCTCGCCTCACCTCGATCTGAGCCCTGCATGTGGAAAACTTAACCTGCTTCTTGACAACCAGCCCTGGGCTCCGGGGATCCCTGTTGTCACCTCCTCTCTCTTGCTTCAGGCCCATAGACCTTGCCTTCTGAGGGGTATGCCCAGGATCAGCTGGGTATCTTTTGATTTGAAATAGTTCCAGAGAAGAGGAAGAGAGAAAGAAGTGTCCTCATCTGCCAGGGGCTGGATGATTTCTTCTTTACTGCACTGTCCCATGCGGAGGCCTCCAGCAGGACAGCCCTCTGCTTGGAGTGGGGAGTTCAATGCATGAGACACATCAAAGCTGGGACGTTCTGGTCTGTGGATCCCGTGCCCACCTTAGGGAGTATCTTAGGACCCAGGCTGCCTGCGCAAAAAAAAAAAAAAAAAAAAAAAAAAAAAAAAAAAAAATTAAAAGCGGATGGGAGAAATAAAGGGGTGAATGTCGATGCTGCAGAACCCCAGTTGCTGGCAGATGGTACTGGTATTGGGAAAATGAAAATATACATAGTAAAATCACTATTTGCCGATGCTCATTTCTCATCCCAAGGTAGAGCCTTCCCCTGGCCCTCTCCACATACCATCTGCACATTCATAAAACACATTACAGCGGAATTGATGGGGCGGCAGAGTGCAAGAGGCTCTGGGTGATCACACTCCTCAGGCGGGGGATGAGGGAGGAAGCGCCACACGCCTGCGACCATGCGCCCGCTGGGCTTTGGGGATAGGTTTGTGGTCTTCCATGTACAGCTCTGCCTTAACAATGTATGCAGCCTGAACCCAGTGAGCATGGCTTCTCTTCCTGATGTGGTTTTACAGAGCAGAGGCCTGGCCTCTGGTTCCTGCGGGGATCAGTACAAACTGGAGTATGGAGACTGCATTCTAGGCCTGGTGTTACCCCCTTCCTGGCCCTTTTGCTCTTCCTAGGCCTTCCTGCACTGAACCTCAAGCCTGTGTGCCTCTAGCCTTGCCAGATCACTATTGACAACTGCTCCCCTGTGGCAAACCAATGGGTGTCCCTTTGGTGGCCAGACACTGTTCTCAGCAGTGACAGGTCCCAGGGCTGAGTACATTCTCCATGTGGCTCCTTGCAGTTGAGAGTGTCTGCCAAGACAGAGCTGGACTTCTAGGAGCCGAGTGTCCCCTCTGGGACATTAACTGGGAGGGTGGCCTTGAAGCCACTTGAAACCCTGGATATGAGCAGACCCAATGTCCTAGTGAGGCTTCTCCACTACCCTTGCCTGCTCTGTATCTTAGAGCTGGTGCCCCATCCTGGTCCTTGAGGCTGCTAATTGCTAGAGTGTGAATGGCTTTATGACCAGCTAGAGCCCCACATCTGGTCAGTTTGCTGTTTGCCATATCAGTAATTGAGCCTGCGCAACCGGGCCAGCTCCCTAGGGGAGGCGATTAAGGCCCTCCTCTGTCATGGATGAGCCAGCAGAACCCAGGACCTTCATTATTTCCCAGGATTGATGGCCCCATCTGTGACCTTTGCTGGATCAAGAAGGATCACTGAGAACATTCTGTTTCCGGACTTTTCAAGCTGCAGACGTCCCCTATGGACAGGAGCAGCGGCCTGAGAGCTGCCATTCATTATGAACAGGGCATGCCTTCCTGGGAGAGGAGGCAGCCCCTCACCTCGAGGACTCCCTCCTACCCTTCAGGGTGAGTGTTCCACAGCTGGGGGAGGAGCTAGCTTGCAGAAGGCTGGGTGCAGGTGGGTGGGCCCAGGTACCTCCTTCCTGTCTCCTGCCATCTTGTGCAGTGCCTCAGCCATCCTGATCCCCGTGGTTCAGAATGTTGACAGCATAGCACATGCTTCCCAGCTTCTCTCTCAGGCTCAGGTGTGCACTGTGGAGACCCAGAACAGCATCTTGGTTCCTGAAGGGGCAGTTCCAATGGTTTTCAGGTGGAGCAGCGCTATTGAGTTGCAAACCAGCTTACCTGAGGGAGACAGAGTGAGAGCTGAGGTCTAAGGCCTCTAGGTACTAGAATGAGTGGGTGTGGCCTGGCGGAGCTGAGACGCTGAGTGGGTGGGACCTGATGGAGCTGGGACACTGAGTGGTTGGAACATGACATGGGATTTACAGTGGGTGGGGCCTGGTAGAGCTGGGACTCTGAGTGGGTGGGGCCTGGTGTAGCTGGGATTTCCGAGTGGGTGGGGCTTTGTGGAGCTGGGACGCTGGGTGGGTGGGGCTTTGTGGAAGGGCAGGATTCTTGGCATTCACTAATTCAAGGAAATACTACTTATGAGTGTGACGTGTATGTGTGTACATATGCATGTGTATATGTGCGTGTCCAGGACCTGGCCTCCAAGGAACGCGAGTCCCAAGAGATAGCCCTCTTCTGCCCTGCTCCAGTGAGCATGAGTATTGCTCTCCTGACGTGTTGTCCATGGTGTGGACAGACACTCCGCTCAAGGACGCACAGACTTGGAGCCCTAGCGGCAGAGTTATGGGCGTATTCCTGTAGTGTTGAGGCTTTTCAAAGTGCTGGAGATTTGTCTGGACCAAACAGGAAAAGTCTTTCTTCTCTGTGGCTTACTTTCTGCCTACCCAGGGCTCCAAGGACAGAACGTTCTAGATCTGCAGTGACCAACCCCTAGCCACAAACTGTTGCGCCGCCACGCTGAACAACTGAGGCACGGCAGCTTTAGTTCACTGTACCTCATGTCTTCCTGAGGCTGCGCAGCGACTGGGTCACCATCAAGCCCCAAGTGGCCGGTGCCTATGAAGGCCCCTCCTCTCTACAGCACAGGTGGCCCCTGCACGCCCAGCCATAGCCCCTCTGCTCATGCAAGGCAGCAGAGATGACAAGCCCTGGGACCTCTTAGGTTTGTTTTCATGTTTCCACATGGAGCTTGCCATCCGAGTGCCTTTCATGTGCAACGAATGGGTGAAGACCCCAGATCTGTATCTTTGGACAATCTGGGGACCTACTCTGTGCCTCACACAGAAAGATGACCCCCACACAGATTAGTTAGAGGGGAATGTTGGATGCACAGGGCTTTCCGATTGGAGGAAGCCAGCTCTGAGGGGTGTTCCCAAATCCCCAGCCTGTTACCCCATCTTTTCTAGGTCTCTTCTCCCACTGGTCAGCCAGCCCGGGGAGATTTAGATGTCCTTCGATTCCCCTGTCTTCTAGAGTTACAAAGAAGCCAGAATCTCTATCTCTTTCTAGTCCCTTTGAAGATTTGTTTTTCTTTTTTATTTGATTTATTGAGACAGGGTATCTCTGTGTAGCCCTAGCTGTCTTGGAATTAACTCCATAGCCCAGACTGGCCTCGAACTCAGGGATCTGCCTGCCTCTCCCTCCCGAGTGCTGGGATTAGAGGCGTGTGCCACCGCTGCCCAGCCCCTTCAAAGACTTGAAAACTGAGCTCAGAGACCACAAGAAACCTGCTGCTGGTGGCAGGATGACCAGCCAGGGAGCTGAGACCTGCCCTGGGTGTCCTGATCTTGGTGGTTGTGTCACCATGGTGACTGTTACCTACCTGAACAAACCTGTTCTCACTGGGTGCCCTGACAGGAGTTCCCTGTCTAGCAGCTGGCTTGGAGGCCCAGGCTCAGAGACACCCTGCCCTGCTCTTAGTAACCTAGATCTAGGAGCTGGGCTTAGCTGTTGAGGTCCACCCATCGGAGTGAGTGCGTCCGCCCTCAGCCTCCTAATCCGTGAAAGGACCACAGTGGATGAAGATGGAATGTGAATGATGTAACATCCAAGGATTGCCAAGGTGGGATCCTCCTTGCACCAGCCAGCCAGCCAGCCAGCCAGCCAGCCAGCCAGCCAGCCAGGCAGCCTTGGAGACAATTAACCAGCACCTTTCCCTCCTCCTTGCCTCCTTATCCGCCCCTAGAGCCGCCCATCCAAGCAGGGTTGGTGGCTGCCTGTAGTCTTAGCAGCTGCCTGTCAAGTTTCTTCAGCCAGCATTGAGCAGACCCAGTGACACCAGGCTCTCCATGGTGTGCTTCAGGCCAGATGCTTTGATTTCCCTTCCCAAGGGGCCTGATGTCATCTTGGGAACAGCCAGGAAGGGGCAGGAGTCAGGGAGGAGTTATTTCCACTGCGGCCCCTCCCTTGCTCCTCCCTCTCCCCCCCCCCCCCCGCCCCGCAGCCCCCCCCCCCCCCCCCCCCCCCCCCCCCCCCCCCCCCC
>JANHMN010000018.1:44171368-44244822 GCA_030674055.1 Rhabdomys pumilio
CCCCCCCACCCCCCCCCCCCCAGGCCCTGCCCTGGGCCAGCACAGCCTGTGTGAATGTCTAATCTCCAATTTTATTCTGCTGGGCTGCAGCCCATTTGCATAATCCACACAGGCACCCTGGTTTTAATTGCCCACAACTCTGCAGAAAGATCATGTGGTTAAGTGGTAAATCATAATTAGATAAATAATTGGTTTGGCCACAGCAAGCTGCTTCTGTTTCACCTGCCATCTGCCGGACCCGGTTTCTCTTCTGGCCGGAACAATGCGGTTCTGATGACAGAGCACACTGCTGCTCCCTTGTGGGGGTGGAGGGGGCTGAGTGGAGGGGCTTGGAAGCCGAGCCTGGAAAATTGCCCAATTGCCAGGGTCTCTCTCCCTAAGCCAGGCGCGCCCCAAGCTTGCCATTCATCACCCTGTGTGGGTAATGGGGGTGTGTGTGTGAGCAGTTTGAGATCTGCTTCAGAAAGGGAAGCTTGGGTTTGAGCAGAGGGGGGCCAGACTGGCCTGCTTGGATCACCTGTGTAGAGCCGACCCGGGGTCTCCTCATTCCTTGGGGCTTCAAGGGAGTTGGTGGGCAGAGTTGGAGCAGGCAGACCTCCCTGCCCACCATGGTCAGCTTTTCCATCTGCTGCTTGCTGGAAGCTCCTTTCTCTCCACACTGTAGGCCCATCTGTGAAGCCAAGTCTCTGGGGGGATTGGGATGCTGGGCTGGTTGGTCGCCTGGCTGGGTCTTCCTTCGAGCTGGTCTTCTGCTGGTCTTCAGCCCCCTGGATACCAGGGCTGTTTCCAGTTACCCTTCCTTTACCCATTCTCTCAGACATTAGTGCCTGCATTCACCTGTGCCTTCCCTGTGGCCGGTCAGTACTTCTACTGCTCTGGAGACTGAGTGGGCAGTGCCCTGGCTGAGCTGTCTGGTGTTGGTCCTCAAGCTCTCCAGGCTGGTCCTCACTCCTGTCCCTGTGCTATAGGGTTGTGAATATCAAAGGACAGATTGGGTCAGAGCTGTACTGCATGCCCACTGCCTGGTGGCTGGTGCACTACCTCCTGGTGAATGTGGATGGAGGTGGGGCAGGGGGATACTCGCTTCCATCCACAGACTATGCCCGGTTCCCAAATGGAACCAGTGTGTGGTGGGGCCGAAATGGTTTCCAGGAGGGTAGGCAAGTGGAGCATAGAAGGGCAGCCCTCCGTGCCTTCTCAGACCTGTGCTTCTGACTGGAGGCTGAATATGGATGGATGGGTACTAAGATCCTCATCTCTGGGTCTTGACTCTAGGGCCTTCCTGAGTTTGCCTGCACAGCGACTCTAGAAGCTACCCTTCTCTCCAGACTCTAGGTTTGCCTTCTCAGCTCCGTGGAGGACAGTCTGCGTGTTCAGGACCACACACGGAGACTGTGAGTCCTATGGGAATGAGGGCCACCACTGTACACAGCTGAAGCTCATTGGCTTTCCCGCCATATATTGTGTCCCCCTGAAGCCCACAGTTGCTTCTGGGATGTCTCAGGATGGGCTCCATATGTCTAAACTATGGGAGTGTTGGATGAATTCTGTGTCTTTCCATCATGCAGGCACCAACCCATTCTTTATCCTTTTTTCCCTCGTTTTCTCTCTTTTCTTTCTTTTTCTTTTCCCTTTGCCTAGAACTCAGAGATTCACCTGCCTCTGCCATCAGAGTGCTGGGGCTAAAGGAGACATGTGAGTGTCACCGCTGCCAGCTCCTTCTTCCTTTGTATTCATCATCTACTTTCCTTCCTTCCATGTGTCAGTCACCCTTACCCCATCTGTCTACTCATCCATCCATCCATCTGCCTATCTGTCCATCAGCCCATCTGTCCATCTACCCACCTATCCATCCACCAATCCATCATTCATCCACCTATCTGCCTGCCTATCTATCCTTCAACCCATCTGTCTGTCCAACCACCCACCCATCCATCCAACCATCATCCATCCATCCAACTATCCACCCACCCATCCATCCATCTGCCTGTCCATCAACCCATCCATTCACCAATCCATCATTCATCCATCATCCATCTGCCTATCTATCCTTCAACCCATCTATCCACCTACCAATCCATCATCCATCTATCTATCCATCAACCCATCCATCTACTCTTCCATCCATTAATCTCCCTGCCCATCTAACCACCCATGTGCACACACATCCATTCTTTTCTCATCCTTATATCCATCTTCCTCCCTTCTGCCTCCACCCACTGTTTTGCCCTTTCTTCCTTCTGTATTCCATCCGTATCTCTTCTCCCATCCCTCTGCTCACCCACCTGAAATTGAGACCTGAGCAGATTTGGCCTCAGCCCCCTGTGCTGACTTGTGAAGTGAGGCCCTAAAGCAGTTCACTCAGGATGGGGAAGAAACTGTACTTTATAATGTTTTAAACCGCCCTGCTAGGGATCTGGGGACCAGACTCTCCAAGGCTGTGTTCTGGGCTCTCCAGACATTTTGCCTGTTTCTCCATAAGCACATGTGAATGTCAGGGCTCAGCCGCCTCTTTCCTTGGCTCACAGACGTGGCCATAGCTAGATCCAAATGTCCATTCCGCATGGCATCACTAGCCACACAGGCTATTGAAACTTGAAATTAAATGAACCCAACAGTTCTGTTTCTTAGTCGTGCCGGCAACATTCCAGGTGCTTAGTGGCCATTCGGGGCTGTTGATGGCTTTTCTGTGACAGGTTTCTCTGGATTTACTCAGAGGCATTCTTAAATAAACAAAGATGTGTTCCCCTCAGCTCTAACTGGGTTCGGGCTAGATCTTTCTGGATGGACTCATGTTTCAGTTGCTGTCGGGCTGTGGTGCTGTGTGGCTTGGGTCTAGTCACTTGGTATCTCTGGCCCGTTGAGGGGCACATGGTGGCAGTTGGGCCCTACTGCATGTAGGATTGCCCGTGTCCTGTCTTGGGGACTTTGCTGTGGAGCCACAGACCTGAGAGCAGCTGGTGCAGTCTGAGGTGCTACTGTAAACAAGGCTGCTGGAAAGCATATCTCCATTTTTCTCTTCTTGGCCTGGGTTTTTCTTGTACCTGTGCTAGACAAATACCCTTAGAGAGGGCCTCTAGCCTTCTTCCCCTGATATGATATGCTCTGTTAGACAGGATTGTTTAGTCCTCAGACCTCCCTGGTCCTATCTCGGTCGATGTCAGCTTTTAAGGCGAACTGTCCTCCCAAGCGCCTGCCATCTGAGAAGTGCCTTAAACCTAGCTTTGACCTTTCAGGAGTAGTCCCGCTTGATTCATGGAGGCTTAGAGACAGCCAGCTCTTCACACAGCTACATGGGGACAGCTAGCCCTATTGCTACTACAAGAGACCCAACTGAAGCCAGGAAGTGTCCCTAAGTGGGCATGGAGGGGTGCTTTGGGCTAAGGCTGCTTCCTGTGCCTGGGTGGCTTGGCTGAATGGACCATGTATGTTCATGTCAACGGGCTCTGAGATACTGGTCACTGTTCATTCTGTCATCCTGGTCACTCCGTGGCAGGGTGGTGGTAGGTGCCAGATACCGCCAAGGCCACCACAACCCCTTCCCTCAGCCATGATGCCTCGAGCTGGACCCGGCCCTCCCATGCCTCTTAATTATTTTCCTTGGCTGTTGTGAATTAAATCTCCCAGTAACCGCAGGAGACATCTTTGGGTAAGGCCTGCTCACATCTCCGGCACCCACAGAAGTC
This sequence comes from Rhabdomys pumilio, assembly GCA_030674055.1. Taxonomy (NCBI): domain Eukaryota; kingdom Metazoa; phylum Chordata; class Mammalia; order Rodentia; family Muridae; genus Rhabdomys; species Rhabdomys pumilio. The sequence goes on from JANHMN010000018.1 coordinate 44,175,055, forward strand.
GTTAAAGGAATAACGTTAACTTTCTCCAGGGACCCAATTCTCTCTGAATGTAATTCCTCCTCTCAGTTACTGGAGCCTCTTGGAGAAAATAAATAAATAAATAAATAAGAATAAACAGAAGTTACTAAGGCTTCCTCAGATCCTGTTGGGAGGGAGGGGAGTCACTTGAAATTAACTTTTAAGAGAGGATCACACCACAGCTTGGCTATAGAAGAAGCTGGCGTCTCAGTGGCTCTGATGGGGGGGTGGTGAGCGCCCAGGGTTCTGGGAGGAGTGGAGGGAGTTTGAGAATGTTGGCTCCCGGATCTATCCTGGATCCCTGTGTCAGGGTTGCTGACAGAAACAGGTAGGACAGTGACTCAGCTTTGATGGGGAGGCTTGGCCAGTGGGTTCTTGCTGGTGCAGCTGGGGTGGGGGTGGGGTGCCAGTATACAGCAGCCATCGAGGTGACCTGTAGACCACTTCTGCACTGATGTGGCCATGAGCCACTTTATCTTATCTGCCGTTGTAGGCCCTGTCCTCCTGGCTGCTCCTCCTGCCCCTCTTCCTCCTGCCCCTCTTCCTCCTGCCCCTCTTCCTCCTGCCCCTCTTCTTCCTGCCCCTCCTCCCAATCTTCCTGTGTCTCCTGACTCTTCTCCTCTTCCTCTTCCCTCCTCCTCCTGGTCTTCCTTATCCTCCTCCCTCTCCTCCTCCCTCACCTTTTCTTCTTCCCCCTCCTCCTCTCTGTCTCTCCATCTGCTCCCATTCTGCTTGCACAGCCGTCACCTGGGGGACAGGTGAGGCTGTCACCCCAACTGCAAGCAGACAAGACTCTTTATGTACCTACTTTCTCTGACAGAACAGTGACCGCTCTAGCCCTGTTACAGAGGCCTGCTAAGGTCCCCCATGGTCAGGTCCTGGAGCTGTGACCTGTGACCCTCTGGTCTGTGGCTCCTGAGGGTTTTCAGGTCATCTATAAATGTGTCTTCCTGTAGCTCTGTGCAGCTGGCCAGGGACACATCCTCTAGGCCACCTCACACTACACAGCATCCTGGAGTAGAGCCTGGTCTTACGGTGCCACCTTGCTTTATTAATGGGAGCGCTTGCAGGGAGGCAGGGCAGCACGGGGACTTTCCCAAGGTCATGAGCAGTTTGTTGGATGAGCCAGGAATAGAACTCCTGAGCTGGGCTGTGCTAACCCTGAGCTCAAATTGCCAGCCAGGCAGGTCAGTACAGAGGGTGGGAGTGGAGTGGGGCTTCTGGGATAGGAGGCAGCAGAACCTAGAAGAAAGCCCAGTGCTCTCTGCAGTCCTGTCATTCCCAGGAGAGGAGGGCGTGGTGATCTGTCGTGGGTGCGGGGAGCACAGCCTCCTTCTTAGCTGATGCTGGGGTGTGCTGTGTGGGCTGGTGAGAGCCAGCAAAGCCGGGCTCTGCCCCTGATGCTCTTAGTTAGACAGGAGGAGCTAGAGGGCAGCCACACATGAATGACACCCCGATGTTAGGACACATGTGTGGTCATTTCTGAAGCAGCCTCTCCGAGTACTCCATGGCTGCCTGACCCCTTCTCCACCACTGTGTTTTGAGGGTGCCCCTGGGTAGTTAATGAGGGTTCTCCCTCACTAGGTTTGCACATCAAGATGAAAGCTTCGAATCTGCCCTGGGTCTCTGTGCCTAATGAGACTGGGAGGTGAAGGGAGAGGTATCCACTTGCGCTCCAACCAGGAAGCCTCCCTGGAGGAAGTGAGCTTTTTGGTCTGGCTATAGACAGGGGGAGTTGCTCAAAGTGGAAAGTTGGAAGAGCCAAGCAAGGCTCCAGGCTAAGCAGAGCTGGGGTGAGTGGGAGACTGGGGGCCTGAGGAGGTCGGAAATACAGTGTCTATATTACAAATATGTGGTCTTGAGGGTAGAGATGCAGGGGATGCAGCCTCTGGGGAACCCCAGAGTGGGCCAAGAGGACACACCACACCACGTGCAAAAGTAGGAGAGGCTGCTTTTGGAGGCTAAGGGACAGATGGCAGGAGAGGGCAGTCCCCTTTATCCCCTTTGTCACCAGGTCCTTGGGGAGCCTGAGGAAGGAAGAATACAAATACAGTGGTCACTCTGGGGCAGCGTTCAGCAAGGCTGGACACCAGCAGTCTGGTGCCTGCCCCGGGCCACAGGAAGGGAGGAGATGCTTTTGGGCCAGACTCAGATGCAGCACTAGCCAGGGGCAACTGAAAGCCCATCTGGGAAAGGGCAGAGCCTGAGGGTGGGGGAAAACTGAGGCAGGGTTGCTCGTGGCTGCTGCCACTCACTGGAACACCAGGAAGCTGGCCATGAGTTTGACACCAAGAATTTCTCCACCATGAAATGGCCTATGTCTAACCTTCCCGCCCTCGTTATTTCAGTCTGTGACACTAAATGACAGGGACATAAACATGAGAACAGGTGCCGAAGAATCCTTGCAGCTGCCTGGAGCTGGCAAAGGCAAGATCTGGTCTTGAGGACCCCAGAATGTCCTCTACAGGAATACTAAGGAAGGGCTCATTCCTGGGGACACAAGGGTTTGTTTGCCTATGTGTGTGTTTCTTTCCTGGAGTATACAAGCCACAGAAGCCTCTGGGATCTGATGGTGTCTGTGACAATTTGGGGACTCTGGTAACAGGCAGTGGGAAAAGTCAAGAATGAGAGGCTAGGAAACAAAGCAGGTATTGTGCCATGTGGGGAGGCCATGCCTATAATCCCAGGACTCAGGAGGCTGGAGCAGGAGGGTTGAGAGTTCAAGGCTACCTGGGCTACAGGGAAAGACCTTAGTTCCAAAAGAACTAAAGGGAAACTAAGGCACAGTAGTGCTTAGTTTTAATCCCAACACTCAAGAGGCAGAGGCAGATCTATGAGTTTGAGGCCAGCCTGGTCTACAGAGTGAGTTCTAGCACAGCCAGGGCTATTACACAGAGAAACACTGTCACACACACACACACACACACACACACACACACACACCACACACACACACACAGGGGCGGGGGGCTAGTAATTGTAATTTTGCGGTCTACAGCCGTAACACTGGCTGAGTCTCAGGTACCACAGAGACACGGAAGGCTCTCAGCAATCAGGGAAACATGGCCCTATGGGTCTTCAACCATTATCAGTGTGGAAAGGGTTAGGGATGCTCCCAGTCTGGGAGGTTTGTGGGCCAAGGGGGCTTGTTTGGAGGAGCTTCCAGCCATCTCCTGGCTTTTAAATCTGCAGGGAGGATCACAAAACTTGGACACCCATTGGTAAGGAATCCTTAGGGTCTGTGTGGGTACATGTGGAGTCCCTGGGGAATACCCCTAGACCGATCTCTCCTAGAATATGTGGCCTGGATTGCGACCTTGAGGACCAGGCAGAGAGCCTTGACTGTGGGGAGGAAGAGGCCCCTGCAATGCTCTCGCTCTGGGAGTGTACCTGTTAAGGAGATGGAAGGTTCACTACCCTCCTGTTACCATGTAACCATGTAACATGTAAGAATAGGATTGGGGATTGGGGTCTCCCGCCCACCTGGCTCCCCCTGCCCAGGTCACACCTTTGCAGCAGGTGGCAAGAGCAAGCGGCTGGCAGGTCCTATGTGGAGACAGGTGTACATTGCAATGTCACCACCCCCAGGTGCTCAAGACTTGCAGGCCCAGAGGCTGGAAAACATGGGAGGCCAGCAGCTTTGGGGGACTCAGCAGGAGGGATGGGGCTTGGTGACCTTTCTAGCCTGAGGGTTGAGAGCCATGCCGTAATGCATCTTCAGTGTCTAAGTCCACAGAGCATCGAGTCTCGGAACGTCCCTTGGGGCAAGGCTCAATGGCCTGTGACTGGCTCCTGTGACCAAATGACCAGAGTGCCCGCTGGCAAGTGTGCTACAGGAAGGGGACTTTCCAAGGTCTGCTGGGGTCCCCTGGAAAACCTCTCCCCCAGCCTACCGCTTCCATTTTAAAGCACACAGTGGGTCCTTGCCTGTACTTCCAGCACTTCGGAGGGGCAGGGGAGAGTGTCAAGCCTTTAGTCATTTCAAATACATATGAAATTTAAAGCCAGTTTTGGATGCATAAGACCCTGTATCAAAAAAAAAAAAAAAAAAAAAAAAAAAAAAAAAAAAACAAAAAAAACCCAAATGTTGGGCTGGAGATATGGCTCTTCGGTTAAGAGCACTGACTGCTCTTCCAGAGGACCAGAATTCACTTCCCAGCAACCACATGGTGGCTCACAACCGTCTGGGATGGAATCCAAGTGTAAATAAATCTATAAAAAATAAAACAAATGTTGGGGTTGGGGGGTCGAGGAGGAAGACAGGCGGGGGGGGGGGGGGGGGATGGGGTGGCTCCCTGGGTTGTGATGTTTGCCACTAAGTGTCTCTCATGTTTGGAGTTGAGTCAGCAGAACTCACAAATTTCTGAAAGTTGTGCTCTCTGAGGTGTATGCGTGCACACGTACACACACTAGATAAATTTTGTAAAAAACGTCCAGCGAGCACTCTCACCTATAATTCCAGGTGAGGCAGAGAGGTCTTGAATTCTATGCTAGCCTGGACTATAGAGTGATTTCCAGGCCAGCCTGGGCTACAGAGTAAAGGCACTGTCTCAAAGAGAAAAACAAACAAAGTTGTGCAGTCCGGTGGCATTTAGCACGTACACAGTGTTGTGTAACCACACGCCTGCCGTCCTTGAACCAGAACAGACCCGTCACCCAGGAAACTGCCCCCACAAGAGCAGCCACTCCTCCCCCCAGTAGCTGCTGATGCATCTGCTGTCTGCCTCTGTGATCTGCCCATTCTGAACCTTGCCTATTTGGGACTCAGGTGACAGCCTTTGGCTTCTGTCCTTCACCACCATCTTTTTCAGGCTTGTTATGTGGTCTGTGTTCAACCTCCCTTGCTCGATGCTTGCTTTCTTTCCTTCCCTTCCCCTTCTCTTCCTCTTTCCTCCCTCCCCTTCCTCTCTCTCCCTCCCTCCCTCCCTCTCTCTTTGTTTCATTTGTTTTTGAGACAGCATTTCACTTTTTAGCCCTGGATATCCTGGAACTCACTCTGTGGACGAGGCTGGCCTTGAACTCGGAGATCTGCCTGCCTCTGTCTCCAGAGTGCCAGGACCAAAGGCAAGCACCACAATCCTCCTTTCTCTTTCTTGAAACAGGATCTCTCACTGCTGAGTGGCTGCTGAGTGTGGTAGGTAGTGGGGACTTTTTGAAATCCTGGCACCCTGCATTCCAGGACAGCCATGGCTATCTAGAGAAACGGTGTCTTGAAAAATCAAAGCCAAAAAAAAAAAAAAAAAAAAAAAAAAAAAAAAAAAAAAAAAAAAAAAGACAAGGTTTCTCTTTGTGTTGCATCCTGCTCCAGCCTCCTGGATGCTGAGATTATGGGCATGAGCTACTGACGGGACATACCACACTGTTAAAACTCATTTGACAACTGTATAATTAATTGAATAGTACTAGTACGAACATCTGTGCAGGATTCTTGTATGGTTTGGGTGTCTGTTCTTTGTCCTTTAACTTATCTACTATATAGCACACATATCAGACCCCTGATATTTTTTTTTCATGCCTTAATATTCTGACATAGTTTGGTTCCATGGTGTTTCATAGGTCGGCTGGACTGACCAACTACAGAGGTGTCTGGAGGTGAGCAGTCAGGCCGAGAGAGACCTAAAGCATAGAAGGGGCTTGTCTGTGCTCTCTCTTCCAAGTTGCTGGTCTGATGGTTGTACCATTAGGGAGAGAGGGGATCCTAGCTATCTATCCCGGGCTGACTAGGATCAAGGGGCAGGCCTCCCTGTGATGTCACTCATAAAAATCGTTTTTGTTATTCCCTGTCATTCATTTCCTCCTCCCGAGGAATGAACGGAAGGAATTTAGTGACTCAGCTGATAGTCCTAGTCCCTGGGAAGGGCCCTTTCCAGGTTCCTGTTCTCAGGCAGGCGGGGGTGTCAGTGCATCAGTACTAGAAACCCAGGCACCAGCCACACACACACAGCTGTTTTCCTACAAGCAGGGACTGGGACTCTGGGAGCTGTATTCAAGGCTTGCTCTTGAGAGTTGGGAAACTGCCTGTGTAGCATGTGCTTGGACAGCCCAGCCTTGGCATCACTGAGGTAAATACACAGCTCGTGTCTGAAGGATCCCTGAACCGCACCTGGTCATCTAAGAAAGGCATGAGTGTGGGTTAGTGGGTGGGAAACCACGGAGACGTGACCTGTTCCATGGCTAGCACGGCAGGAGAGGGAGTGTCCGTTGGTCACAGGTCTCAATACCAAGCTGGGACACGGGCAGCCCAGGCGCAGGAGCCAGTTCTGACAGGAACAGAAGCTAGAAAGAAGGGCAGCCTGTTCACTGAAAATGGGGTTTTGTGTAGGTGAAGAAAACAGGGGTCCCCACTGATGGTTGGTCACCGCTCTTGGACACAGACTCACCCACCCTTGTGCTGTGTGCCCTTGAAGCTAGGGCCCCACTGCCTAGGCTTTCTCTTTCCACACAGGCCTGCCAGGTAGACAGGACTGGATGAGATTCTGGCTGTTCGGCGCTTTCATAAAAGCCTGCTAAAATAAGACCACTCAGGGACGGGGCCTCTTGGCTCTCTGTCGCAAATGTTGACAGTGGAGAAAACGTGGCCAGGTTCCTCTCAAATACAAAAATAGGGAGTAGGCATGGAAGGGAATGGAAACCTGGCACCCCACAGGGATGGCACTGCAATCCAGGACAAGGGCCTTTTGGGGGACAGCTACAGTGGGGAAGTGGGGGTGGTGTCACCTCCATGGCTTACCACAGGGAGAAGAGGTTGTAATTGAGTTGGGGTGGTCATTACTGGGGACTCACGAGGCATATACCAGTGACAGCAGTAGGCTCTTCACAGGACTTTATAAACCAAGAACTTGAACCTGAGCAGGGCCAGGCCACCGAGGGCAGTGGCCACTGGCTTGCTATTGGTGACATAAATGTAGTGCCAGCAATCTTAGAGCTTGACCGGGGGAGTCTCTGTCCTCTGGAGGGTGGGCCCAAGTACACCCTCCCTTCCACCCTTTCCTCCCCTGCCTGGCCCTGGCCCTGGCCCAGCCATATAAAGTTTAAAGGTTTTAAATGCAAATATTTCTCTTTTATAGATGCCAGCTGTCTCCAGAGAGTGCGATTTCTCCTTGCTCAACTTCATGGTCCAATTAGCCTCTCGTATCTCTGAGTCCTAGAGAGCTGAGGGGAGGGGGGGGGCGGTTGGGCTCTGAGCCGGTGGCTTAGTAAGCTGTTGTCTGGGGTGGCTTGCGGTAGCCTGAGTGGAGGGGTGCTTTGTAGGGGGAGGGGCCTTGAGCCAGCAGGGATAGGAAGCTGCTCCTGGCTGTCTGCTGGGGGTGGGGGGAGGTTAGGGACTGGGTCACAGGGTGGAGGGGCAGGCCGATGTTAGGCACAGATTTCGAGGCTCCGGGTGGAGATGCTGGAGCAGGGGCAGTTGGTGGCCAGGACATTCTTCTGTTTAGAAACATAAAGGCAGGCAGCCTGCGCACACTGGCTCCCTTCTTCTCCCCTCAAGTGCCCTCTTCCCGCCCGCCTTCCAGCCGTGCGCCACGGCGTCCCCATTCACCGGGGCTCCGAGGCGCTCACAAAGCGAGGCAATTAGAATTGAAAATCTATGCAAAACAGCTGTTAACTGGTTGTAAAAGAGTGCAGCTGTGTGCGGGGCGCGGGTGGGAGCCGGCGCTGAAAGCGCAGGAAGTGGCGCCGAGGCCCAGGGTTAAGAGGAAAACTCCCCAATGGGCCGAGGGGATCCGCCAGGTCTTAACCCCTTCCTGCTGCCTGGGTGACCTCAGTCTCCAACAGCCAGCCGCCGGGCCGCGTCTTAGATGGAAGGGAACCTCTTTGGAAGGTCACCGGCTGCCTTCCGGGCCCCACTCGCTGTCCTGCATCATGTCCTGGGTCAGCAAGCCTGGGTTACAGGCAGTTAGAGCCTGCTTGCCTCCCGGAGCCCGGGGCAGTCAACTGCTGTGAGACAAGGGTCTTTTTTTCCTCCCAGAGCAGGCTGGGAAAAACCTTAAACTCCGCCTCCACAGGGTGTCATTCCATTCCCATGCACCCTAGAACTGCTCAGTAAGGGTAAATGCTGCTTCCCAGGCTCTGGCTGGACCTTAGTACCTGGCTGGCCTATCATTCCAGGCCCACTGCTGTCTGAACGGGTAAGGCCAGCCTGGAAAGGTGAGTTCCAGAGATGGGAAAACCTTCTAGGAACATAGATCTAAGCAGGGCTTTGACGTTTGGCTGCCAATGTTGGACAGGGAAGAGAAAGAAAGTAGAGACGGTTTGAGAGCTCGGTAGCTTCTGTGGAGAGCGTGGCTCAGGTGGTCAGGATGGATGGAGGCTGGGCAGACCCCCCCCCCACTTCCAACCCTCCTAATCAGGATGGTTTTCTGGGTACCAAGTATTCATCCAGAGACTTCACAAAAGCAAAGATGCCAGAAACTCAAGGGCTCCCTTCCGCAGGGCTTCCCTCGGCTGTAGGGAAAAACCTGAACTTGGAGACACCACCTCCCCGTCTCTCAATAACTGGGGTGACAAACTCTGCTGAAGGTGTCTTAGTCTGGGGGGGGGGCAGCTGTTGGAATACTGCCAGGTGTAAGTAAGCAACTGTAGGTTCTAATTTCAGAACCTTGAGACAGGTTCATTGACACTTGGTAGTGGTGGTCGCCTGCCTGGCCAGATCTGGAGGGCACTGGATGACAGGAGCCCAGCAAGTCTGCTGGGAAAGTCTCTTTGTGATGGTTAGTCTGGTCCAGGCTGCAGTCTAGGGTTCCAGTACATGGAGGTGCCAGGTGACTTAGGTAAGTCACCTCTGGTGAGGGCAGCTGGTCAGAACGGGGTGGGGGTGGGGGACACACATCATCATAAGTCTCCCTGCTCAGCCTCAAGAGGAAGCAAGACCGGAAGGCAAGACTCTACTGGACATCCAGGGTTCACTTCAGACAGGATTCAGGTGTGAACATGACGTTGGTGAGGCAGCTCTAAGCTGTCTGCCTCACCTCCCTAACACGTGCCCCCCCCAACTCCCCCAGGCCTCTAGTATCTGCCCCATGGCCTTTCTGAGCTCTGGCTGTGTAATTTTCAGTTTTGTTTCTGGGGAGGCCCTTGTGAAACAGCCCCCAGGGACTTGATGTTTGTCTAGGGGATGCTACCCATACCTGTCCTGGTTCTGGCAGACCCTTCAGGTCTGGAAACTCCTCCTGTCTCGGGTTTGAAGTTGATGTTTCTGAGGACCCAAGTTCTCAGAAAGGGTGGGATTTACAGAGACCCAGCTTAGCTGTGAAGGGCGGGGAGGGGGATCCTGCTCCCTATTCCAGGTGGCCCAGGGTGGTGGAACCCTAGAGAAGAGAGCTGGGTTCTTCTGTGTCCTAGGCCGGCAAGCATCCTGAGCTGGGAAGTTCCTCCCACCTTCCAGAACTGCCCCAACCACATTAAGTGTCTCATTCTCTCTCAGCCAACTTCCCCAAACAAACGGGAACTGAGGAAAGGAAGGCTGTATAGCTCCGGTTGCTGGTGGGGGTTGCTGGTGGGGTGGGATCGGGCAGCTGCTGGGAGGAGGAGGAGGAGGAGGAGGAGGAGGAGGAGGAGGAGGAGGAGGCAGCCAGAAGGAGGTTAACTTTAGCTTTTAGTCTTGGAGTCGGGGAATTAGCAGTCCATCCACATAGGGTACAGGTCGTTAACTAGGGGCCAGCCACATGGCTGTTCGAGAGCAGTTCCCACCCTTAAATACAGAGGCCCTGCTTGGGATCACTGATTTCCTGGGGTAGGGAGTAGGGACAGTGAGGACCATCCATCTCCTGATGACTGCCAGCATTTTCTGGCCTGGGTGCACATAGCTGGCTCACTGCTGTCCCCCTGTGGCCACCGGGGGTGTCTGTCACCCTTTTGCTACCTTGGACAGTCTGGGCTGGAGATAAGACTCCAGGTTTGAGAAGCTGGGGAGGATGTCTGGTGGTTCACCTGCATTCTTGTAACCTTGAATACTTCTGGGCAATTTCCTCATTTGAAACCCCGGTTGGGGGTATGGTTTTCTGTGAAGCTACATTGTATAGGAGGTGGGGAGGGGAAGCAGCCAGCTCTTCAAAAGACACACACAAAAAGCAAAACAGGTGGTAGCTCATAGTGGTCACCCGCAAATTTATAGGATGGCCAGCTTAGTTCTAGGCAAACAGGTGACCGAACTTGGCCTCCAAGATACCCCTAGGGAGAAAGGTGCAACAAAATTTGAAGAGTCGGGTGTTGTTACCTGGGGAACCTGGCCGGCAGGCAGCGCAGCCAGGTGCGAGCTGCTCATTTACATGTTGTCCCCTCCTCCACCCCCCACCCCCCCAGCCAGTAATCCAGGTGGGAAAGGGGTTGGACCAGCCCGGGAGGTTTTTCATTTTGTTTTTACGGCTCCAGGCCAGTTGTTTCTCTCTCCTGACACCTCCCTGTCCCCCCTCCCCCTCCTGCGTGCGATTCCAGGCGAGTGAAGGCGCCTCTCCCCCCCCTCCCCGCCCCCACTCCGAGGTAGCCCGATGCATCCTCTGGGTCGCAGGCGTCGTAAACTTGTAGAGGCCACGCTGCCGGGGGCGACGCGAACTAACGCGTGGACCAAAGGCCTCGCGGCGCGTGTGGGGCCAGGGACCCGGTGGCCGCAGGTAGGAGCAGCAACTCGGCCCCCCCTCGCCCGCCCGTTTCCCTTGTCGTTTGTGGTCGGCCAGGGGCTTGTGCAAGACTGGCCCAGCGTGCGCCCCCGCCCCGCGGCATCGGCGGCTTCTGCTGGCGCGGGCCCCGAGCGCTGCCCGCCGCCGGCGTCATCGGGAACAGATGGACGGGGGGTGCTGGCGCCCGCGCTCGCTCCCGGCGCTGTCCGGGCTGGCGCGGGAGGGAGGAAGGCGGGGGAGGCAGCGCGCGCCTGCCGAGCACTGCGCGGGCATGTCCCGGGGCAGGTTTGGGGCTGGCACCGCGGTGGAAAGTTGAAACCCGCAGCGGCGCTGAGGTGGCCCCCCCGGGGGTGCGGTGGCCTCCGGGCTTGAAAGTATGAAAGCGGAGGATCATTAGAGAGCTGTGTAGAAAGGGCGGGCGGGGGAGACCCCGGGACCTCACGACGACCTTGCCACCTCGCTGGCTGCTCCCTGTGCGCTGGGTCCGACAGAGGGACCCCGGCTGCCCGGCTCGTCCTGTAACCCCGCGTCTCCCGGGTGGCAGGAGGGGGGGTGTTCTGGGGACCGGTCGCGTTGGGGGCGGGGAGGCTGGGGCCCGCAGTCCCTTTCCGCGCAGCCTGTGGGTGCCGAGGAATTTCAGGACGCTCCCTGAGTCATCCCCGTGAAGTGCCTGGGTGAGGTAGGGTGGGTGGGGGCGCCAAGAATGGGAAGGCGGTGCGCTGGGGCCGGTGGCGCGGAGGGTTGTGCCAGTTTCTGGAGGCGGCGGCGGCCTCGCCTCTGACCGCAACCCCAGCTACTTAATGATGCCCCTGGCGCAGCGGCGCCTTCGTGGACTTAAGCTTCTCGAACAAGAACTCGACCCCCCGCCGTATGTCCTTCCCAAAAATTCTTTAAAGCGAGATGGAGACTTTGCAAAACTTTGGGTCAGAGGCTCGTGGCCCGAACTCTTAACATTTAAGTCCTTTAAAGTTGCGGTAATAGATGAGGCATCTTGGAGAGCAAGGGAGGCCAACGGCCTATATTGTGTGGTCCCCTCCACTCAGCACAAGGGAAGGCCTCCTGAGCGCTGGGTTTATCCCTCCCCTCTCTTAGTGGGTGGCCAGGTGCCAGGCACTGTTCCAGGCGCTTGGGGAGGCGGCTATGAGGCTCGGATATGGCAGGCGTGTTGTAAGCCACTCCTCCCTACTCTTGGAGATGAGTGGCCCGCGAGGCCTCTGAGAGATTCCCCCGCCTCGACTGTCCAGCCGGGGTCGCCAGGAGCGCGGGGGCGGCACCTACCCGGCGGGCTGTGACCGCGCTGGGTGCTCCGGGCAGTCCGACGGTGCGCGCGCGTGCGCTTGCGGCTGAAACCCGACACCTCCCGCCGGCTGAGGTCAGGGCGCCGGGAGCGAGCCGGGGCCGGGGAGTGGGCGGCGTTGCGCTTGGGTGTGTCCTCGGCGGCGACAGCAGCAGGTGTTTCTTGGCCCAGGCCCCGGAAGCTCCACCTCCCCGAGCGGCCGAGCCGCCGCCGCACAGCCCCGGGTGAGATAAGCAGTTCAGACAAACCCGGGCGACAGTGGTGGCTCCGGCATGTGTCAGGCGCGGCGGAGCAGCGGGGCCCTGGCATGAAAGGTGAGCGCGCGGGTGGGGGGGGTGGCGTCGGGGGTTCCCTCGCTCTTCCCCTCCCCAAGTTTGTGGGCTCGGGAGGGGCGCCAACGGCCGGTGCCAGGTCCCGCGGGTGTGAGGGACGAGAAGAAGCGCGGGGCGCGCGGCCGAGCTGAAGCCACACTCGCGGCTGCGCGCGCGCGCTGGGCGCAGCGGGCTCTGCGGCCGCGGAAGTGCGCGGGGAAGTGCGCGGGGGCGGCTCCGGGGCTCGCGGTTGAAGCAAAACTTTGGATGGGGCGGGGGCGCCCAGGCAGGTGGTTGGATCGGGGGTACCTTGCCTGGGATGGCAGTCCAAGGGGCCTCCGCGCCCCACGCCCGGCCCTTCCCGCTCCGCCTGGATGCGCCTCCCCGCCCCCCGCGGCCGCGCTGACGGCGAGTGGCCCGCCCGAGTGGAGCCGATTCAATTATATTGCAGCACCAGAGACACCTCGTCGCCCGCCGCCTCTCCGGCAGGCTAATTAAATTCCCTTCTTGGAGGCGGAGCGGGAGCTGGGCTGCCCTCCCCGCTGCCCGCCTCTCCGAGCGCCGGGAGGTGGCGGGGGCCGCTTAGGACTGCGAGGAGCAGGCTTGGGGCCGCAGGTCTGGGCATCGGAGCCCAGAGCGAGCAAGGGGCGCCCCCGCGCACCTGCCACCCATGGTGGGGGTGCCAGCTCGAGTTGGGCCGGTTTGGTGCTTGCAAACCAGCCTTTGTCTCCCTGCGTTTAAAGCACACTAAGCCCTTGCTAGACCCCTGCGGTGTCTTATCTGTCGCGGTTGAGGCCCACACAGGTTGGGGTTTGAAAACAAAAAGCGGGACCACCAAATGGAAGGGGGGGAGAAAAAGAAACAAAATACAAGATCCTTTTGTAAAGGGGGCCGGAACAAAAGGCGCAGCCTCGTTCTAGGAGGGAGCATCGGGCCTAAGCCGATCTCTAGCACTGGGGGACAAAGAGGCAGGAGGTCTTGGCTGGGCGCTTGGCAGTGTCTCAGTCCCTTGCCTGAGACTGGTTTACCCCCTCTTCGTTAGGAAGACATGGCCCCCCTGGCGAGCAGCCTTTCCCTAGGCGTCCGTGTTACTTAAGCTTGGCTACTTAAGTGTTGCTCAGCCTGTGTTTACAGCCGCCCCCACCCGCAGGCGGGGAACCTGAGGCGCAGGCTGTGTCTGACTCAGCCACTCAGTCGCCCCGCCACAGGTGAGGGGGGCCGGGGCACAGGCTCCGACTGGCAGCGTGTGTCATCTGCTGTGCTGGGTGTCACGCCCCGCCGGGTGGACCGGAACAGGGTTGCTGGCAGGCTCCCTCGATGGGGCTCTGCTGTGCTAGAGCGACTTGCTCAATACTTCTCACACAGCCACCGGGTCACGCCTGACCACCTCCTGGGGGGGAACCTTGATGGCTTGGTACAAGGTTGGCTTTTGTCGCCTGGTCTGGCAGCTGAAGCGGAGGAGGCTTGGGGGAGGGGGGCGCTGGTGAGCAGCCAGCCAGAGACCCGGGGTCAGCCACGCCTTCGGAAAGGAGGCTTGTCCTGGCTTTGGGCTCTGTTCTGCCTGCCTTAGGGCAGGTTCTGAACCAGGAAGGCAGAGAGGCCAGATCAGGCCCTGACCTGTTGGGGGCAGCTATTAGGATCCTGACCAGTTAGGGTTGAAAGGGGTTGTATGTTAGTTCCCTTAAATTTAACATTTTAAAATTACTAAGAACCAGGCCTTGTCAGGCCCCCATTAACCTAACCTTGGGGCTGGCCTGGGGCGATTCTGATGTCTCTAAGTAGTTTTTAATGGGGTTGGGGTGGTGGGACGGTTCCAAAAAAAGCCTGACCCTTTGGAAGCCTCCGTTGCTCTTGGCAAAGCTGTCGCTCTGGCTGTGAGTAACTTCCCTGTCTCTGGAGGAAGTTGGAAGCTGCTGTGTGGTTTGCAGAAAGGCAGCCACCTCAGGGCTCAGCACCTCCAGCCCTAGGAAGGGAGAAGAGGTCTGCGCCACTTTGTGGTGGACCCGGGGCCTTGCACCTCCCTCAGGCCCTCGCCCAAGCCCGCCAGCTGGCCTTGACCCTACAGGCAGGTGTGGTCCATTTCCCTGCTGTGAAGGAGGTCTAGCCTCAGCTCCCTGCTGGTCTCCTCCCCTTCCTAGAGACGCAATGAGTAATAACCAGCTGCCACTTTTCCCCCTTGCCCCCAGGAACCCGCAGGGGCTTGCGGAGTGAGCCAGCAAGGCCGGTTTTTCCTGGCCCCATCTGCAGCCTTGGAATGCCCAGCCTGGGTTACTCCAAAGCCTGGTGGGGTTGGATAGGAGCCTTCTGGTGGGGGGAGCACGTTAATTACCCGTGTTGTGGCAACAGCCACAAACCCTCTATGAGGCCCAGCCCACCTCTTTCTCTCTCCCTCCCTCTCCTGGGATCTTGGGGCGAGAGAGCATGTTTAACCTGCAGAGAAGCGCGTTTGAGGTGACATTTCAGCCCGGTGCCTGTGCGGCAGACCTGCCGACTCACTTTAATTTCTGCCCCCATGGAGTCTCAGATCTCCACGGCCTGGCCAAGTGCAGCCCGCCAGTACTGCTGGCCTCACTTCCCACGCTGGCCTTTCTCCTCCCCCCCAACCCCCCAAGGCGCACAGGCCACAGCCTGGGAGGTGACGTTTCTGAGTGTTCCTGTCAATGAGAATTTATCGAGCGCCTCCTGAACCCGGCCTTGCGCTCGCTGCTGGGAGGTGTACAGACAGATGAAACGGGAGAGCATCCAACGTGCTGCCAACGTGCGCTCCGGAGGCCTTTTAATCTGGCTTCTGCAGCTCAGCTCCCCACCAGCTCCTTCATGCCCTCCACCCCAGCCAGATAAAGCTACTTGAGCAGCCCTGTCTGGCAAGTCCCAGTCCTCATGCAGGTTGCCCCTGGATCTGGCTGGCTCCAGGCGACACCCACCCCTCCCTCCTCCTTTTAGAGGATAGGGGACTGACAGCCTCAGGGAGACTAGGACTGAGGCCAGGCCTGAAGGAATGGTTGTAGGTAACAGAGAGATCTTGAGGACACCATAGTCTGTTCTCTAGTTGGCACGGAACTGTGGAAAAGGGTTTGGCTGTTAGGGATTCTGGGGAAGGGGCCATCAGTAACTGGAGAATGGAGTGTGTGGGAAAGGGGTTGTTCTGGCTTGAGAGGACCATTATTGAATACAATTTAGGGGAAAAAAAAACCACTCATATCCAGGCCATTCCTCCATTCAGATGAATCCCCGTCTCTGGGGTGGGACCTGGCATCTGTATTTTGTTATTTATTTATTTATTTATTTTTAAAGATTTATTTTGCCTGGTGTGGTGACATAGGCCTCTTAATTCCAGCAGTCAGGAGGCAGAGGCAGGTGGAACTCTTAAGTTCCAGGACAGCTGGGGCTGAGAAACCGAGAAACCTTGTTTTGAAAAAGAAAAAAAAAAAAAAAAGATTTATATGCATATGAGAATGCCTTCATGTATGTCTGTGTACCATGTGTGTACAGTGCCCGCCCAGGTCAGAAGAGGGCGTTGGATCCCCTGAAACTGGAAATCTAGCCGGTCAGAAACCACCATGTGAGTTCTGCCAATTAAGTCACTCTCTCCGAGAGTTTCAAGTGCTCAGAACTGCTGAGCTATCTCCAGCCTTATGGGGTTTTTTTGTTTGTTTGTTTTTGTTTTTGAGACATTCTTGCTGTGTTCTAGTCAAGCCTGAAAAACTTTATAGACCGAGCTGGTCTCAAACTCACGGTCTATGATATCTGCCTCTTTCCACCAAGTGCTGGGATTAAAGGTACGCCATCATAAAGGCATGTGTCACACCTGGAGTAGCCGACTAATTTATTTTTGTAAGGCTTTCTGCATGTAGCCCAGGCTGGTGATCTCAATCTCTTGTTGTCTTACGATAAGGTCTTCTATCCAACGGCTGGCCTCAGAGTATCTGAGGATGGTTTTGATCTTCAGGTTTTTCTGCCTAGGCTCCCAAGTGCTGGGATTACAGAGTGAGCCGCCACCACCTTTGTACAGCTGAGGAGAGAACAAGTGCCTTGTGCTTCCTGGGCACCATCTAGTCTTGAACTTTTTTTTTTTTTTGTATTATATTGTATTGTTTTGTTTTGTTCGAGACAGGGTTTCTCCATATAGCCTTGACTGTCTTGGAACTTATTCTGTAGACCAGGCTGGCTTCGAACTCAGAAATCCACCTGCTTCTGCCTCCCAAGTGCTGGGATTAAAGGCGTGCAGCAGCACAGCCTGGCTGGTCTTGAACTCTTGGTCAGTCCCTTGCTTGGCTTTGGGCCTCTGCACTGTTTTACACCCTTGGTCCTCATACTGCACTGTCCTCCCTTAGAGATGATGACCGGGGTGTTGCTGGCCTAAGTATGCCCAGAACCCTTCGCTGATGCTCTGTGGCTTCTTCCTTAAGTTACATTTAGTGGGAGTTTTGGAGGTGCTGGGTCAGAGAGAGGGTGCTACAGATGGACCCAGGACTATGAGATGGAGATGCAGGGGTCCCGATTTGGGGGGTGGGGTGGAGGGAAGCTCAGCTAGTGATACATGTGCCTCAGACAGTGGGCCAACGCCAGCAGTCAGAGAGGAGCTAACACATGTGGGGGGGACCAGTCAACCGTCTGCTATGCATCTCTCAGCCTGTGTGTATGTAGCCTGGGCTGTGGGTCTCAGTGGCGGCCTCTGGCCTAGGGCAGGTAGCATAGCTGTTAAGTGCTTGTTACTGGGTATTTAAGGGGTCTCTGGCACCCACAAGCTCCATAAAGGGTGATGGTGTCCCTGTAATTTCAACACAGATACAGGTCCTCTGTCCCCATGGTGAACGGCAAGGCGACCCTTTTTCTAGGTATAAATTAGCCCCTGTACCATTCTGCCTTGTGGAGTTATCCAACTATTCTGGACAGTTACCTGTCTGTGTGATCACCAAAACCAGCTCAGATGCCTATGTGCAGATACCCTCACCCCACCACCTGCTCAGATGCCCGTGTGCACAAACCCAACCTCCTGCTCCCTTGGGATCTGTGGGCTGTACTGGGGAGCCTGGGTTTGGGAAGTCACTCCAACACATACTGCCCCCTCATCTCTGCCCCCTGCATCACACGGTGGGCCTGCGGCTGCAGGCAGCCATAAAAGGCATCGATCTGTGCGCTTTTGGTCAGAGCCGTATTGATGTTGGACAGGTTAAGCCGTCCCAAAGGAAAATCCATGTGTTGAGCTGAGAACAAGCAGACTCGAAAAGGGTGGGGGAGGAGTAGGCTGGGGCTGCAGGTGCAGTTTCAACTAACCCTGGGCTTGTCCCTTTCCTGGGGTTGGGGGTTGGGGGTTGGGGGCCAGGCCCTGGCAGTATCCTGCTACATATTTGAGGCAAGCGTCTTTCTAGCATCTCCTAGGGCAAGCGAGCACCCCAGATCCAGGCAGTCTCTGGCCAGCTGGGGATAACCTGGGTCTTTGCATACAGATGGGTGTCTCCAGCCAGGCTTCCTGCTTGTGGTCAGACATTGGACCCATGGGGCAGTGTGCCAGGCTTGACGAGAAGCCAGACTCCAAGATCTCTTCTGTCCTGACTTCAGATCTCTCCCCAAGGGACAGGTCGCTGGTGTGGAACGAAGGGTCTGTGTAAACAGAGTGGATCTTTCCCAGTCGCTGCTGGTGTGCGCCTGCCTTTGTTTTCTGTCAGTGTGCTCGGTGCATGGTGTTTTTCTCGTTTGTGTAAGGGCAGGAGGGCCCCAGTAGTAGCAGGTGCATCTCCAGGTGCAGAAACCTCAGGTCAAACAGTTAGGCTATCCCTGTTGCCCCTGTCTTCTGCCACCTGTTTGGTGGCAAAGTCTGACTTCCTCACTCCACGACTGAGGAAATGGTTCAAGCGTCTGCCTTCCAGTGCCTACATAGCCACCAGCCTCTCTGAACTGCCGGGGACCCATGGGCTGCTCTCTTGAATGCCCCTGATGACACCCGACCTCCCCTGGGTCGGGGAGGCGTATGCCGTAATTGTTTCCTATCCAGGTGACCCTTCCTCAGCTTCTCTTTTTCCTGAGTGTGTGTCTGGTGAACAGAACTATATATGTGAGCCATGCCTTAGTCCTGGGGCCTCAGACCTTGTCATTTAGGCACGGGGTGTGGCCCTTAACTAAAGAACAGCTAAGGTTTCACTAGCTGCTTGTAAGCCTCTGAGTTCAAGGTGCTGTGTAGAAGTCCCTGACTTCTGATGTCTCAACTTACTCTTTGAACTTTATGACAGAAAGCAGTGCATGCTGGGTAGAAATCACACTTCAGTTTTTCTTTTTTGGGGTGTGTGTGTGTGTGTGCGCGTGCGTGCGTGTAGGGTAGATGTGGAAACTCCAGCTTTTGTGTGTTGGAGGTGGCTGCCACAGAGCTCTTGGTTTTGAATTTTTTTTTTAAAGATCTGTTTATTTCCATTTCATACGTACCAGTATTTTTGCCATCGTGTATATATGTGCGCCATGAGCCTGTGGTGGCCTTAGAGGCCAGAAGAAAGTATCAAATGGTTGTGAGCCACCAAGTAGGTGCCAGGGACCCAATCCAGGTCCTCTGCACAAGCAATTACTCTTAACCACTGAGCCATCTCCATCTCCCCAGCCCCACCGTCTGTTTTTGTTTTTTTCCCGAGACAGGGTTTCTCTGTATAGCGATGGCTGTCCTGAAACTCACTCTGTAGACCAGGCTGGCCGTGAACTCAGAAACCTGCCTGCCTCTGCCTCCCAAGTGCTGGGATTAAAGGTATGCGCCACCACTGCCCGGCTTTGTATTTTTTTGTTTTGAGAGAGCCCTCAAACTTTGTTCTGTAGCCCAGGCTGGACAACTGTAGCCAACTGACTGTGTAGCAGTGATAGCTTTGAGCTTTGACCTTACGCAAGATTGTCACACACATTGACTTATTCATTATCTCTTTAGGGTGCCCCTCTGTCCTGCTGCCAGGCAGCAGTTGCTGTCCACAGTTAGCTGCTGATTGCAAGGAGAACTTTGCCGGCCACGACATTGTTGAATTTGTTGGGAGTATGAATGCTTTGTTGTTGTTGTTATTTGAGACAGGGTTTCTCTGTAGCCCTGGCTGTCCTGGAACTTGACTAGGGTGGCCTTGAACCCACAAGAGATCCACCTGCCTCTGTCTCTGCTGCTGAGGTTAAAGTGTCTGCCACCATGCTCAGCTGTTTCCAGCCAGAGCCCATGAAATAGGCTGAAGAATTCTGGGAAATAAACTAGGGTGTTCTGGGAAGTGCGCCTGGGGTATTCTGGGAAGTGGGCTGGGGGGGCTCTGAGAAGTTGACTGGAAGTTTGATGGTGTTTGTTCGTACCTTATGCATCGAGCCTCCTACCTGCATGGCTGTTCTCAAGTGGGACTCCTTTGTTGGCTAGGCTGGAGAAGGGAATGTGGAGATAAGCCCCTTAAGTCTTTAAGACAAGTTAAGCAACCCTGAGCTGAAACCCCTAACCGCTCCAATATCATAACCGGTTGTAAACACCGACGTCGCTTCACAGTAGAAAACTCTATACCGCCAAACTGTTTCGTACCTCAAATGATTAAAATTACCGTGCAGGGCTGGGGATGTGGCTGGGCAGTTGTTACTGGTCTGGTGTGTGGGAGGCCGTGGGGTCACTCTGGGCTTGGGCCAGGAGAAACCATGCTTAGAGTAATTACTGCTCTCAGAGGGGACGAAAGTTAAATTCCCATAACCCATGGTGGGCCTCTCCTTGACACCCCGGGGGTGGGGTAGGGAGCCGATGCCCTCTAGATTCTGGCTGCCTCAGGCCCCTCTTCATGGACATACATACATACAAATAAAAAGTAAATAAATTCACTTTAGGCCGCGTGTCTTCGTGTGGAGAAAGCAGCTTTGGGTCTTGAATGTAGACAGGAATTTCTTCCCCAAGGTAGTTTACTGTGAACCCCATGTGTTTCAGGTCAGGACTATGCAGCCTGCAGTTGCCACATAAGGCCTGGTGGGGACGGACGACACGTGCTCCTTTGCCAGCTCTCACCTGCCCCTGGGTGGAGATGTTGATGAGGGGAACTTGGTCCAGTGCTTAGCTAGACTTGACTGTGAGGGTTGTCTGCCCACGTGGGAATCTCCCGTAGGCTGGCTCCCAGGGAGCTTCCTCAGGCCTGCTGCAGGGTAAGGTCGAGTCTGGGTTGCCCTCGGGCCCTGTTTTGCCAAAGGTTTCCAGTTAGAATTCTGTAGGATGTGGGTATGCTTAAGTTGCCAGGATGACTTAGATGTAGGTGGTAGGTCACTCAGGGGTGCACCCTGGAGACGGTGGCACCCTGGAGACGGTGGCATACTTAACCCTGGTTTGCAGCTGTGTGTGGAGGAAGTTTTTCTCTGATGAAGGAGGCCATCTTGGCCTAAGGGTACTTGGCCCGCCCCCCCCCCCCCCAACCCCATTCTTTTCTCATCCCCCTGCCTCCGTTGTGAATTTAATGGTGTCTGGGCATGGCATATTGGGTGGTTTTGAAGATGGTAGACCAGTCTGATATTGTACTGGAACTTTCTTTCCCTCAATCCCTGAGTGACTTTGTCCCCACTTGAGTGGCGGGTGAATTTGCTGCCATCTGAGAGGGACCCTCCTGGATGAGCCCCTTCCTTAAATCCTCTTGAGTCAGCAAGCTAGCAGCATGGAGCCTGAGCACCCCAGTGGGACCCAGCAGCTCCTGTGGACTCCGACTGCCCAGATTCTGCCCAGGCCCGTGCAGCCAGAGCCTGGGAGTGTGGCTGCCTGAGGCCTAGACACAGCATTGGGACCCCGGATTTGGGAATCTGTGTGTTTTGTGACTCAGCAACTTGAGAGAAACTGAATCTTTATTTTGACCCAAATTCCCTTAAGGTGTCCCCTTTGGCTCTCACTTAAACAGCTTCAACGTGACTTTAGGCTGGAGACACACTCAGCCCCCTACGTTAGCAGAACATGGTCATCTGTTCTCCCCACAGTTGCACTGGGAACCTGAGGGTGACCCTCAGAAATGCCCAGCCTGTGTTGGAGCCGTCGGCTCGTTGGGAACAAGGGGCTTGTAACCCAAGCAAACCATGGCTTCCATTGGGGTACGCACCTACCTCTTGGCTAGAGGAAACCAGCCTGGCCTTGCTGTCCCCAGCCCTCTTTCGGGAATCCACCTGTGACCACCTCCTATAGCACCTGCTGATAATGCTGGTGGGTGGTTGTTGTGTGCCCTGGTCTCCAGCTCCGGGGAGAGGGTTTTCGAGTAACACTCTGTCCTCACTTCCCAAGTAGCCCCCTGGGTCCGCTCAACCTCCAGCCAAAACAGGAAATGGGAGTGGAGGAACCTGCCTTGGTGGAGCCTGGGAATCCCTGGGGAGCTGGGTGTCACATGGCTGCAGTGTCCACCGACCATCAACCTGCTGGCCTCTGGCCTGCATACCATGGAGGGAGGCAGGGAGCCTCAGTGTTTGTTTTTGGGGACTTGGGGAGGAGGCCAGCAGCGATACCACAGGGCTCTTGGTAACTGATGAAGCCTGAAGGTGCCATGGGCCACTTGGGGCTCACTGAGGTGGCAGGCACAGCTGCTGGGTGATGTTGCCTGCCTCTTGAGCTGCACACACCCTGTCCTCGTCTCTCTGTAACAGGCATGGTGTGTGGTGGGCTCCCCAGGACAGTTGCCTGCACTGTCAAGGTGAAGGGTCTCTGACCCTTCCTTGGGCCATTCCCATCCCCCCTGCCTAATGGGTGCTGATTCAGTGTACGGGACAGAAGTGACAGACTCTGAGCCTAGATGAAGGTGTGCCTCTCTCCAGCCTCCGTTGCCCTCTGGGTAAAACACCCAGACTGGACTGGGTAATGGCAGAGTCTCCAAGTCCAGGAGGCAGGCTGAGCCAGACAGAACAGGCTGAGGAGAGGACATAGTGAGGTCCCTAGTCCCTGTCCCCAATGTTATTAAGCAGCTGACAAGGGAGTACTGGGAAGGAAAGGATTAACTTTGTCTGCTGAGCCATGTGAGTGGCCCGTCTGTCTCACCTGCCCGTTGCTGTGGTTGGTGTGTGGGGTCTGCTGATGTGAAAGGTACCTGTGGGTAGCATTCCGGTTATAGAAGCCATGTGCGCACACCTGGCTCCAAGCCAGTATCACCTCCCGCTGTTGTCAGTATCCGGGATGGTGCTGGGCTCTGAGATGTTACTTTCTCAGTGGCCACCACTGGCCTCCCAACCTCGGGAGGTGGGGGGAGGCCTTTTCTCCAGTGGCTTTTGCCGGACCGGTGTGGGTGGCTGTACAGCCTCCTTCATCTGCCCACGCTAGGCTTCTCCCGAAGCACGGCAGCCACTTAGAATAATCGCGTCAAATGTCGCTGCCATCTGTTGCCAGACTTCATCCCTGCTGCCGCCCAGGAACCTCAGAGACTCCAGCTTTGTAGCTTTGTACCTAGTAGGTGATTCCTAGGAGGCCAGGTGGTGTCAGCTGGCCGCATATTGACTTGTGCAGGGCGAAAGCTGCTGCAACCACAGAGCCCCGTGGCTCTTCCTCCCACCTTCCCTCCCTCCCCTTCCCCTCCCCCAGCCATACTGGGTCCTGCACCCAGGACCTCTCCACGCCAATAGAGCGCTTTACTGTTGAGCCCACCCTCACCTTCTTTTCACTACTTGTTCTTAAGACGAGTTTTCACCAAGTCTAGGTTGGCGTTAAACCTGTGGTCCCCCTGCCTCAGCACCCGGAGTTCGAGTGCCATCCGTCGCTGTTACTCCTTTCTTTACACCTTTTCAATCCACCATTTGCGGGTCTCCTGTTACGCTGTACTCCCAAGTTTTTCTGAACACTAAGCCAGAAGGGCCTTTTGACAGCCTGGTGGTTGGTGGGCAGGGAAAAAGGCTTGGGGCATACCAAAGGGTCCCCATCTGCCCTCCCATGGCTGCAGGGAACCCCAGAGGCTGCTTACACGTTATGGCACCCCATGCATGGCACTCCATGCATGCTGTGGGCGGCCCCTCCTGTCCTTGTCAACAGTGCTGAGGTGGGTAACCTCTCCTGTCTCTCTCCCTCATTCTGCCCGGCTGCCTTGTCCCCTCTGACCCACAGATCAGAGCCCTTGTCATACCCAAGCCACCCCCACTCGCCTGCTGCTTTCTCCGCGTTCCCAGTCTTGGGTCAGAAGTCACCATCTGCTACGCTCTCCCGCTCTGATGCCTTTCGAGGAGGTTCCTGGGGGAGCTGACATTGGGAGCCACGATGGGGCAGTATTTAGCAGGGGGGGGTACACTCAACCACTGAATATCAGCAGACCTCCCTTCCCCCCCCCCCCACCCTGGAGAAGCTGCCCCACATGGGTGTGCTCAGAACAAGCCGGCGGCAGCGCACATAATAATGAATTTATTATGAAGCCGTCCGGGCTCTGGGGATCACGTGGCACCCCACACTACCGCAGCAGCCGCCAGGTCTCTGCAGCAGGGTGACCCCAGCCTTGTTAGAGCTGCAGAAGCTTCGCCCTCTGGGCCACTCGGGGCTCACAGGGGGCGGGGCATGGAGGGGGCGGGGATCACAGGGGGAGGGGCAGGGCGCCTGGGCTGACCCAGCCTCTGTCTGTTCACAAACATTTTAGTGTGTGGTAATGAAAAATGTCAGAAGGGGCAGATAGAGCATCCAGGTCCACACTGCCTGAGAGCTTTCCTCTGCCGGGCACGGCTTCCCTGGGTGTAATTACCCCAGGGTGAGGGGCTGCTGGGGGGAGGAGGGGGGCGGATTGGTGCTTGAACTAGGCCTTCAGAAAATTCATCTCAGCTATTAGCTGGTAATTACAGAGCAGAAGGAGCAAGCCTGAGGTCTGGTGCCGGGAGGAGCCGGGATGAAAGGGACGGTAATTATGGCCTCAACAGGAGGGAGGCTGGGCTGATTAATAACTCCTGACGTACTGCAGGAGGGAAGTGGCATTGGAGACACCCCCCCACCAGCCAGCCCCCCACCCCGTGAAGCCTGCTGGAGGGGGGGGTCAACTGTGCAGGACCAGAGAGTGAGGTGAGTTGATCAGTATCACCTGCCTGGTGCCCTGGGGTCTCCTTCCTTGGCACTGATGCATCTGGGTGTGTTGGAAACCTAAAGGCATGTTAAAAACTGGGCAGGCAAGGCAGGGTGCACGGAGGCAGCCTGGCTGTCCCCCATACCCTCACCCCCACCTCCACCCCTGCTATTTTGTGGAGATAGTGGCTTCTGGCAGGAGAGCTAGAAAGCTGGAGCCAAGTTGAGAGAGAATGTTTGGACAGGCAGCAGGAAGGAGCCGGTGTAGAGTGCCCAGGAGGCCACTTAGATTTAGGCTCGCTTTCCCACTGAGCTGCTTGCCTGGAGAGCATGGACTGCACAGGCAGCCTGGGCCTCATCCATCACGGCCCTTGTACCACAGAACTTATTCCCCAGCTGTTAAGATAATGAATTCACACGAGCCAGTCCCCTGTAGATGAGGATTCAGTCGACGGCCAGGAGCAGAGAAGTTAATAAATACCCCCTAATGAGGGCAAGGAGAGCAGGCATCCTGTGCCCACCTCTCTCCTTTCCGCTGTCCCTGCCTGCCCGCACCTGAGCCTCTGTGGACACTGGTACCTGCCTATTGAAATGGCTTGTTATTATTATTATTATTATTCAGGCATAGAATACAATAGACCCATCCCTCATGGGTCTAGGTCAGTGAGTGAAGGGGACTCTTCAGCTCCCCCCACCACCATCCCCCCGTAAAATTTGGCAGTGTATCCTCTTTGGTACCCGAGGCCATCCCTCCCCACCCCTCCCCCTACCGGCCCCGTGTGCGCATGTGGGGAATGGTGTTAATTTTAGACTCCCCCTAATGAAGCCGCTCATTTGGAAATCTATTTTAAGTGAGCTGACATCAGAGCAGCTTCCCAAGCTGGGAACATACTAATACCTCCAGGACCCAGGCTTGGGGGAGCGCCCCCTCTCCCAAGGGTGGGAGGGAGGGGCAGCCATGCCCTGGGCACGAGACTGCTGGAGGCCCCAAGAGTGTGTTCCCTGCTCTCTGATGGGTGGGGTCCTATCTGGGTCACCCACGGAAGCATGATGGGGGCACCTTGATAGCATGTGGTACGGGAAGGTCCTTCCCACAACAAATCTTATCTGCCATCCTGCCAAGCCTGGTAGGCCCAGAATATCTGCTCAGACCCGTCAGCATCTTAAAGGCCCCTCCGTGGCACGGTCCCCTCCTCAGATTTGGGGGATGGGCCTGCAGCTGTGCAGTGAGCTGCTGTTCCCAGCATCTCATCTGCCTTGCTGCCCGCCTGGTGCTGGTGCTTGGGTGGGGTACAGACATTTGGATTCCCCTGCTGGGTCTGAGGCAGCTTGCTTCACACGGGACATAGCTCTTCCCCCGAGTGGGAAGTGGGCCCTGCTCTGACCTACCCTTGTGCTGGGCCTACCCACTCATATCTATGGAGTGAGTCCAAGGATACCGTCCCTGAACAGAACGAGGAGTGGAGGCCTGTGATGGTTCCTGAGGTGGCTTCGTGGCGTTAGCAGAGGCTGAGGGTCAGATCTGTTGGCAGATTGGTGTTTCTTGGCTTCTGATGGACTCAGGTGAACAGCTTGTTCCCGATCCTATGCCCCAAAGTTGGTGTGGCAAATAGGTTAGGGTCTCCTAGTGCCTGGAGTCTCTGTGGGTCCATGACAGAAAAGGCTTAGCTGGGCTGGTCCAGCTCAGAGTGCTGCCTATCTGCTCCAGGGACTGGAAGGCAAGAAGGGGTTATGGGCGGCCCCCCCCCCCCCAATCTTCTCAAGCTTAAAACAGTGTATTCGTTGAAAGTGAGTTGTCAGAGCCGTTCACATACAGACCTGTCTCTGCGTCTTGCAGGGATGAGTGACAAGACTTGGGGACATGTTTTAAATCACTGGAGTCGTGTAGTTCTGAGTGATGAGGCACGGCAGGGCTCGGGCTGAGCCTCAGGATGTGAGGGGGGTGGTAAGAACATTACCATTCAGCTGTGGCAGCAGGCCAGCCTCAGTACACCTGGCCTCTGCCTCAGTATACTCCTGCCTCAGTTTCACCATCTGCATTCCCTGAAATCTAAGGATAACTAAGATGCTGGTCACAAAGAGGGCTGGTAGACAATGGATTAATGGCTTGGCTACTTCCTAAGCTCCCTGTGTGCCCTGTGTGACTGTCTACGTCACTGGTTATGAACTTTTTTTTTTTTTTTTTTTTTTTTTTGGTTTTTCGAGACAGGGTTTCTCTGTATAGCCTTGGCTGTCCTGGAACTCATTCTGTAGACCAGGCTAGCCTCAAACTCAGAAATCCGCCTGCCTCTGCCTCCCAAGTGCTGGGATTAAAGGCGTGCACCACCACTGCCCGGTGGTTCTGATCCTTCTTAATAAATACTGTGACTCTTTAATACAGTTCCTCATGTTGTGGTGACCTCCAGTCATAAAAATTGTCTCATTTCTCCCGCATAACTGTCATTTCACAACTGCTAGGAGTTGTGATATAAAGAAACACCTGCTTTTTCCTATGGTCTTGGGTGACCCCTGTGAGAAAGTCATTCAACCTCCCAATGAAGTCGGGACCCACAGGTTTGAGAACTCCACTAGTTTAGAGAGACACCCTGATTGGATCTTAGGAGCTGTCCCCAGGATGCCATGGCTGCCCAGTCCTCTCTGCAGAGATGGCCTGGTATGGAGGCAGGTCAGCTTCAAGGCTCAGCAACCCTGCTGCTCCAGGACATGATCCCATGCACCACAGGACCTGGCCACAATTGGAAGCCAGCCTGCTTGCTCTGGGAATCCTTTGCTGCCCGATAGCAGCCTTTGCTGGTACGCACAACCTCAGTGTCCTTCTTGTGAAGCCTCTGTCCTGCTGGCCTTATTTTGGGGGCACCCATTTGGAGGAGGCAGGAGCCAGGGGAAGATGGGATGTTCCTGAGAAATTGTTCTGTGGTGCGGTCTCTGTGAAGCTGGACCTCTTCCACAGATGACAGAAAACAGCTTAGTACCGGGTGGGGACTGGAAAAGCTGAAGGACAGAAGTGTGGGGTGGCCCCCGGCTCATCTTCTCTCTGTAGGAGAGGCCAGTATGTCCAGGCCGCAAAGTGGTTTGGAAGGCAAATTTCATTCTTTAGCAACTTCAGGCCCTGGGACCTAGGGAAGGGCTTCACCAGGGCCTGCATTGAGCTGTATCCTTCGCCATCATCCCCCTCATACCTGGGGGAGATTGGAGATGAGGAAAATGAGGAGGAGACTGGACCCGGCCTGAGAGAGATTTAGGCACTGGGTATGCATTGATCCCACAGACAGACCTCAGTTTTCCTTCTCTGTACTATGGGGCAGTTGTTGAGCCGGCCTTCTGATGTTGTAGTATATGTCTCAGTTCCGTACCCATGCCTGTCAGCTGCTGCTTGCGTTGTCTTATCAGGCATTCCGGCCCCTGCCTCGTCTCTCTCCTCAACCTCTGGGTCTGGTGGGACCCTGCATATGGCGCATCCTGGTACTCTATAGGCCTGGCTCTGGGGGCCTGATCCAGCGTTCAGTTTCACAGGGTTGTCTTCAGACCCATGGGGGCCAGCTGGACTGTGGGGGATGGATGGATCCGCTGTCTGCAACGCTGGCTGTGCTCCGCTCTCGTGGCCCCTGGCTCTCGCTGCATGCCGCTGCGGCGCCATGACACTGGCGCTCTGCTCTCTGGGTGACACTGGTTCTTCTTTTCCTGTTTCAGGCATGAGCCATGAGTCCAAGTCCCCTTCAATAGGGATGCTTTCCACGGCGACCAGGACCACCGCCACCGTCAACCCCCTCACCCCCTCGCCACTCAATGGCGCCCTGGTGCCCACCGGTAGCCCGGCCACCAGCAGTGCGCTGTCGGCCCAGGCCGCGCCATCTTCCAGCTTTGCTGCCGCGCTGCGCAAGCTCGCCAAACAGGCAGAGGAGCCCAGAGGTAAGAGGCACCCGGCCACTAGCTCGTGGGATGTCCCCTGCCCACCGTGCATCTCTCCGGCTGGCATGGCCACAGGAGACAGCTATCTGCAGCCTGTGGTGCACCTGCATCTCCCCTTCCCCACCACATCCAGGCAGAGCTGGCCCGGGTGCAGCTGTCATCATACCTCTGGCCCTGACCCCTGACATCTGATGCCAGACTTGCTTCACTGTGCCTTCCTCTCTGCCTGCCTCTGCCCGCCTCTGCCCGCCTCTGCCCGCCTCTGCCCTCCGCAGCTTCAGTGACTACTGTGGAAGCTCATTGGTGGGCAAGTGGACTTGCCATTGGGGACGCCTTCTGAAACCTACCGAGCTGGGGACATTGTGTGGCTTTGGGCAAAGGCTGGCTCTTTCTGAATTTGGTCTCGTTGACACAAGGTTCTCTTAGGTCGCCTTCAGCTCTGGCTTTGGACACTTCTCGTGTCCTGTGATGACCGTGCTGATCAGAGGACTACCGATGGCACAGATGGGTCGGTTTATGCCTCAACACGTGAGCTCTTGAGATTCTGGCAACTCCTGGACTCACTGCTTGGAGAGGCACTGGCCACAGTGTGGAAACCAGGAGCCATCTGCCTTGTCTCAAAGGCCCTGGGACCTGGGGTTCTGCAGGAGCCACAATGGGCTCTGCTTACACTCAGGCTTGCAGAGGAATGGGCATTCACTCTGGATGAGTAGGCCAGGATTTCCTGATTTCCCAGAGTTCTCTGCCCTGGTGGCTGGCAGAGGTGAGGGGCCCAGAGCAGGAGAGGAGATGTTCTATGCCCGCCCAGTGGAAGAAGGCTTCTGCCAAAGGACCACACCCGAGCTGGCCCACCTTTGTTGGGTGCTGGCCGGGTTCTGGTGACCCTGAGTAAGAAGCTGGTCTGCCCACCTCTGCCACCCTGGGCTCTCCCATAGTCTAGCACAATGCTAGGGCTGACTGGTCAGGCCAAGTACCAGAGGCTGCAGGCCTCAGTGAATGGAAA
Source organism: Rhabdomys pumilio (assembly GCA_030674055.1). NCBI lineage: Eukaryota > Metazoa > Chordata > Mammalia > Rodentia > Muridae > Rhabdomys > Rhabdomys pumilio. The sequence continues at coordinate 44,204,171 of JANHMN010000018.1, forward strand.
CACGGTCAACAGTGAACAACAGGTGCATTGTCCACCGTGCCTGTCGCTTCTTGGCTGTGACCTGGGCATCTGATGCCCAGGAACTTTGTGCCACACCGGGACAAGGAGGTGAGGGCTGGCAGTGCTGCTGACTGAGGCTTCTCTCCACCGGCTTGTCTCCTGAGTCTTCGCCACGTGCAGATGGGAACCTCAGGCTTGAGGTGCTTAGTGTCTATAGATACAGGGTAGCTTGGGGACCCTGGGACATCCTGACACTGATGTCCAGCTGGGCCTGGATCCTCGTCTGCTACCTTAACTGGAAACTAGGTTTCTTGGCAGCGCAGCGAAGTTAAGGCCTACCCCGCTAGTCTCCAGTTTCTCGTCTGTCTCTAGGACTTGGAATGATTCTTTATTACCCCAGTTTTGACCCTGGTGCTGCTGGGACGGCATGTTGTACAGATACTTATGCTACCACTCAGAGGTGACGTTGTGAATCCTCCTGTCCCCTGCTACCTCCAGCTGTTGAGAACTTTTGAGAGGACTTGGACAGTTGGAACTAAGAATTTCAAGCAAGTGGCCCTGGCTCAATAAGCCACCAGTATGGTGCCAGAGAGCTTGGTTTGAGAGCTGTGGAGGTCTGGATTTGCCTCCCGGGCTGCGGGTTGTCAGTTTATTGGAACTCTGGCTAAGCAGGTGCTCCCAGAATACCTCACTCCTCAAGCCATATTTTAAATGGTGGGGGGGGGGGGTTATGTTTGTTCATTTGTTTTTTCAAGGGGGCTTCTCTGTGTAGCCCTAGCTGTCCTGGATCTCACTCTGTAGACCAGGCTGGCCTCACAATCAGAGATCCGCCTGCCTTGTGCCTCGCGCCCTCCACAGTCCTGGGATTAAAGACATGTGCCACTACCACCTGGTTTAAATATTTTTTTTTTTTTTTTTGAGATCAGATGTCTTGTAGCCCAGGTTAGCCTGGAACTGTGTGTAGCTAAGGGTGACCTTGAGTCTCTGATCATTGGAGGACGGGCATCCAGCACCATACCCAGCTCACAAAGTGCTGGGGATCAAACCCAGGGCCTCATGTGTGGGTTTAAGTGCTACCCCTGAGCTGGATAACCTGTCCATTCAGCGTTTAGTACACCTCTCTGAAATTCCAGAACCTGTTTGTGTCCCCCGCAGGGTCACCCCCTTTCTGGCTTTAGCCTTCCCCGTGGTCCCCGGCCTTGTTCTTCCATTCTTTGACCCACCGTGTAGGCCATGTGTCCTTCCCATACTGATCACATGGGGAAGCAGTTAGGACAGGCACTCTCACTGGGCCCAGCACCTGGTGTCTCTCTGGGCTCTTCACTCTATGCCTCTCCAGCTTCTCTGTCATTGGGAGAGTAAGCTAAGCCTGAGGATTGAGAACACTCATTTTAGACAGTTCTAGGCTCTTGTTCTGAGGCCCCCACAGGGCAGACATCTGAACTGCTGCGCCTGAGTAGTGGTTCTCGGCTCCCTCAAGCATCGGAAAAGGCTCTGGAGTGAAGGTGTGGTGGCCTCTGCCACTGTCGCCCCACATGGGCCTTGCTCTGTGTCCCCTCCGTCCCTCTGAGACTCTGCCCCGTGCCCACCCTTCCCCGAAACAGTTATATTTTTAGCTATCTGACTGGGCTCCCCTAGGCTTCTGCGGCCGATGTCTCTTTTCATCGTGTCTCAGGGGTGCAGTTTAAAAATTCAATCCAGACAACGCAGTCAGCGCGCCGGCTCATTTGCTCTGCCCCGAGAGAAAGGCAGAGGGGGAGAGAAGAGAGGCTGGCTCCTCTCAAGCCCTCCGTGAGCCCCATGGGGAGGGTATTCCAGGCTGTGGGCTCCGTCGCACCTGAATGGGCCATGTGTGGGTTGTAGCCTAAGTCTTTAAGTTAAGGCAAGGCCAAGGTTTGCCAGAAGATGCTGGGAATTCACCCGGCCAGGATCACATCCTGGCACTTTTAATCACTTGCTGTGTGCCCTGACAGATTGGCTTGACTCTGAGCCTCTGCTTTTGCCCAGGGCCAACAGACCACCTCTGGTAGTCTGTTGATCTAGAGAGACCATACAAAACAGATAAAGATCACGTAAAAGTGCAGCCCCGATGACTGCCTTCCCGAGTGCTATCTCTGGGGCTCCCCAGTTGTCCCCACTGTCATTTCCCAATCCTGTTGCCCCTGACTGTGCCCCACCCCACCCCCCACTCCCCACTCCCTAAACTTGGGAACACCTAGGGGAATCAGGTCAGCCATTGCACTGTGGGACCCCACTGCTGTGGATCTCCTGACCTAGCCAAGCCTAGGCATCTGCTGCTGGTCCTCTGACTCCTGGCCTCCCTGGGATGCTGTGCAAGGGCTTCCCAGGAGGACGGAGGGCAGAGGGAGCACCCTGCCATCTATACTGGTTTCTGGAAGGAGCACTGGGACTGTGGACTCCAGGCCAGCCCCAGGCTGGACCCCTGGGTCTATCCTACCCTGGCTGCTTACACCACTCCCATTACCGCGGACTCCGAACAGTATCCCCAGGCTGCTCAGTTGTCCTGAAGCTACCTCTGTGTGAGACAGGCAGCCAGGGCAGCTCCAGCATCTCAGCTGTATAGGATGGGACCCATCCTTTCCTCAGAGTGGTGCTGCCCCTCCCCCCAGAGGCCCTTAAGCACAGATTTCGCTTTCCCCTGTGTGTATTGAGCACTCTTACCAGCCCTGTCTATCATTCTACCCTGTAGGGGTTTCTGTCTCTTTGTGACATTGGCCCAGCTGCCTTGAAGAACAAGAGTCCCCCCAGAGTGTTCAGTGGACTTGTTAAGTTACTTTTAAGGGGTGTTGGGATCCTCTGTGAACTCCCAACTGGAGCCATGTCTCCAGCCACCAGTCTGACACCAAAAGGCGGTTCTCAGAGCAGAGGCTCCCTGGCCTCTATGAGAGCAAGCTATAGAGCCCTTGTCACAGCCCCCACTTGTGAGAGATGAAGCTGGGTGCTGCCAGGCGGGGCCCAGGCTGTGTAGCAATATGCTCCTCTCCCATGGGGCCCTGGTGCCGTCTGCCGAGGGGGGTTGGGGCTGCGACGGAGCCCACATGTCCCTCCCTGGCTGATCGTCGGGAGGCCCACACAGCACCAGAGTCGTGTGTACCCTCCGTCCCAGTGCACCTGGGGCCTTGGGCCGCCTGTTTCCCGGGAAGCACATGTTGGAAGAGCCGCCTTATACCTGGCTGTTCGCCACTTTGTCACCTGTGGGGAACAGAGTGACAAGGGTAGCTTACAGTGGTTAAGCTTCTGATTAGACATCCCCTGTGCTCTGAGCTTTCCGGAAGTCTTTGCTGCCTGCCGGCCCCTTAACCAAGGGGCATCAAGTTACCGTGGGTGGTGGATGAAACCCATACCCAGCCCCTTAGAGGCAGAGGCTGGGGACTATCCCTCTGTGTTTGGAATCCGAGAGCCCCACCTGCCTGCGTGTCTGCTACAGGGCGGGCTGGGTGCGGGCCTAGGCACACCCTGTGAGCATCTCCCTGAAATCTGCCTCTTTCAAAGAAAACAACCAAACAAATGGCCTGCCTGGCATGCCTGCCTGCCTGCCTGTCAGTCTGCGGCTGGCAAGGTGGAGGCGTCTCCACGGGTGTCTGGAGCCCCATCTGCCTGTGGCGCAGGTGTGAGCAGCAGGGCTGGCTAATGTGGAGAAGAGAGACCAGGAAGGGGAGGGAGAGCCACCTAAAGAGTCCAGAGCCACAGCTGGCCTGGAGGTGACTGGAGGCAAGCAGGGTATGAGCATCAGGATGACAGTCCATCCTTTCCCCACCCCTCTGCCGCCTCTCCTTCCTTATTGTTTGTATTCCCCACCCCCACGGTGTCCTAACATGGCGGCAGTGGGGCAGAGCCCAGCCCAAAGGATCCTCGCTGGCTTCTGTGGTTTCATTTTCTTAGGACTGGTGCCGTAGTTGGTCATGTTCTTTGCCCGTCAGGTAGCCCTGGAAAGTTAGTTCCTTTCGAATCACAGTCCTTTCCTGATTGCTGACTAGGGTTTAAATGGCACCGCCATCAGTCCCTTTCCCTCACAGACGGCCACTGAGGCCACCCAGCCTCGGGGCTTGTGACATGCATGAAGACCTGCTGTCAGAGCAGGAGAGGCCCGTCTGGCAGCATATGGCCACCCTGTGGTTCCGTTTGACTGTCTCCTCAAAGCTGCATATCATGTTCATGCCTCCTCTGGAGCTCCTCGCTGCTGCACGCCTGGCTATTTGTGCCCTACTCTGTGGCTCCAGAGGGCTTTCCTGCCTGGTGCTTGTCACTCTGCCCTTGGTCCTTGGTCCTTCGCTGCCATCACTTATGTTGCCCAGGTAGCAGTTGAAGGTAGTCTTGGTTGGGTTTACTTCTTCTTCCTTGACACCCACACCCCCACAGCTAACTGGTGGGAGGTCACTCAAGTCGGCAGGGAAGGGAGGGACAGCCCCTGAGATGCCGGACCACTTCTGCCAGCAGAGACATCAGATAGTCCGTGCAGATGTCCAGACCTGAGTTCACGTCTCTAGAAACTGTATAGGAGGCAGAGATGGAAGGGCCCCTAGGTAAGCTGGCCACCCCAGTTGAGTTCCGGGTTCAGTGAGAGACTCGGTAAATGCCGGCAGAGCAGTTAAAGAAGGCACCTGAAATCATTTCACACACACATGCACATACACACACACACACACAGACACACACACACACACACACACACACACATACACACAACACACACTCGGGAAAAGAGACCGTGCAGGTGATGCTGAGCAACTATCTCTGTGGTCCTGTTCATACCTACACCAGCTGGCTAACACCATCCAAGTGCTTGCCTTTGGGGGTCTCCACTCTTAATAACACGGGCTGCCCAAAGGCCCTTGGCCTCATCTGTGGGGTCAGTCAGCAAAAGTGACGCAGGCACCCTCCACCTCTTCATCTGCGGGCTCGGCCCGGCTCTCTGACCCACTCCCGCCATTCTGACTGAATAGCTTCAGTTAATTACAGCGATGGCCGACCTGCCTGTTCCGGCAGCACACAGCGAGAGAGCACAGGGCCGGGAGCCAGGCGCCAGCCTCACTAATTGGCAGCGCCTTGTGAGGTATTGATCCCAAGGCTCTCGCTGGTGAGCGCTGGCCTCTGCCTTCCACCTCCGATGGGATTAGGCTGCTAATTGTCCATGGCCAGCCTTATCCTCTCTGAGCCAGCCCCACACTAGTCTCTTGCTGGGCCAGGCTATGCTAGCATGGGAAGGAGCAGAGTGGGGCCAGCTGAGCTTGGAGGTTGCCCCTCATACAAACTGGGGTTCAGAGGAGCTAGGAGGTTCCTGCTTACTGACCTGAGACATCATCTGATCCTCCCTGGGGCGTGTCATTTCTGCTACCTATCTCAGCCCCTCAGCAGGTGCCCAGAGGCCTCAATGGTGGTCCAGCATCTGCAGGCACCTGGATAATGTGGGAGACAGCCTCTGCTTTAGCGGGTGGTGGCCTTGTGCGTGTGCAAGTGTTAGCTGTCTTTTGCTCCGGTGTGCAGACGACACATTCCTTGCCCTTGTGTTAGTGTCTGTGCAGAGTGAGGGAGCTGCTGTTCACAGTAGCCGTCAGGTAGGGCCGGGCAACTGTCCGTTGGCTGAAGAATTGGTGACTAGTCCCCCTCAATGAAGGTCAGCAACTCTGAGGTATGGATGGAGTTCTGGCCTAGGAAACACCTCAACAGAGGGGGCCAGGGAATGCCCAGACCCCGCAGAGATGCACACTCAGACTGCTAGCTGTCAGGGGCAGGGCCGGCATGCCTGAAGGATGCACACTCAGGCTGCTGGGTCTCAGGGGCAGGGCGGGCATGGCTGAAGATTATAAAAATGTTCCCAAGTGGATGGTAGTGATTGAGTGGCAACAGACTCTGCTGAGGTGGCTCTGTCTTTCATCCCAGAGCTCAAAAGGCTAGGGCAGGAGGATTGCCATGAGTCCAGACCAGGCAAGGCTCCAGAGTGAGATCTACCCCTAAAAGAAGGGGCGGAGGGGCAGGAGTTGCTAGGGAGATGATTCAGTCAGTAAAATGCTTGGGGATCTGAGTCAGTAAAATGTTTGAGCCCTAACACGTACCTGTTTGAAAGGCAGGCACGGTATTGTCTGCTCCCAGTCACATATCGGGGAAATGAGGACACATAAGGCCCAGGGCCCCCTGGTCGTTCTGTCTAGCCTGACTTGAGCTTCAGGCTGGAGAGAGAGCCTGTCTTAGAAACAGTGCCCCGAGGACTGCACCCAAGGTTGTAGTTTGGCCTCTGCACGGACGTTTGCACACATGTGCACCTGCACACACAGGTTTCCACGCACACAGAAATTGATAGCATATTAGACGTGTGCATCATAACCGTGGCTCTCCTGGGTAGGACTGTGGCACACCTAAGCAGGTTGCTGTTTTAGACGATACGAGGATTCCTAAAAATAATTTGAAAGTGACTGAGTTTTTCTCCTGTCGTGGAAACAAGCTCATTTGTCAGTTCTGGGTCAGCTTGCACTGTATAGTAAGGCCCTGTCTGAAAAGTTGGGCCCCTGCCTTTCTGCCTCCCAGGAACTGTGTTCCACCCTCTGAGGGTCTGTCTCTGAGCAAGGAGGTTGTATCCTGCTTGGCTCTTTCTGTTCTTGTCCTCTCCTGAATGTGACTCAGGGTCTTCTGGGGCATTCCAGTATAGAATAGGCAGGGCTGGGACTTGGTAGCACAAGGCTGCGGGCATGCATCATAGGAGACTGCATGGACTTTCTCAGGGGTGTTTGGTTGACAAGAACCCTCCCTTTTGGACACATACAAGGGCTGGCATTGCAGCCATAGGGTGTGGCTTTCTGGCCCCTTGTCCTACTCAGCTGCACAGAGGGATGCCCTCCTACTGAATCCAGGAAGATGTAAGATGCCAAGCCCTCCCTAGCTCATGAGTGGTAGCTCGCTGATGGTAGCCAAGGTTCTTGGTGAGTCCCCTGGTCTGGCTGCACCAACCTGTGGCTTGCCTACGTCAGATCTCAGAAGCTGGCCTCCCAAGCCAGTGTGTCTCTAAGCCTAGCCGCCTTCCTGTGCTGCTGCTTGCTCTGCTTCCTGACTGCCACTGTGCTGGGTTCACATTGCCCAGCCTTGGGATTGGCTCCGCCCGCTTGGGACTGCAGAGTTCTCAGGTCATAGACAGAGGGTCTGTCACCTATTTGAGAACCGAGAGTCCCTTCCCTAAGCTCCAGCCTTCAGGCCTCATTGCCGAGGTTAGGCCCTGATAGGTAGTTTGTGAGCAAGAGGCATGCTTGGCTGGAACCACTTAGGAGTTGCACTGTACAATTGTGCAAGTTAACATATGGGCCTCGGCCATCAAGAGGCCAGCGCCATGTTTCCCCAAGTGGCAGGATTGTCCAGGGGAAGGGGGGCTGTGTTAGTGACTGAGATCATTCCTGACTACCAAGTCCTGCCAGAACCAACACCCCAAGAACTAAGCTGCCCCCACCTACCTGCCTCTTCCCTTTTGCTGCTGGGTTTGGTTGGGAACAAGAGCACATTGCTTCTTTTCTGGGATGATTGGGCTGTTCTGGATATAATTGTATTCACCCAATATGGCGGATACACTGAGACACATTGACATGGTTTTTAAAAAGTGAATGACATCTCAGATTTTTAAATGTAAAAATAGCTGTCCACCTCCATGCCTGAGAGGCAGTTTGACAAGGGAGGCCAGCTGGCCACAGAATGGCTGCCGGTCCTTCTGTGTCTGGCTGCTCTTGGGCCTCAGTCCTCGTGAGCATACTTGGAATGGCAGAAGCATGGATGCATTGGGTGGCGGTGACATGCACAGCCCCTGAGTTTCTGTGTTCTCTTTCCGCAGGGTCTTCACTGAGCAGCGAGTCATCTCCAGTGTCCTCTCCAGCCACCAACCATAGCTCTCCAGCTAGCACGCCCAAGCGAGTGCCCATGGGCCCCATCATCGTCCCTCCCGGGGGTCACAGTGTTCCCAGCACTCCCCCGGTGGTTACTATTGCTCCCACCAAAACTGTCAATGGGGTCTGGAGAAGTGAGAGCCGACAGGTGAGTGGTGCCGCCTAGAGTGGGCATAGTGGGGGTAATGGGGAGGGGTGTGTGTGTGTTTGTGTGTGTGTGTGTGTGTGTGTGTGTGTGTGTGTGTGTGTGTGTGTATGTCTCTGTCCCTGCAGGCAGTTTTCTGTCCACAGCTCTGTTGGGAACTTGAGGTTGGGAGTGAGGTTGGCCTCTCACCTTGGACCTCAGACTCTTCTGCGAGGTGGGCTTGATACACACAAACCCAGTACTGGAAGATGCTAGGATTAAGGTAATCCTTTCATCAGGCTTATGACAGTACCACAGACACGGTTGCTTGGTTTAGGAGGCCAGAAGCCTCCTTAAGCCTGGGGAGGGAAGGAGAGGGGAGGGGAGAAGAGGGGAGAAGAGGGGAGGGATTGCCCCTTTACTTTTAGATGGTGTCTTACTGTGTCCTCTGGGGGCCTTGGCGGTAATCACTTCTTTAGGGGTCTACATAGACAGATTGACCCAGAGGCACCAGGTTAAGACAGACAACACTATAAAGTGGTATCTGAGCCTTGGGTCTCTGGGTAGACAATAGCTGTCACTGCTTTGGAAAGGGGTAGAGGCAGGACCGTAGGCCAACTGTATAGTCCCTGATCCCAGCACGAGGGATCTTGTGTCTGCAGCCTCCAGCTGACAGTACACTAACCTGACTGGAACGGAGGAGCCAGTGCCCAGAGCTTCCCCTGTAATGCTGGGCCTCCCACCGGCCTGGCGCCCGCCCTGAGGGGGCCTTGCTAATTAAGAACCGCCCTCAGCTGTGGCTTTCCCTGGATTCTCCAACCCCATTCCCAGAGGATTTATACTGCTAGGAAGTACTAATTAAACCACAAAGATGGAAGGGGGAAGGGGAGGAGAGTGCCTCTCCCCTGCTGGGCCAGGGCAGGATAGGCAGGGTGTGAGCTTCATCTGCCCTGCCAGTCTGATTGGTGTCCCTGGTCCCCAGTAAAGTGCTTGGAGCATCCACCAGGCTCCTGACTGAAGCTTGGGGGGTGGGGGGGGGCAGCCTTGGCACATTCCTCCTGTGGCTGAAGTCACACTTACCCTGGGAAGCCTGTCTATGAGATTCTGTCATCGAATCTCGGCTCAGAGAAGCCTAGACCCACCCTGTCCTGGCTTTAAGAGAAGTCAGAGAAGTTGTCACCACCATCTCCTGTCTGTGGACTCCTCCCAGAGCTCAGCTTTGACCTCGAGACAGTGAGTCAGCTGATATAAACCCCCATATAGCTTCCCTTCCCTGCCTGGACAACCAGCTTGCCTGGTGACTGGCTGGCTCTGGCTTTGCTCCTGAGAGAGAAGCTCGTAGGAGGTCACTTCCTGTTCCTGCCTTGGGCCCGGAGCTTCCGCTGACTAGAGCCCCTGGCCCACGTCCAAGACACCTCATGCATGTCCCCCTTGGAGAACGAGGAGGTTCCAAGTGCCTCTGCCTCGTGACTCCTCTGCCCAGAGCCTGTCACCATCCTCAGAGGATCCACACTGCCTCAGAAACATTTAGTAACCCAGAGAAGGGCCATGATGGCTCTGCTCCAGCAGTTCACACTGTGGTTAACGAGACCTGCTCGCCACCAGGGAGGCCGCCAAGCACAGTGGATGATGCTCAGAGCTCAGTAGAGAGTTTAATCCTTTCCAGGAGGGCGGGAGGATGTGCTCTCCCTGTAGTGTGGCCATGAGTCACTAGGGGACTCTGGAGGCCACATTCACTGTTGGGAGTCAAGGCAGGCCATGGCTCCGGGGCCCTTCTCAGGGTGACCAGGTAGTGAAAGCCTCGGGAGAGATGAATGAAGAATGGTCTATTTTGAAGCTAACTGGCAAGTCCCACTTGCCCAGCTGTGGAGACCTTGCTCTAATCACTGGAGAATGACAGCTCCCTCCTCCTCAGCCGCTGCCTTTCATGGATGCAGCTGTGTTGAGCGGCTCTGCAGACATATCTTGTCTGCCACAGCCGCTGCCAGGGGGGTGCCTTGAGGCAGTCACCGCGCCTGGGCTTTTTCTTTCCTCATCACCCAGGCAGCACCCTAGCCCACAAATGACCTATTTCTCTGGTGTCTGGCTCAAGTTTAACCAGGCTCTAGTCAGAGAGGCCACAGGCCCATGGAGTGGGGCATACTGCCCTCCCCCCCAACCCCCAGAGGCTCGATGGCCATTTTTCTAGCCTTCCTTGTTCATCCTGGTGTGGGTGGGATGTGTGCCTCCCCCCCCATCCCCCCACCTTTATGATACTGTGTGAATGTTCCTCCTGAGGAGGGGAGGTCAGAGGTCATGAACCTGTGAGGACCCCACAAGGGAACCGAGACAGCCTGCTGCTGCACTCGGGGAAGGAAACAGATGTTGTCGCTCATTAAAAATTCAATCAGCAGCCTGTCTCCCTCAATTAATCGTGGCTGTCTGTCTGTGGGGAACAGGAGGGCTTGTGGTAGGCTGTGTGCGAATGGAGGCAGGGAGGTACTGAGGTAAGCTGCGCACACAGGGTTCAGTGGCGGTCCAGCAGGGACTCCTCCCCCCTCGGGGCTTACATATGCTTCAGTGATCCCAGGGGTGTCACCACCGGATAGCCACAAGGAGACAAGTCCAGGAAGGGCTGGCAGGGTTGTCCTCCAGAGACAGTCAGTATTACTATGCTAGCTACCATGTGCGTTTCAGACACACCATGGGTTCAGCCCGTGTCAGCCAGAGGACCTCATGTCCCCAGTGAGTACCGCTGTCTGCTTGTGCTGGGCCTCTCCTGCAGCCCTGAGGGAAGAACCTCAAAGTGATACCAGGGGGCTCCTGGCTCTCAGTCTCCCCTTGACCCACGGTGGCTCCCTGACTTTTCCGTGTTCCCATTGGTGTCTCTCTGCCTTGCCGTGAGGATTCTTCCCTAGTCACAGGTGATGGGCAGGCAGGGCTGTTCGGTCTGGTTTCTCCAGGCTGTGTGCTGCTGCAGCTACTTACACAGAAAGTCTGAGGCTGGATCTCTCCAGGCCCCAACCCAGCCCTACTGCCACCTCTCAATTCCTGCCTGAAGGGAGCCTCTCCTGGGGTCCCAAAGCCTAAATATGTGCAAGGGTGTCCCCATGTAGGTCCAGCAAATTGCCAGCTGCTAGTAGTGTCCAGATAGCTGTGGGCACCACTGGAATCTTGGGAGAAACTGTCCTGGGGTGCAGGTCCCCAGGGTGTGTATGTCCTGACTTCGATGATCACCCCGTTTTGCTTCTAGGAAGTAGAGGTTCCCGCCCTGTAGATCCTCTCAGATGCCTTATCTTGGGATTCAGCAGTCTGGTGTTTAAGGCTTCCCCGACATTGCTGAGTTCCCCTGGGAACTGAGCCAGGCCCATGTAGACCTTAGTCCAGACCTGTTCATGGGAAGCTTTCTCCCTAAAATACCTCTTTTATGCATTTTTGTTCCAAAAAAAATAAAAATTGGGGGAAGATGTTTCTAGAATATGAGCTAAACACTGGCCTCTCTGAGGACCTGGCTGGCTCCCCAAGACCTAACTCTTTGTCTTCTTCCCACAGGACTCTGCCTCCCGAGGCAGCAGCAGTGGTCGGGAGCGTCTGCTGGTGGAGCCGCCTCTCGCCCAGGAAAAGGCAGCCGGCCCAGCCATCCCCTCCCACCTGCTCAGCACCCCTTACCCCTTTGGCCTCTCCCCCGGCTCAGTTGTACAGGACTCCCGCTTCCAACCACTCAAGTAAGTGCCAGGCCGGGGTCAGGGAGGGCATGAAGCGGCTCCAGACAGGCCTGAGAGTCTGTACCAGCCGAGGTAGATAGAGTGCTGTTAGCCTGCTGAGACTTAATCACATGTGGTAGCCACATTTAAGCGCATCTTCTGGGTCTGGGGACAGAGAGCCACTCTAGCATCTGTAGCCACTGGTGGGGAGCTTAAGGGACAGGTAGGTCTGAGGGGCAGGCAGCTTCCTGTCTGTGCAGCCTGGGCTTCATGCCAGGCTGTACTTCATTGAGAGGCAGGGCCTGAGCCTGATAGAAGGTGGGGTGGCAGGGGCAGCCTTGTGCTGCTGAGGGAGCGGGGCCAGTTACCTCTGCTTACCTGCTTCCCCTCGCATAGCCTCCAGCGGCCCGTGCACCATGTGGTTCCCCCCAGCACCGTGACTGATGACTACCTGAGAAGCTTCCGGCCCTACCACACTGCTGAGGACCTACGCATGTCCTCCTTGCCTCCGCTTGGCCTGGACCCAGCCACCGCAGCCTACTATCACCCCAGCTACCTGGCCCCACACCCGTTCCCCCACCCAGCCTTCAGGTGAGGCGTCCCACATACACACTATCCACGTGCTAGTCTGTTCTCAGCAAGACAGAACCTCTCAGGGCTTGGGGCCAGACACTCAAGGGAGGCATGGTCCATCCCATATCGCTTTCCCCCAGCTCCGACTGGGTTGAGTCGAGTCCTGATGGATGGACTCAGTACCATGTGCTGTTGCTCCTCGGTTCCCACTTCTCAGCATCCGCATCCCAGCAGCCAGTTCCCACTAGCTTGTGTGTGGTACCCGGACAGTGTGATGGAGACCCCGGAGAGAGTCAGGCCATGCCCTCTTCCTGCAAAGCTCCTAGCCTGACTGGCCTCTTATCACAGTGGGTCACACCGGAGGTCTCTGTCTGCAGCCAGTCCGCCCTTCTGCTCAGTCACCCATGGTCTGGGAGGTCCTAGGCGCCCATGTGGTCGGTTCCATGTGGCCCCTGACCATGGACGTCTTCTTTGCATACTGAGCCTGTGTGAGCATTGGACTCGCCTACTGGAGAAGCACCCGCTCACCTATCTGGGTTTCAGCCTTTTTCCTACAGTGCTAGGGACTCACAGGGCTTTGCATCTGCTAGGCTCCTGCCTCGGCACACACCAGTCCTACCTCTCTCTACAGGATGGATGACTCCTATTGCCTGTCAGCCTTAAGGTCTCCGTTCTATCCCATCCCCACCCCTGGCTCCCTGCCTCCACTGCACCCGTCGGCGATGCACCTACATCTCTCTGGTGTACGTTACCCTCCTGAGCTCTCCCACTCGTCCCTGGCGGCGCTACACTCGGAGCGGATGTCCAGCCTCAGCGCAGAGAGGTAAGCTGTGTCTTCAACAGAGGGGAGGACAGTCAGCGGTGCCTGGCTCGGTGGTGGGGTGAGGGTGTGTGTGTGTGTGTGTGTGTGTGTGTGTGTGTGTGTGTATACGTGTGTGTGTACGTGTGTGTGTGTGGTGGGAAGCCTTGCATATGACTGCCCCACGCGTGGTCTTGCCCCTTCTGCACACTAGCGTTGCCCTCTGCTTGTGCCCCCAGGTTGCAAATGGATGAGGAGCTACGGCGGGAGAGAGAGCGGGAGCGGGAAAGGGAACGGGAACGGGAACGGGAGGCCGACCGAGAAAGGGAGAAGGAGCGGGAACGGGAGCAGCGGGAGAAGGAGCGAGAGAAGGAGCGGGAACGGGAGCTGGAGAAGGAGCTGGAGAAGGAGCGCCAGCGGGAGCTGGAGCGCCAGCGGGAGCAGCGGGCAAGGGAGAAGGAACTGCTGGCTGCCAAGGCCTTGGAGCCCACCTTCCTGCCTGTGGCTGAGCTGCACGGACTCCGAGGTCACACCACCGAGGAGCGGCCCAAGGCCTCAGAGCAGCTGACTCCTACCCGAGCAGGTACTGAGCTGAGCTGTGTGGAGGGAGAGGCCCATTGCTGGCGAGACTGGGAAGAGTGTGCTGTGGCACCCTGGGTGAATACAGGATCCCAGAGATGCCCCCAGAATGGAAATGGTCACTGGACAAGACACAGGGGGAGGGGAGTTGCCGTCACTGCTGGTGGAACCTTTGTTGGTCTCTGCCCTTTGCCACGTTGATGGTGGACACCAGAGTCACACCACTGAGATACCCCCATCTGACCTTTTGTTCTGTGTCAGAGTTCTGTTCGTCCTCCCCACCCCCCACAGGGTTTCTCTGTGTGGCCCTGGCTGTCCTGGAACTCACTCTGTAGACCAGGCTGGCCTCGAACTCAGAAATCCACCTGCCTCTGCCTCCTGAGTGCTGGGATTAAAGGTGTGCGCCACCACTGCCTGGCCAGAGTTCTATTCTAAAGCCAAGGCTAGCCTGGGACTTGAACGTACCTCAGTTTCATAGCAGTGTTTTTTTGTCAGCCTTGAAAAGCATTGGGAGCGCAGGCATGAGCCATCCCAATCTTGTTCTGAACGTAATTTATTTCATGAAAATCTTACGTGTTTGAGCTGCCTAGGCGGCTGTTATGGGAAGAATACTCAAAGACATGCAACTGGTTTTGAGTTAGCCACATATACCTCCATGTCTCCTCTCTCCAAGGATGAGGCGTGTTTCCTAAAAGTTCTACAAGACCTCTTCCTTCAGTCCCGGGCTTCGAGCAGGGGCGATCAAGGGTGCTGGCGTCCCCGTCCCCGCAGTGACAGTGTTTTCCTCCCACAGAGAAGCTGAAGGACGTGGGCTTGCAGGCACCCAAGCCTGTGCAGCACCCTCTGCACCCGGTACCTGCCCCACACCACACGGTGCCCAGCCTCATCTCCGGCCATGGCATCTTCTCCCTTCCTGGAAGCAGTGCTGCCGCCACAGCCCTGCTGATCCAGCGCACCAACGAGGAGGAGAAGTGGCTGGCACGGCAGCGACGCCTGCGGCAGGAGAAGGAAGACCGCCAGTCCCAGGTGTCCGAGTTCCGGCAGCAGGTCCTGGAACAGCATCTGGACCTGGGGCGGCCCCCGGTGCCCACAGAGGTGGAGCACAGGCCTGAGAGCACCAGGTGGGTCCCGGGTGGGGCCTCATGTGAGGCAAGTGATGCTGGTGCAAAAGACAGTGTGTCCGTCCGTCCATCCATCCATCCATCCATCCATCCATACTCCTTTCACCTGCTATTGGTCCACATGGCCTGCTCCATCTTCTGTACCCTCGGCATCTGTGTTGACTGGTACACAGATAAGTCTGTCGCCCCCTCTCCTCCATGCTGACAAGAGCCATAACTGGAAGTACCCCAGGTGCCCATCTCTGGCCCTCCACACTGTGCATGGCTGTAGGGAGGCCACTCAGGCCCACGCTACTTGTAAACATTCTGTGCCGGACATAAGGGTCATGGCAAGTTTTCTGGCTCCTCAGCCATCCGCTCCAGCTCCCACATCAGCCTGGCCCTACTTGCTGCCACTGAGTGTAAAGGGGGTGGGGCCGTGCACCCCTAGCTGGGAACTGTTGCATGCCTGGCTCCTGCATGTGGTGTGATTGTTTAATCTATCCCTTGATGAACCTGAGGGGCACTAAATGCTGTGCTTTTCCTCTGTGCGGGAGTGAGGGGCAGCCTTGGCGGCTTTTATAGAAGTTGCAGCGGCCGTTGGGCCCCTCCTCCATAGACCTTGCCCTTATCTTGGGGCAGCATGAGTCTGAACATTCTGCTTCACCCTCAGAAGTATTGAGCTTTGGGAACGGCCCTAAAACTGCTTTTTTTTTTTTTTTTTAATTGAAGTTTTTGAGTTTTATGAGTCCTATAATCTGGTTTTCCTACTCCCCTCCTTCCAACTCCTCCTGTGCCTCCAAGTTCAAGCCCTCTTCTGTAATTATTGTTACACAGACACACACACATACAGCTTCCGGAGCCCATTTTGTGTTGCTCGCGCACTCACTCTCTCTCTCTCTCTCTCTCTCTCTCTCTCTCTCTCACACACACACACACACACACATATATATATATACACATATATATGTATATACATACGTGTATATATATACGTATATATACATACATATATATTGAACACACACATATACACACATGTACAGCCTCCTGAGCCCATTTTGTGTTGATATATATATATATATATATATATATATATATATACATACATATATATATATTGAACACACACATATACACACATGTACAGCCTCCTGAGCAAATTTTGTGTTGTGCTTGTGTCCTTGTGTTTCGGGCTGACCACTTGGGATTTGGTAGCTTATCAGGTTGCTTGTCCCTGGAGGTCCCTCCCTCTCACCTCAGTCTCTAGCTCTTCCCGTCCAGTGTTGTCAGTATACAAGTCTTGTTTAGGTGACAGCTTCCCTGTCACACCTAGATGGCACTGCCTACCAGAGGAACCTGGTACGTTGACTTTGATGGTGCTTCCCTAGTGTGGGAGTTGTGCTGTAGATGGACCCAGTCAGGGCTGGTCCCTAAAAGTCACCTGTCCTCTTGTCTTTTGACTACTTGTGGATCTCGGTAGTAGTCTACTGCAGAAAGAGGCTTGCGTATATAGCTCTTGCCCGGGCCTGGACCAACTGGTGACTGGCGAGGGTCCTGGGCAGAGCTGGGCAATATAGACAGTGGGTTAGGAGAAGCTTTTTGCACATCAAGTTCAAAGTCCTTCAGGCCGAGCTCTGGGGCTGCTGCAGTTTTGTCAGGAACCACAGGGGGGCAGCAGCAGCCACCACCCTGTGTCTGTGGTATTAAAGCTTCATCTCCTAGAGACAGGCTGGGTAAAGGCCTCTCCCCATAGGAGTTCCCACCACAGGCAGTCTGACGTGAGCCCAGCAAGTCACCCTGGGTGTTCGTTCTGTGGGAGGCCGGTAGGCAGGTCTGCTTCCAAAACCGATGGCTTGGTATGTTCTTTCTAGGCCAGGACCAAACCGGCACGACCAGGGCAGCCGTGAGCCCCCACAGCACTTTGGTGGCCCACCACCCCTCATCTCGCCCAAGCCCCAGACCCACACTGTACCCACAGCCCTCTGGAACCCAGTGTCTCTGATGGACAATGCTCTGGAGACACGGCGGGCCGACAACCACTCCCTGCATAGCCACCCGACGACTGCTTTTGAGCCCAGCCGCCAGGCTGCCGTGCCGCTGGTGAAGGTAGAACGAGCTTACTGCTCAGAGAAGGCAGAGGAGCCCCGGAAGCGTGAGGCCACGCCACTGGACAAATACCAGCCGCCACCGCCGCCGCCTCCACCACCACCACGGGAGGCAGGAAGTCTAGAGCCTCAGACCTTTCCCCATGGACCTGGGCCTTTCCTTGCTGAACTTGAGAAGTCAACACAGACCATCTTGGGCCAGCAACGGCCCTCTCTTTCCCAGGCAACCCCCTTCGGGGAGCTCAGTGGGCCTCTGAAGCCAGGCTCGCCGTACTGCCACCCCACGGCGAGGGGCCCTGACCCAGCATACATCTATGATGAATTTCTTCAGCAACGACGGAAGCTGGTCAGCAAACTGGACCTGGAGGAACGCAGGCGGCGCGAGGCTCAGGAGAAAGGTCTGGCCTCCTGAGTGGGTCCCAACCTGCCTGGGAATTGGGGGGGGGTCATCAGGACAGGAGACTCCAGTGCCAGCTGCTTGCCTCTCTTCTCCCACCTTTAATTTCCAGTGCAGTTTTTAAAAATTGGTTTCAGATAGCAGTTTCAGACTTCTGAACCTCACACCTATAGGGCCCCTTACCTGTCTGCCAAGATGGCACTGAAGTCATGGTATTGATAGGTGATGGGTGGAGGCTGATCAGGTGTCTTTAAATATTAATAGTTTGATGTTAACAGAGGAACAGCCCAGCAGGGCTTCAGGCATGGGCGAGTGACAGTTGAGGGCACATGAACCAGGAGATAAGAGACAGCAGCTGACACTTCCCTGACTGAGCCTGGAGTTAGGCCTCTCCTTCCTGTCCCCCAGAAGTGGAAGGGACAGCTCCCTAAGGTCCTGAGAAGGTCAGGAGAGCCAGTAGGGACTGTAGACACAGAAGCACATGACACACCGGCTGAGGGGGACTGCCTGAGGCCAGTTTTGTCTCCTTGAACTGATGCGGCCTGTCCGACATTGCACCCAGCTCCTCTTGGCTCTGCTTCTGTAGTGCTGGTCATGCCAGCTTTAGGGCCTGGCTGGGGCTTTTCTATCATTTTACCTTGAAAAGGAATAGGGACTCTGGTTTTTAGCTCCCTTCCCATGAGGGTCACAACAGAGGCAGCATGCTCAACACCGTGGACATCGGGCCTTTGTTAGGAATGCTCTGCTCGGAGCCCAGGGAACATCCCAAGTCCGAGTCTTGCCATCCCCAGCTCACTGCAGGTGTCCAGGAAGATGGGAAGGGACCAGGCCCTCTTAGCAAGGATCCTCACGGGTGCCTGCAGTGCCCAGTGTGCCCAGTGGTCTCACTCCCATGCCCCCAGGTGCACGTGTCCACAGAGCATCCTGGGTTCTGAGCCTGGCTCAGTGCACCCATTTCTGCCATCAGGGTACTACTATGACCTCGACGACTCTTACGATGAGAGCGATGAGGAGGAGGTCAGGGCACATCTCCGCTGCGTGGCCGAGCAGCCACCCCTCAAACTGGACACGTCCTCTGAGGTAACAGGTCCATCCTCGACTCCGGCATGCTCTGGGCTGGCTGGGTAGTTGGTTCCCACTTTCGGCCTACCAGTTGGCTTCCAAACACTGCCCTGCTCCTCTATGGCCTAGATCCAAGTCAGACTGCGTGGACCACGGGACCCTGGGGCAGTGTGAAGCTGACAGTGGCTTCACACTCATTTGTTTTCTTTCCCAATCTAGAAGCTAGAGTTCTTGCAACTTTTTGGCTTGACCACCCAACAGCAGAAGGAGGAGCTGGTGGCGCAGAAGCGTCGGAAGCGGAGGCGAATGCTGAGAGAGAGAAGCCCATCACCACCTGCCGTTCAGTGCAAGCGACAGACGCCTTCCCCCAGGCTGGCTCTGTCCACCCGCTACAGCCCTGACGAGATGAACAACAGCCCTAACTTTGAGGAGAAGAGGAAGTTCCTGACTTTCTTCAACCTGACGCACATCAGTGCAGAGAAGAGGAAAGGTATGGTCTTGCTCTGGCCTTCGTGTGCAGGCCAGGGTGATCCTGGGTAGCATGAGCTACAGAGTTGGCCTCTCGGCTCTGGTTGGTGTTTCTGTCACACTCTGCTCTGGCACATGTCCTGTTGAAGACTGATGTGCCTGTATGTACAGCCAGTGCCCGCCAAGCCCCCTACCATCCCCCTGCACTTGGTCAGGGTGCTTCCAGGACTTTTCCCTGGGATTGAGAGGGTGTGCTCAGGGTTTGTGTACCACAGGCCCTTCCTCTTGGGGTCGCCAGTGATTCCTACTGAGCACAGTGTCTGATGCTAACAGGCTTGGAGAGTGAGCTCGAGGGTGGTCTGTAGATGCCAAGCCCACATAGTAAGCAAAAGTTGCCCAAAAAGATGCTTCCAGATCAGTCTGGTACCCTGGGGCCATGTTGGAGAAGAGACTGGAATCCACAGTATAGAAGACATGGCATGGCCAAGGCATGCTGAGGCTACTTTGATCGGCTCCACCCCATCTTGGGCTGAGGTGGTGGTGTTCACAGCCATGCTCCTGTGTGCCTCATGCCCCGTAAGGGCACTGGCCTCTTCTGGAAGATTCCCAGGAAAACACCCCAAGTGCCTCCAGCTCTTCGGTTGGTCTGACAAGCTTCTTTATTGGAGGTGGCGGTTTCTTTTTTTCCTTTTTAACAAGTGTGGTGGAGGTCTCGCTTTCCACACAAGGGTTAGTGTCGGGCTGACTGCCAGCACAAGCCCCTGGACGCGTGCCTAGTTGTTTGCTGATTTTTCACCTGGCTTTGTGTCTAAAGGACGCTGTGGGCACCGAAGCCTCTTAAGTTTCCAAGTTGGCAGGAAGAGCCACTGACCCAGGCATCTGCGGTGTGGACACTTGTAGGGTCTGCATTCCTTCGTGGGAAATGGCTCTGACCCTAGACAGGGAGCTTGCTACCTCCCTGGTCTCTGCCCTTGTGTTGGGGCCATCCCTGGTCTTCAGATACCTCCTGAGAAGGAAGTCACCATGGAAACCCCCAGGCGGCCCCTGCTCATGGCTGCAAACGTGGCTATCTGGAGCGGAGCAGGGACAGCCGGCTGCTGTCACCTACTTTCTTCCTGTCTGCAGCACTGGCCATGGTGCTTGCTTTTGGCGCCTCTTGGTGTGAAGGGCTTGAACCTGCCAGTCATGGTGGCCAGATCCCGCCTTTCCTCCCCTCTCACAGTGCTGCTAACCTCGGACTGCTTTCCTCACAGACAAAGAAAGGCTTGTTGAAATGCTCCGTGCCATGAAGCAGAGAGCACTGTCCACAGCAGTAGCAGACTCGGTGACAAACTCTCCGAGGGACAGTCCTACCGTCTCCCTGAGTGGTAAGGGAAGGACATTCCACCCGCCAGTCTCCTGTAGCTTGGGCCACAGGGTTAGAGGTGGCGCTCGAAGTCTCGTCTTCGCAGTGAACTTGACATACTGGAAGCAGGGCTTCTCTCCATCCCTCTCCATCCTGGCTGAGCCTAGCCTTAGGACACAGTGCGTGAAGTTCAGGGGAGGGCGCTGACTTCCACGGTGCCACCCATCAGCTGCAGGCTGTAGCCGTCACTTCCCAAGAGGATGGGTCCGAAGCCCGCTCACTGAATGCCCTGCCTGGGCTATCCAGACTGTCTCCAGCACCTACTTTCTCTCTGCTTCTCTGCTGCTCTCCAGTTGAAGAAAGCTGACTCCTTGGGGTCCAGCCTCTTGCTAGCTCCTGTCTTCACTGTTCTCTCTGATTTGGATGACGTTACTCCTACCTGCTCGGCACTTCTGCTCTTGTCTCCTTATCCCTTGGGAACTGTTCATGGTTGGACTTGCTGCTAAACAGGCCACTCCTCAAACTCTAACCTTGTGCACAATGTTACCGTGGGGCACATACACACGCGCACACGCACGCACACACACACGCACACACTGGGCCTTTCTGCAGATGAAAGCTCTAGAGATCAGTAGTGTCTGCATGCCTGTTGTTCCACAGGTCATAATGTTCCCCTCATTTTCTGTCTCTCAAAGAACCAGCCACACAGCCAGCTCTTCCAGAGATGGATCAGCCCGCCGGAGTCCCTGCCTCCTTGTCAGATGTCCCAAAGGCCGCGGAGACCGCAAGACTGGAACAGGTCCGGCCCCAGGAGCTCTTGAGAGTCCAGGAGCCAGCTCCTACCAGCGGTGAGAAGGCCAGGCTGAGCGAGGCCCCTGGGGGCAAGAAGAACCTGAGCATGCTTCATTACCTCCGGGGCGCTGCGCCCAAGGACATTCCTGTGCCGTTGTCCCACAGCGTCAACGGGAAGAGCAAGCCTTGGGAGCCCTTCATGGCGGAAGAATTTGCACACCAGTTCCACGAGTCCGTACTGCAGTCCACACAGAAGGCTCTGCAGAAGCATAAAGGTAATGAATAGGCTGCATGTCCTATGTCACTTGTTATAGTACTGACTGATGTGGGTCCCGAGTCTGCCCTGCCACCTGTGCAGTGCCACACTGCGAGAAGCCACCTTGGGGATACAGCTCTGGGGTTAGGGGAGCACAGTCTGAGGTCGCGGGCCTGCAGGGCAGCCAGAGAACCATCTGGTTCCAAGGCTCTTGGCCACCCAGGCCCCACTGGAAGCCACGGAAGAGCTGAGAGAACGAAGTGGCGGCCCACGGGCTGGCCTGGCCTGCGGCTGAAGGGGAGGAGGGAGTGCAATCCGGCTGGGTCATGCAGGAATGAGAGTTCTTGGCGTGGCTGGCTGGTTTGGCTTGGTGATCACCGTGGCTGGGAACGCAGAGAGGTCTTCTGCGGGAAATTAGGCATGGCTCTTTAGACAAGGGCTGTTCCCCATGGTGGATTCCAATGAAAAGAAACAGTCTATGGTTTTAAGGCTTTTATTGTCATGGTGGAAAGTAGATGAGAAAACTGTAGCCCAGTTTCTCAGGGTGGTCCTGAGGTTAAATACCTTTTGCAGGGAGGAGTGTCTGGGAAGGAAAGCTTAACTGGCTAAGCCCTTCTGGCCTTTAGGTACCTCATTAAAATAGAGATCTGTCTTGAGGCTATGTGGCCACAGGTCACATCTTCTACCTGTGGGCTTAGAGGCTAGGGGGCATTGCCCTACATGACTGAAGGACACAAATCTATGGAGGGCTGCTGCCTCGTGTCAGAAGCCTGGAGTCTTGGGGCATGGTGAAATACGCTCAGGGTCACCCAGGTTTCCAGCCTGTGCTCGACCAGAAACCAGGCTGCCTTTCAGGGTCCTACGGGCGACACAGGCCATTTACACGGTGATGGTACCACTTAATCCTTAATACCTGTGAGCACTTTGGGGTGGGAAGAGGCAAGCCTCATTTGCTTCCAGGCTTGTGGCAGGACCTAAGGTACCTGCTCGCACTTGGGACAGTTCAGTAAGGCCAAAGCAAGAATCCTCTGTGTATGTCCAGTGCACAGCTGCGGTTTTCCCAGAGTCCCCATGGGCTCACTTGGATATCTGGTTCTTTGCCAAGGTACCGTGTGCCTATTGCCCAGGGCCCGGTGAATGTAGGGACAGCGGGTTCTCCTGCCCAGCTCACCCAGGTGGAGTGTGCGTGCGCGTGCGCGTGCGTGTTTGACTAACCATGCCCAGTCTGTCTGAGGGCTGTGAGGGCTGAGCTCCCAGTGTTTGTCACTGGGTTAACTCAGCTGCAGGGGCCCAGGAAGCAAAGGCGAGAGCTAGGGTGGTTGGAGGCAGAGACTGCATTCCTGAAGCCTGCGGGCCAGCCAGGCTCAACAGAACAGGAAAGCAACAGAGGAAGACATCAGTGTTGACCTCTGACCTCGCCGCCCAGCCTGTGAGGGGAAAACTCCTAGAAGTACAAGCTAGTTTGTGAGCTTTGGCCAGAGGCCGTCTGCTCCCTGCTCCTTAGGGTGGAGGGGCCCTCTCAGGAGGTATCTAAGGGATGTATCACTGGGCATCGTTCAGGCGAGGCCACTGGCGGGACTGAAGCACCTCTGCCCTCACAAAGCACACTGTGCTTACAAAGTTCTAAATGGGAACTCTGATGTTTGAGCCTCTTCCCCTCAAGATCTGTGTTTTCTTCTCCCCAGGGAGCTCGGCTTTGCTATCTGCAGAACAGAACCACAAAGTCGACACATCGGTCCACTACAACATTCCCGAGCTGCAGTCCTCCAGCAGGGTCCCCTTGCCCCAGCACAATGGACAGCAGGAGCCCCCTATGGGGAGGAAAGGCCCTCCTATGCAGGAGGTGGACCAGGACTCTGAGGAGGACTCTGAGGACGACAGCGATGAGGAAGCCCCCAGGCGCCAGTGGCAAGGGATTGAGGCAATCTTTGAAGCTTACCAGGAACACATAGAAGGTAGGGGGTGCAGATGGGTGATCTGTACATCCAGTTAGTCTGTGTTAGATTTCTGCCAGTCTAGGGCTGCTTGAGTCACCGCGCTAAGACATTGGTTTTCTTGCAGGGCAAGCCTATGGCATAGCTCGTACCCCAGCCCTGAGCCCTGTTGGGGTGAGACATGGCAGAATGTTGCCTGGTTTCCACACATAGCTGAGCTGAGCTCTGGCCGTTTCTAGGTGTTTTTGCCTAAAAGCAGCCTGAGTTGCACACCCAGCCATCCCTTGCTCTACTGCCTTCACACATGGTCCTGGAGAGAGGTGCTGGCACCTGTTTACTGTATACGGCTCCCTGGCCCGTCTCCCAGTACTTGGCTGCTGCCTTCCTCCCATACCTTACCTTTCTTTTTTGGCATATTAGTTACTAAAGCCACAAGTAGTGCATGTGGATTCAGGGTCTCACTTTGTAGCTCAGGCTTCCCTGGTATCTGTGCGCTCCTCCCAAGGGCTGATCATAGGCATGTACTACCGAACCTTGAAAGGCACTTTGAACTAGATACCAACTGACGAACTTAGAGATCGCCAGAGGGTGGGGCACCTACTCGAGCCTGGCTTTCCTCAGAAGGCACCCTCCCCTCCCCCACATATTTTTGGATTATGGGATTTACCGTTCAGTATTCCTGTACCCGTTTGTATCCTGCAGAAACGTAATCCAGTAGCATCTCGAATGAATGGAAATGCCCCCTTCCTGGGTGTGGGGTCTTTTGAAGGCTGCCAGGACACCTCCCTGTGTTGTCCCTGTCATTCTGAGGACACATCTGTTATATGACAGCAGCACCCCATGGCAGCTCATTTTGGCTTGTCCTAAGCAGCTGTGTGAATTTCAGAATCTTGTCCCCTCCGGCTCTCTCTCCATAGCAGACACAAGTGTAGCTTTCTCATATGGTTGTGTCTAGCCCCTCCCCACGTGAATCAGATCGGGGACAGCGTTTCTCCAGTCTGCATATTTCTGTTCTTGTCATTGTATTACCTGGGACTTGGATGGCAAGGCTCTTGTCTTGGTTGTAAAGCTTAAGGCAACCTAAGCTTTTTTCAGGTTTATCTTCCTCTCTTTCCTTTCTTGCTTTGCCTGCTCCGCCGTTGACAAGTGTCTCACTGTCAGGATTGTCCCAGCCTTCGCAATGCGAGTCCTCGTGGTCATGTGGTGTTAACTGAAGCACTCTATGGTAGTGTCTCGGTGAAACAGATTCCGCACATTAAGGATACTCTGGCCTTTTTCTGCCTCTGCCACTGACATCGTAGTTTCTCTGGGTTTTCACCACCTCACTGATGTGGCCATGCCTGAATGCATTGGTGCAGCTGAGAACACGCTGCATGGTTGAAGACACACTGCCTCATACAAAGATGACACATCGCCACCTCTTGTCTTTTCAGAGCAAAACCTGGAGCGGCAGGTGCTGCAGACACAGTGCCGGCGGCTGGAGGCGCAGAACTACAGCCTCAGCCTGACTGCAGAACAGCTCTCTCACAGCATGGCGGTGAGTCCGGCGTGGGCTCTGTACGGGTGCCCCCAGACAGAAGCCTGCTCTTAGAAATCAAAACTTAGTGCCAGGCACAGTAGCCATGCCTCAGTCCTCAAGATGCAGACAGATCTGTGAGTCTGATGTCAGCCTGGCATACACAGTAGGATCGTGAGTTAGGAATAAAAAGGTTTTATCTGAGGAGAAGCCCTGTGTTCCCCGACCCCCACCCGGGGCACATGTGCAGGGCTGGTCAGACTTTGAGCTAAGCAACAGTACACATGGGTTCTTTAGGGGCACATGTTACCGGGGAAGAATGTTCTAGCACTCTCCAGAGGCCACTCACGCTGCTTTATGTACAGATGGTTCTGACGTGCATCTTCTCCCCAGGAGCTTCGGAGTCAGAAACAGAAGATGGTCTCTGAGCGGGAGCGGCTCCAGGCGGAGCTGGACCACTTGCGGAAGTGCCTTGCCTTGCCCACCATGCACTGGCCTAGGGGCTACTTTAAGGGATATCCGAGGTGACGGTTTCCCTTGCACTAGGCTGAACCTATAGCATAGAAATATTATCTATTTTATTACCTTGAATATTTAATATTTTTCACTGGGAGGTTTGAAGCTTACAAACTGAGAACGTGCCATGCATGAAGCGAAGGGTTCCAGGCTCCAGAGAGGATATCACCTCGACTCCAGTGTCATCGAGGCGCCTGTCTCAGCTAAGACTCAGTTTCTCTTCCTGAGGTCGGTGTTATTTCCTCTTTCTCCCACGTCATCCTTCTCCGACACTGACGCCCACCGTGCATGTGGCTGAGGGAGAGCCAGCTGGTTGTTTCTGGCCTTGCTGTGCCACAAGAGCCCAGCTTGCTGTTGCTGCGGCCCTGGGGGTTAAACCTCTTCCTCCCAGGATCGGGACAATGCTCGGGGAAGGCTGGGTGTGTACAAGCAAAGGGCTCACCATCGGTCCCGTCGCCTTCCCGTGCGTGCGTGTCATCATCAAAGCCACAGGTCCTGGGAGCACACAAGCTAGCCGAGGTTTCTCCCTGAACAGCTCTTAGGAAAGGAGGCAAACCCACACCCAGAAGTACCTTGTTTTCCTTGGGGAAGATGCGTGGAGCTGTCCACAGATAGCCTACCCGCTGGATTGCTACCGCCGTGTGTGGTGTTTTCATACAAACGTACGTTTTGAGAGAAAAGTCAAAGGTGCTTCAGCCTTGTACTGTGTATATATTAAAAAAAACAAAAGTTTTGTATGTTTTTATTACTTTAATTATTGTTATAAAAAGCCTGCCATTTTTAATATGTGGTTTGGGGAATTTTGTTTGTTTTTCCTGTTTGGGGGTTTTCCTTTGTTTTTTTTTTTGTTTTGTTTTGTTTTGTTTTTGTTTTTCTGGATTTAAAAAAAAAAAAAACCAACCTTGCTTTTAGTGTTTGTACTGCTGCTGGTCAGAATGTTAAAATGCTCAAGCTCTAGGAAATAGGAGGGCTCCCTGTGAGCACCCACACAGCAGGGCTGAGGGGGCGCCCAGGGCTGCTCTGCTGTCCAGGGCACAGTGCCCCGTGTGCAGCAGGAACTTGGCAGAGGTATGGGGAGCTGAGCCGCTGAGACAGGCACAGCTCTGGCAGAAAGCTCGGCACTGAGGGATCTCTCCCTTCCCAGTTTCAACTCCTCAGTCAGGGCTGATCAACTTGAAAGAGAACCTCTTCCTGCCAGAGCCTCTGACTGTCCTCCATCAGGAAGGGGAGAGGAGGCCGAGCCTACCTTTGGTCACCAGGCTCAGTGGCTGTACAGAGCAGCTGGCTGGCAGTCTGTCCCCCATCCCTGCTCCACCCGCCTGCCAAGAACCTTCTGGTTATCAGCAAACCCAGACAAGGAAGTGCCACCAGGTCCATCAGTAAAGCACCTTCCTCTGCCCACAGCCAGTCAGAGATGATGGTCCAAAGGAGAGAAGAGGCCACACACCCTGGGCCAAAGTACTACCCAACTTCCCAATTAGACGCTGCTTGTGCTCAGCACTCCTTTTCCCAGGCTAAGTTTACCCTGATAACTAGAAGCTTCTGTTTGGTAATGGTTTCTGGGAAAGGTAGAACCCATAACTTAAGACACGCACAGTCTCTTCCATCATCCCACAGGAATCCCCCTGGCTGAGTATGCGATCCAAAGCAAGCAATGCCCTCCCCAGGTCAGTCTGGGGCACAGCTGAGCCACTGACTAGCAATGCCTATGGTCTTTCCCAATGCCCTTACCTGCCCTGGAGCTTCTAGGACCACCTCTAGCATCTGGAGACGGAATTATCCCCGTGCTCATAAGTAAAGTGACAATCAGAACCAGGTACAAGCCAATAAAGTGGCAGGTGGCCGCCACTTGGCCCACATACGGCGTTTTTCCCATCCCACAGTTTCAGAGCCGGATGCGGCTTAGAAGACCGCAGTAGCCCCCTCCCAGGTACTGCACCGTCCCTGGAGATCCCTCCAGCCTTTCCCTGCTATAGCTCTGCTCTAGGCTGGACCGTGAAATCAGCATGTCCGTGAAAATCCCAGCCGTTGACCATGTCTTCCCACTCCACCTGCAAGTGATAGCTGCCATCTGCCCTGGGTGGGATGCACCGAGCTTGTGACGGGTGTCTGATCAGACCTTTTAAATACAACACTTGTCTCATGTCATTGAGACCCGCCATCATCCATCGCAGATGAGTGGCCGAGAGAGGGCTGTCAACACTTGGGTACATGGTGATCTTAAACGCCTTCTTGCACCATCACACCAGACTGCACCCCTAGGGCATCCAGAGCAAGCCCCACCCTAACAGTGGGGGGCCACAACCAGGCTCACAGCACAGAGTCTCAACCAGCTAAGCTGAACTGCAAACTAGATGCTTCCCGCCCCTGCCTCGGCTGCCCAGGCCCCAGCATGGAGATGGCCTGCACAGCAGGCTCAGCACCTCTGAGGTGCGCTAGCCACTTTTAGCAGCAGTCTGTACTCTTTCCAGTACCAAGCTTTGACTTCACTACTTGCTGTAGCCTGTCCCCACTGTCTGATCCAGTGCTTAACTTAAACCCTAGAGGCTGCCTTGACCTGAGGAAGCATCTCACTGGTTTCGTACTTGTGTGTGCCCTACGCCTCACTGCTGGGGCCGTGGCCCGACACCCAGGCAGGAGGGAGGATGGGTGCCTCGGTCGCTCTGGGGGCAGTTTAGATGCTGTGAAATTAAACCCGTTCTAAGTGTACTTGTTTGAATTAACTGTATTGTAATATTATTTGTTGAATGTAGTAATTAGGTATTTATGAATATATTGCTGTAATTTCTGACATCCCAAAAATAAAATCTTCCTAAATCATGTTAAGATGAAAGTCTTTCTGTATCAGTGCCACCACCACCACCCCCCCACAGCCTCAGCTACATACAGCTTTCCACAGGTCAAGCTTGAAGACACTTGAACTGAACTGAGCTGGCCCGAACACTCGCTGTGCTTGGCGTGCAGTCCTTGGTCACAAGAGAAATATGGGCGGAAGAGAAAAGCTGGCGGCTTCTCTGTTCGATGGAGTTGAACTGGCTGACTTCTGACAAAGACGGGTAGCAAACTCCACTCCACCAGTGTTCCACACCCTTCCCCCACACTCCATCAGACACAGCAAAGGACACAGCCAGCCCAGAGGCCTCTGGCTAGAAGTCCTGAGACTGAGAGCTCTCGGAGGGTTGCAGGTTTGTACGGAGTTTGTACATGTGGTTGAGGGCCTGGGTGAGGAAGGCCCCGCTGCTGTTGACCTCCATCAAGGTCAAGTTATCCAGCTGAAACAGAAAAGCAAGTGAGCAGAGGAAGTCTTGGCTTAGGAAAAAGCTAGACTGCTCAACAGTGAGTTGTTTGTTCCCGGTACGAAGGGGAAGCCCAGTACCCTGTGGACACTAAGCAGTCTCTCACAAGAGCCATACTCCCAAGTCCCAGTGAGCTGCTATTCAAAGTACAGCTTCAAATCCCTGTTTACATGGCTGAGCAGGCAGCATGCCCTGACAACTCCTCGGGAAGCAGTCACACTGGCTGGCAGTGCCCACTGGCTCCGGGCAGGGACAGGAGAGCCATGCCTACCTTGGCATGTGCTTCTTGCTGCCGTACAAAACTGTCAGCAGACACCCGGAGCTTGGCCATGCGTGTGTCCCACAGATCTTTGATCAGTGTCCGGATGGTGTCTGCTTTGGGAATGTTGTCAGAAGCACTGAAGATACAGACAGAGGCAAAAATAGAGAGGCACTCGGTAAGCTTACCGGGGCCAGGCAGAAATGGCTGCTCCAAACAGCAGCGCAGGGGCAGGAGAGCTCAGCAGTTAGAGCTCTGTGCTCTTCCTGAGGATACCAGCAGGCAATGCATAATTGCTTATGCCAAGGGATGCAATGCACCCCAGCCTCTGTGCACGCTGAACACGTGCAGACAGTCACAGCCACGTGCACATAAACAAGTCTTTGGAAACAAAGGTTGAGCACACGGCTGTGACCCCAGCACTCACAAGGCTGAAGCCCAGAGAATCACAAGTTCAAGGCTGGGATGCACAGAGACCCTGTTTGAAAGAGGTCAGGGGAACCTCACACAGACTTGGGAAAATACTGGGGCTCTGTTCTGTCCTCGGGGGTTAGGATGTCAGCAGGTAAGCTTGGCAACCATGGGCTTTCATTCATACCAGCCATGGCCAGTGGTGACACAGAATGACGGAGCAGACAGTGACAAAAGCCAGGAGTGGAAACTAATCCCAGCTGAGACAGGAGAGCGCCTGGACATGCAGTATAGTGTACATCTTGCAAACGGTGACACACTGCAGGGGCTAGAGACAGCTTAGCAGTTAAGAGCACACACTGCTCTTGCAAGGACCCAAATCGGTTCCCAGAAACATACATGGGCAGCTTACAACCGCCTGTAACTCCAGCTCCAGGAGACCTCAGACCCTCTTGTTTCCTTGGGCACTGCACTTACACACACTCAGACACACGAACACGTAATTAAAAAGGAATAACAATATATCGTTAAATGAACACCGAAAACTTGACAGTTGGGACCCTGGCTTCAGGATGACAGCAGCCTGTGCTATGTAACTTTACCTCAAGTTAGTACTGAGGCTGGCTCAGCTCAGCACATCCCTGGTTTTTCCCAGTGACATAGGCTTTCTACCCATCACCACCAGGAAGAGGAGGGCAAGCTCCGTGCTACGCCCTTTAGTATTTCTAGTCTCACAAAAGGCTGAGAGACAGGACTGTCACTGTGGGGAGGGAGCACAAGACCACAGCAGAGCAAAGTCTCAAAGCGGCCGTGTCTACAGAGCTTAAGGTCAGCAGCTAGTGTCAACTTTCCTTCATGACATATGTGAAGCCACCCTTTGAAGGAGTTCACTCGAAACAGGCTGCATCACTAGGTGCTCTGGGCTGAACTGGAGCCTCTGGCGACAGCCAGCTCAGGAGTCTAGGCAGATCTTAGAACGTATACAATGTGTGCAGTGAACTGAATTATGAACACAAGCATTTAGATCTTATGCTCTGAACAGAACAATCGAGAACAAAGAAGTCCAGATCTTCCTCAAGTGAACTACAGAACAAAGGAAAACTGGGTCCCTGGACCGGTGAGACGGCTCAGCATGTGGAGGTGTTTGTGGCTAAACCTGACAACCTAAATCCAGTCTCAGGAACCACATGCGAGAAGACAGCCAACTCCTGAAAGTTGTCCTCGGACCTCTGTGTGCATGTCATGCCAACACATGGATGCCCAAAAATGTTTTTAAATTTTTATTTTTTCCAGACAGGGTATCTCTGTGTAGCCCTAGTTGTCCTAGAACTTGCATCGTAGACCAGGCTGGCCTCAAACGCAGAGATCCCCTGCCCTTGCTTGGGATTAAAGGTTTGCACTACCATGGGCTGGCTAAAAAATTTTTAATTGGGTTCCTCAGTCAAGATAAATTACACAATAAATAAAGTCAGATAAATTGCTTTTTTGACAGGGTCTTTGGGGCTGGAGAGATGGCTCAGTGGTTAAGAGCACTGGCTGCTCTTCCAGAGGTCCTGAGTTCAATTCCCACCACCCACATGGTGGCTCGCCATTGCCTGTAACTCCTAGTTCTAGGGGATCCAACTCCCTCACACAGGCAGGCAAAACAAAAAAGACAGGGTCTTACTGTATAGCCCAAGGTGGCTTGGAACCCCTGAAGTAGACCAAACTGGAACTCAGCGAGATCCATCTGTCCCTATCTCCCTCCCCCTCCCAGTGCTGGGATTAAAAGTATGCTACCACCCCCAAGGACATAAGGCTCTTGGTAGAGTGCCTAGTACACGCGTCAGACAGGCCTGTACTGGCAGCAACAGCCAGCTTCTCAGTCATGCGTCAGGATTCTCTCCTTTCCCAGCACTGTCCCAGTCTCTCTCAGTTCCCTGGGCCTCCCCATAAACAGAGCCCATTGCCCATCGTGTGCCCACATCAATCCCCAACCCCTCAGGCACACAGAGCCACGGTGCCTTACAGCTCCTCCTACCACTGCTCTGTCTGCTCCCTTGGACATTCTGCTGTCCTGCCCAACCTTGTGTTCTCTACATGCCTTCTCTGGCCCCATCAGGCCTTGCTGTGTCCTATGGACTCCAAGGGCACTGACTGTGGCAGTTTAATGACCAGTTCACAGGGTCACATTGTCCTTACCCAAATGGGAACTCAGGCCCACATGACCATGTTTACAGCTGCCCTACGGCCTCCCATCTCTCCAGGAGCACTTGAGGAGCACCGCTCTTGGAAGGAGCAGGGACACAGGTCCTACTGTCCAGCTGCTCTAAGCGAACACAGTTCTGGCCTTGGTGCAGGGGGCAGTGTCCAGCCGGATGCTAAGAAGTTAGGTGTGAGCACCTGCTTTCACACTGGAGACAGCCCCTGCCCATCTACTACAGTGGGCACAGTGCCACAGCACATGGAAGACTCCAAAACTGCACTATGGCAAATGCCAGAGCAGAGCTCTGCAGACCCTAGGCCAGGAAGAAAGACCTGGAACAAGAGGACCACTGAAGCCCAGAGTTCAGGACCAGTGTAGGCAATACAGCGAGACCCCATATCAAACCAATCAACCAGCCTGTTCTGCAGCACAGACCACTGGATCATAGAAATCCAGATTGAGAGCAAAAAAGAGCATGAGAGATAGGCAGGGCGCCTGCTGTGAGCACTCCGACTTAGACTGAAGCTAGAAAGGCTAACGGCTGCAGACAGGGCAGCACCAGGCAGCCTGGCCACCACATGGAGAATAAGCCAGAAAGTCGAGACAAGCTCAAACCCAGGGCTTGCCATGCACATTTCTCTCTATGGCTCAGGACTAATGCCCACACGACACCCTTGACCACTCCTGTGACACACAGGGAACCAAGATCACACACGTTCGGGGAAAGCTAGATTAAATGAAGCTTGTGAACCTGGAGAAAAGGCTGCTGCTAGATTGTCAGGGCACACTACGACCCAGCGACAAGTGTCAGGTTGACTGTCAGGGGACACACTACGACCCAGCAACAAGTGTCAGGCTGACTGTCAGGGAACACACTACGACCCAGCGACAAGTGACAGGCCTGGAATGTAAGCTCAAAGGAGAGAGAAGGAACAGGAGAGAACAGAGATGGCCTGGCCACCCTGCACAGATACCTCCAGGTCACCTGTATGAGAAACAGGGTGTCTGAGCCACCATGGAATGAGCAGGGAAGGTGGAGGAGACTGGGAGGGTATGCACTGTCCTGTGCACCGACTCACTGATTCAGCAGGAGCTTCGTGATCTCCATGTAGTGCGGGCTGGGCACTGGGGTGAATGTCTCCTCCTTCCGCTCCTCATCCCGTATCTGTTCCAGTTTCTCTGAAACACAGAGGTCAGGATGTTTCACCATCACCATAACAAAGAGAAAACAATTCCTTGATTTGCTTTTGTTTTTTCTTTTTTTTTTTTTTTTTTTTTTTTGGTTTTTCAAGACATAGTTTCTCTGTGTATCCCTTGGCTGTGCTGGGCTTGAACTCAGAAATCCACCTCCAGAGTGCTGGGATTAAAGGCATGTACCCCTCCTGAATGAGAAAGTTTTTAATCATACAATTTGACCAGGTGCAGGTACTGCCCACATGGCCAATAAGGATGTGCGTTGCATAAAAACAATATGGGCGTTCATGTCATGGACGAGATGGCTGGAAGCCGTGCAAACACATCTCAGGAAGAGCTGTCACCATGACCTGTGGACTTTCTTCTGACCTAACTGCCCTCTATTCATGCCTGAAGCCAATTCTCCATGACCTATCAGTGCCGGGGTCCAGAGCTCCGTAGGTCTCTCCAGACCCTAGGCTTCCACTCCAGTATCTCATCCTGCCTAACTGGAGATCCAACACACCAACTCCTGATGGTGCCCACTGTCCACATGACTTCCACCTGGACACCTACCCAGCATCCTCAGGAAGGCAGGCTCTGACCATACCCTGGGCCCTCTTGCTGTCCTGTGCTCTGCCAACCTCAGAAAAGAGTGACTCTATCCAAGAAGAGTTGAGCCTCCGGCCACAGCTGGGCATGAGCCTTAGCTGCAGCTCCTCCTCCTCCTCCTCATCCTCTTCCTCTTCCTCCTCTTCTTCTTCCTCCTCCACACAGACCTTCAGGAACAGCTGCTACTGCTCCCTTGAAAGCACACATGCAGGCCAGCCGCAAGCAGCCTCCCCCACTTCTGCGAAAGCTTTGCTGTTCCTATAGCACCTCATGCTGGGGAGGAGGGCCGGCACTGAACTGGGCCCCTGCACAGGGCTATTTTCTTTTCTACCATTTGAATCAGATTACAGAACACATCTGTTCAATGTCTCCACCAATCAGAAAGACTGGCAAGGCCAAGCCTCTGGCCAGGATGTGGGACAGTGTGATCTCATCTACAGTTCTGTGGATTCTGATGTTTCAACACTCAGCAGGACTGCCTGGCAGCAGCCTATAACTTAAGAACCATCGGTCCTCTAGCCCAACCAGTCTGCACAGGAGGTATCTGTTTACCTAAGAAAAGGAAAAAAAAAGTACAGGTGGCATAGGGCAGACACCTGTCACCCAGCAAAAGGGACAGCAGAGACAGGAAGATGATCAGTCCGAGCCCAGCTCAGCCACACAGCAGTAAGCAGCAGCCTGGGCGACACAAGGCCCTGTCTCAACAAACCAAAGAGAACACCTATCTACAGAAAGACTCAGATGAGAAAATCCTAACAATCTTGTTCAAAGTAGTACAGAATGAGAAGTAACCTGGGGACAGGAGAGATGGCTCTTAGATAAAGGTGTCTGTCACCAAGCCTGCTGAAGGCCAGAACCTGCTCCACAACAAGCTGTCTCTGCTCACACGGGCACCATGGCTCATGTGCAAACACAACAATGACTTTTAAGACTGGGAAATAGGGGGCTGGCGAGATGGCTCAGCAGTTAAGAGGACTTGCCTCTGTCAGAGGGCCTGGATTTGGGTCCCAGCACTCATGTGGAAGCTCCTAACTACCTGTAACCCCGGTTCCAGGGAATCGGATGGCCTCTTCTAGCCTCTGAAGGCACCACATGTACACCACATGCATGCATACATACAACACCCGTACGTACAAAGTAAACAAATATTTAAAAACAGGAAGTAACCCAAATACCCACTCTCGGGATGGGTAAGTAGATACAGAATATTCATGTAAGAGAAAAACCTAGGAGAACAAGGTGATAACCACGTGACCACAAGGCCAACTAGAAACCACACATTTACAGGAGAAGACAGAGTCGCCCGGCACACGACAGCATTGCTGACCTGAGATCCCAGGACAGACAGGCCTCCTGCACTCCTGACTGCTCCTCTCCGTCAGAGAGAGCACAGAACTCTGCACACCTTCTAACCTTGGCTGGCTGAACCTAGTCAATGGAGCCAGGCTTTGGGGGTTGGGGGTGCTAAAGATGCCCCTCAAGGCACAGGAAGTGAGGTCCCAGTTTCAAGATTATCAGAGTCATTCACCCCTTTACAAGTTCAAGCACATCTCTAACTAATCTGAGAGTGACTGGCTTTTAAATAGCCTGTCCTAGATTGCTTTCCTCTGCCACGATCAACATGATGACCAAAACCAATCTGGGAATGAAAAGGCTTAATTGGCTTACTGGTCAAAGTCCACCATCGTAGGAAGTCTAGGCAGCGGCTCAGGCAGTAGCCACAAGGGAAGGCTGCTTCTTGGCCTGCTCAGCTGTTTTCTTATACAGCCCAGGACTACCTGTCCAGGTGAGCTGCATGGCCCGCAGTGGGCTAGACCCTTCCACATATACCAAATAGCAATCGAGAAACTGGCCCACAAGCACGCCCACAGGCCAATCTAATGGAGATGACTCCAAGTGTGTCAAGTTAACAAGTTCCGCTTGTGTCTGAGCCTTTGCTTCTAGGTCTTCTCAGGTGACTCCAGTTGAACTCACCGGGTGATTGTCAGATTCTACATGAGACACATACCTCTCCCCCACAAAAATTAAGGACTGTCCAGGTCAGGAGAAAGCCTGTCTGCACACACTTCCGTCTCAAACTGTACAAAGGGCTTTTAACGAAGAGATGGGCAGCCATCAACTCAATTTCAGATTTTCATCCTCTCTCCTTCCTAAAAACAATCCCTCCATCGCTTCCTAAGCCCCATTACCTAAGCGGCCACTATTCTGTGCCAACGGTTCTGCCTGTTTCTGACAGAGGCACACGATCTCTAGTCTGGCTTTATAAAGTTTATTTTCAAGGCTCATCCACCTCATAGCATGTATCAGAGGACCACTCCTTCTGAATAATGTTCCATTGTAGGGTGACTGTCCTTATTTGCCTTTCAGTTGCTATGAAAAACACTGTGACCCCAACTTGGGGAGGAAAGGATTTATCTGGCCTGATCACAATCCACCCTAGATGGACATGAAGGCAGAAGCTCAAACAGGAACCAGAGAGTAAGGCTGTCTCTGGCTTTCCTGTCTTCTTATACTGGGCACCACTTGTCAAAGGTTGGTGCCACCCACAGCGGACTGGGCCCGCCCATATGAATTATTAGCCAAGAGAATACCGCCCCTCAGACATGATCACAGGCCAGTCTCATAGAGGCAGTTTCTCAGTTGATGTTTCCTCCTCCCAAGTGAGTTGTCTTTGTGTCAATCTGACAAAACTATCCAGCACAGAGACTAGCTATTTTCACAGTCTTTGTAACAGAATTCACAACACTCTAGCCGATAATCAGTTTAAAAAAAAAAAAAAACCCTAAGAAAAACAAAAATGCTTGTTTAAGGTTGCATCTCTGCTTCCCCGACCCCGACCCCAATCCCAGACAGGGTTTCTCTGTGTAGTCCTGGCTGTCCTATGACTCCCTCTATAGACCAGGTTGGCCTCAAACTCAGAGATCTTCCTGTCTCTGCCTCCCGAGTGCTGGAACTACAGCCCCCTCCCCGCTCTGCTCCATTCTTAAATTAAAATTTATTATTATTGTGTGTACTCGAGTGTATAGGTAAGTCAGAGGATAACCGTGGTTAAAAATCAAAAATCCAGGGGTTGGGGATTTAGCTCAGTGGTAGAGGGCTTGCCTAGCAAGCACAAGGCCCTGGGTTCAGTCCTCAGTTCTGAAAAAAAAAGAAAAATCTAAAATCCAAATAGAAACTAGAAGTATCATACACACTATACGCCAGCAAGCCGCTGGTATATGAGCTACCGATGTCGGTGTCCGCTGTCCCGGAACCTGGGACCGAAGTCCAAGTCCAAGCCCGCCCACCCGGACCCAGGAATGCTCACCCACATCCATCCACTCTGGAGGTAGCAGACGGCACTTCTGTCTCTGTTTCAGGTTAATGGCCAGCCACAGGGGCACGTCCACGGGTAAGCCGGGGTTGAACGGTCCCAGGTCCCCCTGCAAGGACAACGCAGACCCCAGGTGGAAAGGAGCAGTGACCCGAGCACGACCCCGGGCCGCAGCCCCGTCCCGCCCTGGCTCACCCCGATCAGGTAGATCTTGTCCAGACTGAAGTTCGGGATGATAGTCACCAGCTCCTTCTCCGCCAAAAACTCTACCTCGGCCGCGTCCATGATGAAGGGTAGACGGCCCAGGCCCGTCCCCGCCCCTCCGCGTCCCAGAAGCCGCTTCTTTCCCGCCACCGCTCGGGGCCCCGCCCCCCGACCGGAAGACGGCCTGAGGCGGTCCTATAGAGACGTTGCTCTCTTCGCAGTTTCCAGCTCACAACTAGTACAAGCCCGCGGATTGGTCAGTCGGTCAGAGCGGGGGTTATATGCCGGCCCCGCCCGGAACCATAATATGGCTCCGCCCTTCTATGGCCTACCGATGCCCTTTCCTGTACGTGAGCTCCACGCTTCCCGAATCCTGGTTCAGCTGTCAAAGGAATTACAGCTACTTTACTGACGGCCCCGCCCCTGTGCGTCACTACCTTCTCCAGGCCCCGCCTCTGGCCCATTCTCTTATCTTTATTGGTCTCCGGCTCTGCCTCCTTTCAGCCTCTTGTCCGCCTATCATGCTCCGGCCCCGCCCCTACCTCCTCTGGGTCTGTACGACCCCGCCTCTCGCCCCGCCCCTCCTGCGCCCGCCCCCTTCCAATGTGCTCCTTTGAGTTCTGCAGCAAGCTGAGTCCCTGCTTCTACTCTTTCAGAGTAGTTAGAGGTTTGGGGCCGTGTTTTCACCTGCTCTAAGCACAAATTCAGGAATAAACTCATTGATCTCAAACTCAGCTCAGGGTCCCCGGACCTGGCTGGCCGGTCCACACAGATGCCATCCTGAGGGAAGGGTCTTCCCTTTAATTTTAGTCTTTGCCTTTTCTACAGATGGTTAAAAAGCAATGAAAATGCGCCTCCCCTATCTGCTCCATACGGATCCTTCGAGACAGAGCCCAAAATAAGAACTTTGGCAAACCAAACGTCAGGTGAGACCACAGGGACAAGTTTGCACACGTTTCATTCCTTTATTATTTTTTTTTCTTTGCAATTGTGAAGATGGAGCCCAGTCCTCAAAAAATGATAAGCACACCTCTTCCACTGAGCTATACCCGGAAACCTGATGCCCTCAAGCCTTCTGTACAGAGGGCCTTGCTGAGCCAACAGCCCTTGAGTCCCTGGATTATTGTGGCCCCAAGGGGGAATTTTGAATCAGGAGTCTGGTGAGCACAGCTGAACTATAAATAGGTGCTATAATTAAGGTGACTCCAGCAGGGTGCCAGCAGACCAGGGTAGCTCCCAGAGAGTAGTAGTTAATCTACAACTGGTAAGGGTAAGAGGAGCTGGATGTGAGTTCGAAACTCTCACCATTAGGATTTGAGATGAGGTATAATCTTAGTTTTCCAGAGGTGGAAGCAGAAAGATGGCCAGTTGGGGACAGTCTGAGTCATTCAGCATTTGCTATCCCAAAAAATAAAGGTACACCAGGGTAGGGGTCTACTCTGTGATAGAGGCGTTACCCCCACCCCATGTGCACAGCCCTGCTACAGTGGTTTGAATGAGAGTGGCCCCCATAGGCTCGTGTCTTTGAATCCTTGGTCCCCAGCTGGTGGAACTGTTTAGGAAGGATTAGGAGGTGTGGCCTTGTTGGAGGAGGTGTGGCCTTGTTGGAGGAGGTGTGGCCTTGTTGGAGGAGGTGTGGCCTTGTTGGAGGAGGTGTGGCCTTGTTGGAGGAGGTGTGGCATTGGGGGTGGGCTTTGAGGTTTCAAAAGCCCATACTGTTCCCAGTTTGTGTTCTCTTTGCTTCAGGCTTGTGGATTGGATGTAAGCTCTCAGCTAACTGCTTCAATACCATGCCTTAATGGTCAGGGACTCTATCCCCGTGGAACTGTGAACCTCGATTTAAACGCTTTCCTTTATAATTGGCTTTATTCACAGAGTCTTATCATGGCAATAGAAAACTAAGACATCTGAGTTCCATCCTATCAAACGCACACACACACACACACACACACACACACACACACACCACAGCATAAAGAATGTGCAGTCGGGGCTTTCTGTAGCCAGGCAGAAAATTTGCTCCATCTCAGCTATGGCTCCTGACTGGGTTGTATCTTGCTCCCTGCAGGGACCCTGGAAATGCTGTAATAAACCTGCTCAGGCTCCACCCAGCCCATGGCCTGGAAACCTGCCTGCTGCTTATCTGTGTTGGAAATTATCCCTTGCAAATCCTTTGTCCCCTTCATGGGGTTATGGATCCATACAAAGATTCTCAAACGAAACAAGTCAAAGGTCGCTGCACGCTGAGTGGCTACCTGGAGCCTCGGTGTCTTCATCTTTTAAGGATGGAGGGAAGAAGCTTGAGACACATTCAGAAGAGAAGCCATCAGCCACCTGGACCGTGCCAAAACAGAAGCTGCCTTCAGCTCCTACAGACTATGTGTGCCAGCTTGTCTGGGTTTTGATTGACAGGGGAGTGTTTTCTTGACTGGCAAATATTTGTTCCCAAGTTGGCTTGATTCACTTCCTGGTTTGCACAGTCTCCAAAAGAGCAAAGGCACTAGTGCAGGGAGAATGGTGCTAGGAGACAGACAGGAGGCTGGTAGGAGAGCAGCTAGCTCCGTGTCTCCTTCTGTAAGATGGAGGCCGTGCTGCTCGATGGTCACTGGGCTTCTGGGGGCAGTTGATGACAGTGCCTGCACCCTGTGCACTACACAGGGGCAGCGGCAGGATGCGTCAGCATGTCTCTCTATGGCAGAGAGTTCATAACACCCAAAACGCAGGCGTGACCAGCTTCTGGCAGCAGATACACAGAACGAAAAAGGGTGGCTAACCCACACCCAGGGTGATACTCACCCAAAGCAGCTGCTCTACACTAGGGTGCAGATAAAGCCTCAAGCATGACACCTGCTGGGTACATGCCTCCAATCCCAGCATACTGGAGGTGCCACCGCGCATGCGTGTGTGTGTGTGTGTGTGTGTGTGTGTGTGTGTGTGTGTGTCCCCCTCCAGTCCAGTCTCCCCCAATCCCCACCCTCCCACCCCCAGTCAGGATTGCTGGGCTGGAAGG
Source organism: Rhabdomys pumilio (assembly GCA_030674055.1). NCBI lineage: Eukaryota > Metazoa > Chordata > Mammalia > Rodentia > Muridae > Rhabdomys > Rhabdomys pumilio. The sequence goes on from JANHMN010000018.1 coordinate 44,243,766, forward strand.
AGGGAAGCTTAACCAGGTGTAGGCAGGTGCTCTGAGGGTGTCAGAAGACACTTCATCTGCCTACTAGGAGCCAACTTTATGGCGCCAGGTTTGGGAGAGGTAGGGAGCCAACTCCTGCCATCTTCATCCGAGTTATCTGGGGTTGAAGCTTCCGAGATCCTTCCCCCATAACCCTGGGCCATTACTACAATCTTACATGGGGGCTAAGGCAGGAGGATTGTGAGCTGAAAGCCTCTGGGATTCATAGCAAGTCCCAGACCAAGTCATAGACCTGGGCTATGTAGTAAGACACTGTACCAAAAAGCAAAAACAAGAAGCCTGCACAGTGGTACCCTGGTTATCACATCACTGGGAAGGCAGAGGCAGGCCTATCTCTGAGTTCAGGGCCAGCCTCATCTACATAGAAAGTTCCAGGTCAGCCAGGAATACATCATGAGATCCTGCAAAGTCAATCAATCAATCAATCAAACAAACAAACAAACAAATACCAAAACCAGGGACTGGAGAGATGGCTCAGAGGTTAAGAGCACTTGATTTTGGAGGTGACCCTGGTTTGATTCTGGGAACCTGCTACCCTCTTCTGCTCCCTATGGAAACCAAGCATACAAGATGTATACACACCAAAGTACCCATGAAAAACACAAATTACTTAAAACTAAAAGCTAAAAAAAATCAAACAAACCTCCATGATTCCAGGCAGGAGAGATGGCTCCAGTGATAAAGCATTCACCGTACATTCACGAGCAAGCCAGCTATGGTAGCCAACAACTTTAACCCAAGCAATTGGGAGGCTGAGGCAAGCAAAGCTCTGTGAGTTCAAGGCCAGCCAGAGCTATATAGCAATATGACCCTGTCTCAAAACAACAAAAGACAAGTATGGTGTACACACTTGAAGTCCCAGCTCTGCTGGGCAGCAGTGGTGCATGCCTTTAATCTCAGCACTTGGGAGGCAGAGGCAGGTGGATTTCTGAGTTCGAGGCCAGCCTGGTCTACAGAGTGAGTTCCAGGACAGCCAGAACTACACAGAGAAACCCTGTCTCGAAAAACCAAAAAAAAA
>JANHMN010000018.1:44244922-44263350 GCA_030674055.1 Rhabdomys pumilio
AAAAAAAAAAAAAAAAAAAAAAAAAAAAAAAAAAAAAAGAAATCCCAGCTCTGGGAAGAGAGAGGCAGGTGAATCCCCGTATCTCACTAGACCAGCAGCCTGTGCTACTTGAGGCAAAATCAAACCAATGAGAAACGGTCTCTCAAAAGCAAACATGCGTTTGCAGTGACAGCAAGGTTGTTCTTTAGTCTCTACATTCATGTACATGTTTGCATGCACTTACACACATGTAAACACACACCTACACACGTGCATGCGTGCGTGCGCATGTACACACAATACAAAAACAAAAATCCCTAAAACCTCAGATGTGGAGTGGGGGAAAAAGAAGAGAGAAAGACACTCCAGACACAGGACTGGAGAGATGGTGCAGTGGTTATGTTCTTCCAAAGGTCCTGGGTTCCATCCCAGCATCCACATGGTGATTGACAGCCATCAGTAACTGCAGTTCCAGGGGAGCTGACCCCTCCTCTGGACCCCATGGGTACCATGTGGTACACCACCATTTGTGCAGCCAAAAGACTCATGCACAGAAGGTAAGATTATAAAAGCGGCAGCAGCCAGACTAGGAAGTGTGCACGGCGTGATTCTCTTCAACCATGCGTCCACCACAGGCCAGTCCCTAGCAACAGATCTGCAGTTGCCTAGAGGGAGGAAGGAGAGATGAGAGACGGTTCATAGTACTCACTCCTTGGAGGTTCTGGGTAAGAGTTACACAACTCTGTCCGTTTACTAAGGTCACTGAATTGTGCATGCTTAAAGTGCAGTGGCTTTTGCCTTTTATGTTTTTGGTGGCTTTTGAGACAGGGCTTTTTGTGTGAGTATGGCCCTGGCTGTCCAGGAACTCACTCTATAGACCAGGCTGGCCTTGAACTCAGATCTTCCTGCCTCAGCCTCCCAAGTCCTGGGAGTAAAGGTGTGTGCCACCATGCCATCTGATGGGTTCCAGGTTCCCTGCACACTAAAAAACTCTGAGAGCCACACACACACCCCCACAACACCCAGGGGATGAACCAACAGGAAGGGCAAAGAGAGCAGAGACTAGGGCCATGGGGCAGGGCGGGTGGGGCGAGAAAGATGGAGCAGATGGAGTCCAGGAGTTGGGAATTTGGTTCTAGTTTCGCTTCTGTTGTGAGGAAATAACAAAAACAGCTTGAGGAAGCCGGGTTTACTTTAGCCCACAGTTCCAGGTTACAAGCCTTCCCTGCAGGGAAGTCGAGGCAGGAGTATAGACAGCTGATCTCACCAAACCCGCTGTCAAGAGCATAGAGCAATGAATGCAGTCTGTTTAGCGGCCCAGTCTGCCTTCTCCTCTTATACAGATCAAAGCCCCACATCGGGAATGGCTACACCTGCTCTGAACCTGCATCTATCCACATCAATGCAGACGGTCCCCCACAGGCCACCCTGACCTAGCCCATCTCTCACTGAGACCAAAACATTGTGTCAAGATGACAATTTGCACTAACAGCCTCCAGAGCTACTTACGGTGGATACATAGGACACACACACACCCGCACCATTATTTACTGCTTTGGGAGGAAAAAAAGCGGGGGAGGTGTTATTGATGGGAGCCTAGAGAAATAATTTTGTTTTGTTTTGTTTTGTGGGTCTTTTAAAGGTGTGTGTGTGTGTGTGTGTGTGTGTGTGTGTGTGTGTGTGTGTCCCTGTAGGTGTAATGCCCAAGGAAGCCAGGTGCATACATCACTCCAAACCCAGTTTACTTTGTTTTTAACTAAACAATAATAATTGGGAGCTGGAGAGATGGCTCAGTGATTAAGAGCCCTGGCTGCTCTTTCAGAGGTCCTGAGTTCAATTCCCAGCACCCACATGGCAGCTCACAAGTGTAGACCCATGGAATCCAATGGCCTCTTCTGGTATAGAAATATACATGCAGACAAAACACTACTATACATAAAATACACAATAAATCTTTTTTATAGTTATTTGTTAAAAAAAAAATAAAACAAAACAGCTGTGTAAGGGAGGTGGCTGTAGAAGGGTCAGAAGGGGTCATCCTTAACTACATAGCCAGTTTGAAGATAGCCTGGGCTACACCAGACCCAGTCTCTCAAAAACAGAGAGTTGTACTCAGTGTTACACAGGTTTAATCCAAGTTCTCAAGATGCAGAGGCAGGCAGATTTCTGAATTTGAGGCCAGCCTGGTCTACAGAGCAAGCTCCAGGACAGCCAGGGCTACACAGAGAAACACTGTCTGAAAAAACAAAAAAAAAAAAAGGGAAAAAACAAAACAACAAACAAACCACATATACCTGTGCTGGAGAGATGGCTCGGGTGCTCGCTGCTCTTGCTGAGGACCCAAGTTTTTTTCCCAGCACCCACATCAGAGAGCTCACAACTCTCTGGGATCCAATGCCCTCTACTGGCCATTAAGTGTACTGCACTCATGTATACAAGCGGGCAATGTACATACGTAAGTAAAAATTTAAATATCTATTTAAAATATTCATTTTTCATATTTTATTTACTCGTTGAGTTCGATATGCTAGTTTGACATATATCCACATATAATCCATATCCATATTTAGTATATATACATATGTACATGTATATGATGTATATGTGTATGTACATATATATGTATTAGAATGATCAAGGAGGGCTAATTAACCTGTTTACCTTCTTAAAATACAGGTATTCCCTGTGGTGAGGCTATCTAAGACCTGCTCTCTGGATTGGGGCAGAGCAGGTACTTCCCATATGCAGGGCCTTGGGCTCTAAACACGGAGCCCAAGAGCTCAGAGCATCCCCACGCTCTAGCTGTCTTGATGCATATATGGGTGTGGATTTGTTTTATTTGAGAGAGCCTTCACTGAGGAGCTCACTTTGGCCTTGAATGTAAAATCCGCCCCCTCAGCCTCTCAGGTGCTCCATTACAGATGTGGACTACTGTGTGCCTAGCTCAGAGTAGACATTGCTATTATGGTCTGTGGTCACCACCCTGGGCAGCAACCCTTAGAGGCCACCTCTCATCTCTGTACACTCTTTGTGCCTTCTGGTCACCATTTCCTCTCTCCCTTCCCCCACCCTGCAGGAGGGGGAGGAGGAGGGCATTTGCCACAGCAGGTAAATGACACAATGTTGCAGTTGTCTTCTGGGCCTGGTTTCTTTCACTTAACATACTATTCACAGTCATAGCAAATGACAGGTTTATTACTTTGTCTAAAAAAAAAAAAAGATTTGAGTGGGACTGTGGTTGCATATCCCTTTACTCACAGTACTTGGGAGGCAGAGACAGGTGGATCTCTGAGTTTGACGTCAGCCTGGGCTACGGAGCAAGTTCTAGGACACCCAGGGCTACACAGAAACCCTGTCCCCAAAACCAAACAAAACTAAAATAAACAAAACCAAATAAACAAAATAACTAAAAAATATTTATTTTATGTAGTTATGTGTAGGGGTTTTGTGCACATGAGTGCAGGTGTCATGGAGCCCATAAGAGCAGACAGATCTCCTATGGAGACGGAGAGCTACAAGCAGTACTGAGCCTCTTGATATGGATGCTGAGAACCAAACTTGTGTCCTCTGCAAAAACAGGACATGCTCTCAACCACTGAGCCATCTCTCCAGCCCCTTTGCTGCTTTTGTTGTTGTTGTTGTTGTTTTGTTTGGTTTTTGAGACAGGGTTTCTCTGTATAGCTCTGGCTGTCCTGGAACTCACTCTGTAGACCAGGCTGGCCTCAAACTCAGAAATCTGCCTGCCTCTGCCTCCCAAGTGCTGGGATTAAAGGCATGCACCACCACTGCCCGCCCCCTTTGCTGCTTCTTAAGGCTAGCTGGTACTATTACGGAATAAGACACCATTCCTCAGCCACTGAGGGACATTGTACCTGACTTGTCAGGTGTGAACTTGGGTAGCACATCTCATCGATGCAGTTCCTGCTCTGTCCACTAGAGGGCAAAAACACACCACCAGCGACCAGAGACTTGGCTCTACACTGTTCTCCAGGATAAAAGACCAGTCTTCCTCCTTCAAGAATGGAGCACTCAAGGAGCTGAGACAGGAGGACTGATAGTTCAGACCACCATCTTAAGAACAAAGGTATCAAGGAGAAGGGAAAAGGAGAAGAAGGAAAGTCGATTCTGGGTAAAGCAGTTGGGAGATGAGGTTCTGGTCCCAGGGTGAGAGGAGACCGACTCAAGCCCCCGCTGGACACGTGCCACAGGGACACAGAGCTCAACAGAATGCACTCCCAGAGGAAAGCCAGACCAACCTGAGGAGAACAGAAATTGGTCTTGAACAATAATGCAAAGTATTAGATACCCAGGACCACAGTAGCATGAAGGATGAATGTTCAAACAAAGAAACTAAAAGGTAGTCAAGATAATTATAGTTCTGAATGGGATACAGGACCCCCTCCTCTGGGAGGCACCTCCTAACGCCCGTCCTGTCCGTGTGGCTGTGCTTGGGGACTTCCCCCCAAAAAGCTCAGCACCAGCGGTTTGAAAGCTATCAGTCTGCAGTGAGACCCCTTAACATCCTGGGATGAGACGGTCGCTCTACTCCTCTGCCTTCCTCTCACACGGCCCTCAGCTTCCACAGCTCCAATCTCATCTCAGGAGAAATGGACAGGTCCCAGCTGAGACTTACTGGGTGTGGTAGCGAGCACCTGTGATTCCCGAGCTCTGGGAGGCAAGGCAAGGGGATCAGAAGTGCAAAGGCATCCTCAGCTACAGAGCAAGTTCGAGGTCAGCCTGGAAGAGATGTGACCCTGTCTCAAAACAAACGCAGCTTGGCACTGGTTATCCAGATGGTTTAGTGGGGTAAAGGGGGAAGCCAGGCAGCCAGAGTTCAATCCCCAGAACTCACCTAAAGGTGAGAGGAGAGGACCAGTCCCACAAAGTCACCTTCTGTTCTCCACACTAAAGATGGCAGTCACCACCACTCCATACACAGGGGGGGAAAATGTAAAAAAAAAACAAAAAACAAAAAACAACAAAAAAAAAAACATCTGTTTTGATTAAAACTAGAAACTGGCCCCAGGACCACGGGAAGTTTGGGGACAAGGACTGTCAATCTCTATCTGCATTTAATAAATTTTATTTACTTTATAACTTATTTTGTTGTTGGCGTTGTTGGCTTTTTTTTGTTCTGAAAATGTTGGCATTTTCAAGCCACCAGGACACAGGCTCCTCCAATACCGTTAATTTTCTCTTTAGCTCTTCTGCTAAAGAATTTGGCCTTCACGATGACAGGTTGCTTAGGGAACTTTCCCGTCCCCAGAACTTTATAGTAGCCTGCTAGCATAACATCAACCTTCAGCCTCGGGGTTTGGTTTTGTTTTGTTTTGACTTGGTTTGTTGTTGTCATTGTCGTTTTCTGTTTTTGTTTTTGTTTTTTTGTTTTTGTTTTTGTTTTTCAGCATTGAGCCGTGTCTGCTTGCTGTCCTGTGTCCACAATTTGACAGCCGGGCAGAAGGTCTGGTTCCTCTTCAAGTGGTAATGCCTCACATAACAATATTCCCAAAGTAACCTGGATGGTATTTGTCGAAGTTGATCCTGGGGTGATGCATGCCTCATGGCATCCCTCGGCCTCCTCCACGGTTGGTACCGTGCCGGTGGCTCACGTTGGAGTTCCTGAGTCTTTCTCAGTCACGATGGCACAGAGACGGCAGAGAGGAAAGAGCCGTTTTTGGTTTTGTTTTGGCTTTTGAGGGTGTCTGTAACCAAGGCTAGCCTGCAACTCATCATGTAACCCAGGCCTGCCTCAAACTTGAAGCTTTTGCCTCCCAAGTACGGAGGGAGACTAGAGGCACGAACAACCATGCTTGGCTGCTGTCTATGCTTCTGTAGGGGTTTGAGATGGATGGAGTCAGGGGTGTGACGTATTGCGTGAGCAGTTGGGAACCATGGACCCTGGAGCCCCGTGCCATGTCTGCAAGGACCAGAACACAGAGTTTCCGGATCCCACCAGGTGGCCACAGGTATTTCCCACCCACCTGTGGCTGTGCACAGCCTGGCGGCGGGTCCCGCCCCTCCCCGAGGCCTGCTCTTGCCCGCAGCTGGCCCGCCTCCTGGTTTTGGCGGGGGAGCCATCGAGACAGCCCCACCGTGCACATTCTGGCTGGGCCAGGCGCTCTCACGCAGCTCCGACATGGTGTGAATACACTCTTGTGTCTTTTTACCATCTGCTGCTGTCATTAAAAAATTACATTTCCATCTGTTTTCACACTCCCCGCCCCATCTCTCTTCCTGCAGGAAAAGACATGAATCCCAAGCGTTGAGATTAGACCCGTCCTTATCTCCTGGAGCCTGAAAACCATCCCCAGACACACACAGGAGCTGGCCCGGTAGCCTGCAAGCACCAGAACCCCGTCTGTATATCTGTTTCCTCTTTAGTAGCCCTTGGCAGTGATCTCTGCTCACCCCGGCGCTGACAGGAGCTATTCACCATGTTTCTTTAAACTCTCTATTTTAAGCTGGGCATGATGGCACACACACACACACACACACACACACACACACACTCACACACCTTTAATCTCAGCACTCAGAATGCAGAGGCAGGTGGATCTCTGTGACCTTTGAGTCTAGCCTGGTCTACACAGAGAGCTACAGGGCAGCCAGGACTACACAGAGAGACACTGTATAGAAACAACAAAACTAAAAAATGTTTTAAGGTATCTATGTGGGTTTGCTTACATGCATGTCCTGGTGTTCTCAGAGGCTGGATGAGGGCATCAGATATTCTGGAACTACAGTGACAGACGGTTGCGAGCTGCCAGTTAGGTGCTGAGAATCGAACCGTCTGCAAGAAGTGGCTGCAGAGAGGAAAGAGCTTTCTATGGTTTTGTTTTGGCTTTTGAGGGTGTCTGTAACCAAGGCTAGCCTGCAATTCATCATGTAACCCAGGCCTGCCTCAAACTTGAAGCTTCCGCCTGAGCACCTCCCCAACCCCGGCATTTTTGACGTTTGAGACTCTCTTTCTTCCTCAATCTCTCAGAGCACTAAAATTTCAGGCCTGAACCCGGCCCCAGAAGCTGGGCTCATTCTGCTTTGTTCTGTTGGTTTGTATGGGATAGCATCACCCGATAGCCCAGGCTGGTCTTGAACCCACTCAGATACATAATGAGACCCTGTCCACAAAAGGGGTGTGGGGTGGGGCGGGGACAGGAAAACTGGCTCAGTAGTTACCAGCCTTGGCTGCTCTTGGAGAGGACTCAAGCTCAGGCCCACAATGGTGGCGCACAGCCAGCTGCAACTCCAGTCTCAGGGGATCTGATGCCCTCTACTGGCCTCTGCTGGAATTGCATGTATACAGTGCACAAACATACTGGCAAAACATCCATATGAATTAAATAATTGACAAAATTAAAGTTTAAAAACGAAGGGGAAAAAGACAAAAAAGAGAGAGAGAGAGAGAGAGAGAAAATAGGGTGTGGAGTTTTGCTCCTTTAATCTCAACACTTGGGAAGCTGAAGCAGGGGGATCTCTGTGAGTTTGAAGCCAGCCTAGAGAGTTCCAGGACAGCCAGAGCTACAAAGACAGACCTTGTCTCAAAAACAAACAACCCTCGTTTTAAAGGAGATGCTCACCCTACATTAATACCGTCTTCAACTCTCTCCTTAATTTTAAATTACTATTATTATGTGTGTGCTAGTGCACGCGTGTGTGTGTGTGTGTGTGTGTGTGTGTGTGTGTGTGTGTGTGTATGCGTGTGCACATGGGGAGGGCTGAGGACAACCTTTGTGGAATCAGTTCTCTCCTTCCGCCTTTACGTGGGTTCTGGGGGTTGAACTCGGGTTGTCAGGCTTTGTGGCACACGCTTTTACCCACTGAGCCCTCTCGTCAGCCCCTGTATCTTCAACTTATTATAGATTCAAGGCTCCTTTTTTTTTTTTTTCCAGAGCTGAGGACTGAACCCAGGGCCTTGTGCTCGCTAGACGAGAGCTCTACCACTGAGCTAAATCCCCAACCCCTCAAAGCTCCCTTTAAGGCTCTCAAAGGATCTGAGTGTGGTGAAGCCCAGCTGTAATCTCAGAGGCTGACAGGTTGAGACTGGAAGATCAGAAGCTCAAGGCTAGCCTGGGCAACATGAGACTCTGTCTCAAACACAAAACAAAATAAAACTATCAGTAATAATGGCACAATAACCTATTGTCTCAGTATTCAGAAGGCAGAGGCAGAGGAAGAGGCAGGAGGATTGGGCTACATAGCAAAATTTTGTCAAAAAAAATAAATAAAAGCCAGAAGGTGGTAGCACAAAACTTTAATCCCAGCACTTGGGAGGCAGAAGCAGGCAGATCTCTGAGTTGGAGGCCAGCCTGGTCTACAGAGCAAGTTCCAGGACAGCCAGGGCTATACAGAGAAATTCTGTCCCAGAAAGAGATGGGGGGTGTGGGGAGAGATACAGAAACACACAGAGAGAGACAGAGAGACAGAGAGACAGAGAGACAGAGGCAGAGAGAGACAGAGAGACTTGGGGGAGGCTGTGGCTGTGCTCAGTGGAAGAGCTAACTCTTGCTGGACCAGGCCCTGAATTCCATCCTGTCTTGGTGAGGGGTTCTATTGCTGTGAAGAGACACCATGACCGCAGCAACTATTAAAAGGGGAAATATTTAATTGGGTCTGGCTTGCAGTTCAGAGGTTTAGCCCATTGGTGTCAAGCAGGCAGACACGGTGCTGGAGAGGAGCTAAGAGTTCTACACCTGGGTCCACAGGCACAGGAAAAGAGAGAGAAAGACAGAGGGAGAGAGAGAGAGAGAGAGAGAGAGAGAGAGAGAGAGAGAGAGAGAGGGACTGGCCTGGCTTGAGCACCTGAAACCTCAAAGCCTACTTCCAGTGACACACTTCCTCCAACAGGGCCACGCCTCTTAATAGTGCTGTTCCCTGTGAACCTAGGGAGACCATTTTCATTCAAACCACCACACATCCCTAGAAATGAAAGAACCTCCCAGATCAGGTTCTGCTTTGGGCTAAGTTTCTGTACCACTACTGTTACCCGTGAGGCAAGGCGACCCTCTTTGGAACTATAGCCACTTACACGGCTGGAGCAGCCAGGGGTAGAGGAGTCACACACAAACCCCATCCAGGTGTTGACCCTCCTAGCAAGACACTGAGGAAGTCTCAGCCACAAGCTGGGGTGGGAAGAGGCACGTGCGTTCCTGCCCTTGTGAGGGAAGGCACTGCCCAGGAGGTCTGCGGCTGAGGCCCTACTCAACATCCCACCGTAATTTTTAAAGTTCCACAGGCCATGTGAATTGTTACTATCCAAGCCGGTCCAGGCTCTGGGAGGCAGGCAGCTTGATGGTGAGACTTCTACTTACTGGTTGCTCATTCTGGGGCTCCTCATAGTGGGCTTAACCTCACTCTGCTGGTGGAGAGATGGCCTAGGTTACACAGGATGTCCTGGCTCTCGTGCCTCCTCGGGCAGAAGCTTGCACAAGGCAGTCCTGTCCTCACGCTTCTGAAGGTGAGAGCCCTGGACACCTGCAATGTGTAGAAGAAGAGGCCCAGCCTCTGTCCTCTCTCAGAGGGCATCACCACGGTAACAGCCTCCAAAACTCTGACTTCCCTAGATACGCTACCCAACGAGGAGGCTTCAGGCTGCAAGAGCCTAAGATATGTTTGAAGTGGTTTCCCAGGCCCAGGATCTCCTTGTAAGAGCTCCAGGCTGCTTGTCCTGCCCAGCCCCACCTCCACTCCCCTGTTCGCTGCCTCAGGCCCGTTGCCATGGCATTAAGAGAGTGGATGAAGAGAGCAACTAATCAGGGCTAATGGCTGTGCAGGCTGGAGGCCTCGGAGTATGGCAGGCAGATGGGAGAGCTTCAGTCCATGGACTCAGCCCCAACCCTGAGCTCCAAGGTACCTTGCATTGAAGAGGGAGCAGGAAGAAAAGTAATCAGGCCCGGCTCCCTGGGGATGAGGGATGCTTCAGGGATCTGCCTTGGCCAGTACAAAGGTCAGAGTACATTGGATGGGCCGAGCACAGCCCTCGGCTTAAATACCAGCAGTGATTCGAGTCATTCAAGTTCTCTGTCTGTGAGATGAAGTCATTAAGAACACAACCTGCAGTGAGACTGTGGCCCCCGGGGTATCACACCCCAATTTCTTGGTTTATTCTTCTCCTGTTGGGTGGTAAACTATAAATTTGAACCCACAACCTTATACAGGCTAGGTAAATGACCTACCACTGAGTTATACCCCAGCCCTTCTTATCTATTTATTTTGTGTCACTGGGACTTGAACCCTGGGCCACATACTTCTTAGGGAAACACTAAGCTGATTCACCAGCCTCTGTGTGTATGAGTGTGTGCATATATGCATGTGTGTATACATGTGTATATGTGTGTTTATTCATACTGTGTATTGTGTATATATTATGTGTGTATGTTTGTGTGTATATGTGTATATATGTGTGTGTATTCATGCCTATGTGTATACACGTACGCATCTGTATTCATAATACATACATGTATAAGATAATGTATACATACACGGGTATATGTGTACCCATATGTGTATACGTGTGTTGTTTGTATATACACGTTTACATGTGTATGTGCCTATATGCACAGGTACTGACAAAGGTACCAGACACATGACAAGCAGTGTTCCTGTTGTCTCATTCATGGGAACACGATATAAAGAGACTGAGCTAATCTGGCCTGTGGTCCCTGAGGCTGGAGTACCTAGCCTTCCTGCCATGTCACCCCCCCCCCAAAAGTGGAGATACCCCATGGGACAGAGCAGGGCAGCAGTGAAGCCCTTCCTCCCTGTGACGTCCAGGGCAGTGGTTCCCAACCTTCCCAATGCTGCGACACTTTAACACAGTCCCCTGTGCTCTGCTGACCCCCAACCATATAATTATTCTCCTTGCTACTTCATAACTGCAATGTTGCCACTGTTATGAATCGTATTGTAAATATCTGTGTATTCTGATGGTCCTAGGTGACTCCTCTGAAAGGACTATTTGAATCTCCAAAGGGGTTGTGATCCACGGGGTTGAGCAACACTGACCTAGGGGCTCTACCCTGAAGACCTCATTTAATTCCATCACACAAAGCCTCTGGTCTAGTTCCTATGTGTCCCTGCTGCCAGATTAAATATCCAACACAGGGCTCGTCACAGGCGCACTCCTGGGATCCTGAGGCAGGAGACCTGGTTCAAGGACAGCCTGCACTACCAAGTGACACCCCATCTCAAAAGCAAACTTTTCACATTTGAGCTTGTAGGGGGAACATGCAAGCCTTATGTTGGTCTTGACTAGATTAAAAGCCGCTAAGGGGCCAGCAAGATGGGACCTAAAGGATGGCTCAGCAGTGGGGATGGAGACCCAGCCCAGTGGCTAAAAGAGCACTGATTGCTCTTTCAGAGAACCTGAGTTCAGTCCTCAGCAACCACATGGTGGCTCACCATCATCTGTAACTCCAGTTCCAAGGGACCTGACACCCTCTTCTAGCCACCCTGGGCATCAGGAACGCACATGAGACACACACGGCCATAGGTGCAGGCAAAACATTAATCATTAATATGCATACAATTTAAAAATATTAATAAATCTCAATTTAAAAAAAAGGTATGGTAGCATACACTTTTTTTTTTTTTTTTAAGATTTGTTTTATTTATATGAGCACACTGTTGCTCTCTTCAGACACACCAGAAGTGGGCATCAAATCACATTACAGATGGTTGTGAGCCACCATGTGGTTGTTGGGAATTGAACTCAGGGCCTCTGGAAGAGCAGCCAGTGCTTTTAACCGCTGAGCCATCTCTCCAGCCCAGGTAGCATACATTTTTAATTCCAGCACTTAGGAGCTAAAAGCAGATGAATCTCTAAGTTGAAGGACAGCCTAGCCAAGGAAGCCAGGGCTGGACAGAGAAATCCGGTCTCAAAAACAAAACAAAACCAAAAACAAACAAAAAAACAAAATTGAAAAAGAAAAGTCGAGATTGGAGAGACAGCTCTTCCAGAGGTCCTGAGTTCAATTCCCAGCAACCACATAGTGGCTCACAACCTATCTGTAATGGGATCCTCTTCTGGTGTGTCTGAAGACAGCCTCAGTGTACTCACATACATTAAATAAGTAGATAAACCTTTTAAAAGAAAGGAAGAAAGAAAGAAAGAAAGAAAGAAAGAAAGAAAGAAAGAAAGAAAGAAAGGAAGGAAGAAAGAAAGGAAGGAAGAAAGAAAGAAAGAAAGAAAGAAAGAAGGAAAAAGGAAGGAAGGAAGGAAGGAAGGAAGGAAGAGAAAAAGAAAAGACGGCTGAGTACATAAGCCGTAAGCGTCATGCAGGCTGACCTGGACTTTTGATCCTCAGATGCACACAGTGGAAGAGAGACCAGACCTCAGCCCCAAATAGTCTCTGAGCTCCACAGGGCCATCACGATCATGCTTACACACCCTACCCCAAATAAATACATAAAATAACGGGTCCCTGTTTTGTGGGGTGCTTCCATAGAGGATGGTGTGGGCAGAGGAGGTAGAGAACCATCACTCATGTGGGCTCCCCCTCCAAAGGGCAACCCTGTGCCTGCCTTCAGTCTGCTCACCCTTCACTAACACTGGACCCCAGTTTCTTTGTTCTAGGAAACTCCCTTGTCTTTAGTCCAAGAAGGAGTGTTAAGGAGTCCGCTGGGTTCACATTGTGCGGGCAGCCTGGACCGTGTAAGCAAATCTAACAACCCCCTTCCAGAATATATACAAATGCATTCACACGCTTCTCTGAGAGGCCTGCCTCTCCCTGCCCCAGTGCTCTTCCACTGCCTTTGCTGTGGTTCACAAAAGAAGCCAGGGTTGTAGTTCCCTCCCCTCAGGTTGCAAATACCTGGTGGTCTCATGTCACTGCTAAAGTAACGCCAAGTGACTGCAGAGACAAGGTCCCTGCAGTCATGCAGAGCGCTCATCGGAAACCAGGCCACCCTGTGAAGAAGCCCAAGCCATCTGTGGAGAGAAACAGAGAGCCAGGGACCACTTCAGCCTTGTGATGGGGAGATGGGCCACCCAAGTGGACCACCTTGCAAGTCAATCTTTCAGACTCACGTGACATGTCTCAGCTGTGGTCTCAGAAAATAGGGATGAGCTGTCCCTTCAAGCTCTGCTCAGACTGCAGAGCTGTGACCACAGCCCGATGTAGTTGGGTTTGTCACAACATGGGCTGTTTCATAGCAGTTCTCACAGGAGGCACACAGGGAGGGGAAAGCTGGCCCTGGGTCTAGGATGGAATGAAGGGAAAGCTCTGGTCTCTCTTTGCAGCCAGCAGGAAGCCTGTGGGGTCAGGGTTAGGCTAAGCTGGGCAGAAGTAGATTAGAGCGTAACGTGGGAACAGGGTGAAGGGCAGGGGAGGAGAGACCCATCATGGCAGGCTGAGCAGGACCTGGGCAGGACAGGCTGGCTTAGACCCTGGTGAAACAGAGCAAGGCAGGCTGAGAGAAGACATCAACACAAGTCAATACGCAGAGGTATCCGTGGGAGGCGGCCAGTGCTGGAGGGTTTAAGCTAAGGCAGGAAGGGGACAGGTAAGCACAGTAGGAGGGAGACACCACAGTGGTTGCCTTCCCTGCTCAGGGCTGCAGGTGCAAGGTGTAGCTTGGCTCTGCCTGCTCATCCCCCAGTCTACAGGAACTTGCTAAATGGATGTCCTCTCTGGATTGTGAACTGATGGATTCTGAAGCTGATGTTACCGTCATGTCATTCTGTATTAAGTCAGACTGTTTTCTTTCTTTCTTTTTTTTTTTTTTTTTTTTTTTGGTTTTTCGAGACAGGGTTTCTCTGTGTAGCCCTGGCTGTCCTGGAACTCACTCTGTAGACCAGGCTGGCCTTGAACTCAGAAATCCGCCTGCCTCTGCCTCCCAAGTGCTGGGATTAAAGGCGTGAGCCACCTACTGCCCGGCTCTTTATTTATTTAGAGAGTCTTACTGTGTATCCTCAGTTGGCCTGGGACTTGCTATATAGACCAGGCTGGCCTCTCCCCCACTACCCCAAGTGCTGGGTTAAAGGCATGTGCCTCTATACTGAACTCTTTTACTTATTCCGTGCAAGTACGTGTGTGTGTGTGTGTGTGTATGTGTGTGTGTGTGTGTGTGTGTGTGTGTACGCGCACGCGCTTGCATGTGAGTGTGGCCGAGTGTTTGCATGTGTGTGTTTGCATTCATGCATGTTTGCCTATTTGTTTACATGTGTGTGGTATAGTTGCATGTATATGTGTTTACATGTGTGTGAATGTGTGTGTGAATGTGTGTGTGTGTGTGTGTGTGCCAGTGTCAGTTCTATCCTTCCACTATTTGGGTCCTGGAAATCTAACTCAGGTCACCTGGCATGGTGCACAGCAAATATCTTCACAGCCAATCATCTCACTGGTTCAAGCCAAGGCAGGGTTTCTCTGTATAGCCCTAGCTGTCCTGAAACTCACTCTATAGACCAGGCTGGCCTTGAACTCAGAAATCCGCCTGCCTCTGCCTCCCAAGTGCTGGGATTAAAGGCGTGTGCCACCACTGCCCAGCGGTTCGAGCAATTTTAATTCAGACCATTTGTTGGGGCTTAAATATTCAACAAGGGTGTGTGTGCCTGTGACTGGATACCTGAGGGAAGTTTCACTCAGGTTGGGTCGCTTACACAAACACCCTCTCATAAGGCCTAGGAAGCCCCACCCCCTCACTGGCATGTACTAACACACCCCATCTCCAAGCAATGCTGCTAACAGCCTTGGACCCCACCAGCACCAGGCTGCACCTACACCCTTCACTGAACAGTGGGTCAAGTTTCTTTGGTGACCACCAAATTTGGATATTTCCTATTCAGACACATTCCCAATACATCTTGGCCTGAGGGTAGGAGGGCCAATCCAGCCTGAACCAGTTTGGGATCCATGGGCAGGAAAGTAAAACTACGTCCTCAAGTAAACTTTTAGAGAGAATCTCTGCTTGTCGCTTTATGCATAATTATGCGTTCGTTGCATGTTTTAAATCAGATGAATTAGAACAGGACATTGCATAGTAGGTCTTTGATTATAGGACCTAATTTGCCAAACGAAACCAAAATCTAGGGCTAGGGAGATGGCTCAGTGGTTATGAGCACTTGGTGGCTCACAACCATCTGTAAATTCTGTTCTAGGGGAAATCTATTGCCCTCTTCTGGCCTCTGTCGGTACTGCATGCACAAGGTACTCAGTTATTAAAGAAAACCGAAACCATCCTTTCTATGCTTCTCAGTAACCCTGCCTCTCAATCTGTCTCACCCCAAGAAAGGACACCCCAAACAGTAACTGAGCCCCTTGAGTGTCTTCGCCAATAGCGGCCGTCCATTCGGGACTTTCCTGTCTGCTGCTTGTTCAAAATAGCAATTCCCTGGCTGCTTTGCAATCTCCGTGGGAGTTTTATTTTCTCTCCGGGAGAGAAGGCCAAGAACTTGGACACACTGGGTTCCCAGCCTTGACTGCCTGTGATGTCGCCCCTGCCTCTGACCCTGTTGAGGAAGGCACCCTCCCCAAAACCCAAAAATCAGGACCCACAAGTCATAAAGGAGCTTTATTTATAAATCACGCTCAGGACATAGGTTCCATACCTGTAAAACAACTTGTAAAAAACAGAGGCCCTGCTCTGGTGAGAAGTCCTTGTGCTCTGGGGTCCTGAGGTCCACGGTCACGGTGACCGTAGGGCAGGATGGCCTCCTCTTCACCAAGCCGGGGTCTGGGTTGGTGCAGACTCGGAGGCCACAGATATCTGCTCCACTGGGGCCAGCAACCTGCTGTGCCCTTCTGGTCATCCCTGCCTTGGTCCAGGGCGCAATTCGCTGTCACTAGCCAGCTGCTCAGGCAGCCATGTCCCCAACACCCCGGGCTATGGGCAGCGGGGCAGGTCACCACCACACAGGTCTCACGGAGTGGTAACTTCTCAGGCTTCAGGTTCCAGCTCTCCGTCATCTTGATAAGACCCCAGCTCATCCATCCAGACTAGGAGAAAGAGAGGGGCAGCATCAGAGAGGGGCTCTCCTCTGTCAGCCTCCTCCCTGGGCCTAACATTCTTCATCTCAGGCCAACACCCCAACCTCCCATAGCTGAGCATCAGAGTCACAGAGGCTGAAAGGGATCCCTAGTACCTCAGGTCCCCCCCAACACCTGGGGCCCCTCTGGGGACTGGAGGAGGTGTTAGAGTCTCCTTGGGCTTATAGATCTGGGGGAGGTGTCAGAGTCAGGGTGCCTTCTCAGGACTCTTGGAGATTATGTCAAGTGTTCCCAGCTTGTAGGGCCCTGGTCTAGTCTACGCTCTTCCCTGTCTTAACCCCCGTGGCCAGCATCAATAGCACCAGCACGTGCAAGGCCTGAGGTTCTTGTGAGACCTCTGTCTCTCTTCTCATCCTCCCTGCACAGAGGGTGACATTTGAGGCTCAGGGACACTCATAGCAATGAGTGTTCCTCTGAGGAGCAGGTGAAATTCAGGCTCAGGAATTTTGGAAGAACGGTGGAGCCAAAAAGTCTGAGTTCTGAGAGACTGTGTGGGTCAAACCACCCCCCCAACCATGCACCCCACAATTATCCAGGCTTAAATGGGCCTTCTCTCGGGATTCAGGGCCTCCGAAGCGCTTAGCTTCAGGCTAAAATGTCACCCCACAATTCTGTGGGGTAAATAATGACCTTGGGAACTTTACAGGAGGGGTACTGGGGCCTGGAGAGAGATGCATCCTTCCTTGTGGCAAAGCTGAGGGTTGGGTCTCTGATGTCTGCTTAGACACTGGCTATGGAGCTGAGAAGCAGCGGGCTGGGAGGCTGGCTCCTCTCCTACAATACTGTGACCGACCGTTCAGGTGTGTCCCTTTCCTTCCCTGGATCCCCTCTTTTCCCTCTTCTAAAGCAGAGCTACAAATAATACCTACAGCTCAGGGCACAGATGAGAGCTAACTGAGGTGTGCATCTACCATGTAGCCTGGTGAGGGGCTCTGGGAAAGGCTGCAAAGAATGATGGTTTGGCCGGGCTTATCTCCAGAGGGCCCTGTGTGCTGGAAGCTCGACTCTCCATGTGGTGATGCTGAAGATGTTAGCTTTTTTCAGAGGGTGGCCTGAGGGACTGTCGAGGTTCCTGGGGCAGCTGCCCTCTACAGGGATCTAGGGTGGTCCTCTGGAATCTGAGCTGCTTCTCGCTTAAGAGTTAAACTGAGCGCCCCCGCCGTCTTGCGCCCTGGCACGCGTTCTCACGACGCCCAGCGTTTGGGAGGCGCTGGGCGGCACGGCCAGCTTCGGGGTAAAAGGATGCCACGAAGAAAGAAAAAAAAATTAAAGAAGCCTCTGAAAGCCAGAACTTGGAGAGGAAGGATCTGGAAACCACCAGTTCTGTCAGTATAAAGAAGAAGTGTAGACTTGAGGACTTACTCAGAGTGATGGAGAAGAAACAAAAGAGGAGAATGGATTACAGAGAACGAAGACAAACCAGTCAAACAGATCAAAGTATTTGGCTAAAAGAAAAGTTGCACAGATGTCAGAAGAAGAATGGTTTGCTTTTGGCTCTCAAAATGAGTGAGCAGGAAGCTAGGGAGGTGAACAACCAGGAGGAGAAAGAAGAAGAACTCTTGAGGAAAGCCATTGCTGAAAGCCTGAATGTAAATATGCTGTGTTGAAAGTTTGTGGGACTTATTAATAATGTTCTCAGTTATTTAGTGGCTGGTATACTTGTATGAGAAATGAGCTTTGGTAGTTTATAGAGTTTTCAGTTAATAAAAATATCTCAGTACTTTTAAAAAAAATAGAGTTAAACTGAGCAAGGGAGGTCTGCCCTCCTGCTGATTCCTACCTCTACCTCTCTCCCTGTGACCCATTCATTCCCTTTGGGCTTGCTCCCCCAGGATGCCACCCACTCCGCTGACACTCAGTGAAGTCTCTATATCATTTGTTCACCAGCCTCAGTTTGCCCATCTGTAGCCCAGGATCTATATACTAAGTCAGCTCCCAAGCAGCTATGAGAAATGCACCCATTTCCTCGGTACAGGCTACCAGCCACGACTGACCCAGTGCTTCCTTCTACATCCCTATGGAGTTAGGGATACACAGAGCCCCGGGCCTTGAGCGCTCCAGCACTGAGCAGGAGGCAAACCCTTTTCCAATATTTATTCTGAGTCTGGGTCTGGCTAAGTTGCCTGGGCTTGTCTTGAGTTTCCTTTGGAGTTCAGGCAGCCTTGAACTTGTGGCTCTCCTGAATGAGCTTCCCCGGTAGCTGAGATTGGGGACCTGGTCCCACCAGGCCTGGCTCAGTGTATTTCTGTTCAGCGCACAAGAGAGTGGTCTCTCAGCCAGGAGGTGGTGGCGCACGTCTTTAATCCCAGCACTTGGGAGGCAGAGGCAGGCGGATTTCTGAGTTCGAGGCCAGCCTGGTCTACAGAGTGAGTTCCAGGACAGCCAGGGCTACACAGAGAAACCCTGTCTCGAAAACCAAAGAGAGAGAGAGAGAGAGAGAGAGAGAGAGAGAGAGAGAGAGAGAGA
>JANHMN010000018.1:44263360-44274365 GCA_030674055.1 Rhabdomys pumilio
AGAGAGAGAGAGAGAGAGAGAGAGAGAGAGAGAGAGAGAGAGAGAGAGATCTCCTACCAGCTCGGAGGGCATCAGGAAGAGACAGACAAGATGCCAGTCTGCACCCTACCCTGTCACACTGTCTGGCCAGGAACACTTCATATCGTCCTTTCCCTCACGTCTGGAAGACCCAAGGACAGCCACAGCCTGGCATGTGTCTGCTTCCCAATCTATCCTGCGGTCCAAGCTGCTGCAACCAACAAACACTATGGAGGATGGGTGGTCCCTGTTGCTGGCAGGGATGGAGTTCCGGTGAGAGGCTAAGACGTGGTGGCATGGGGGCCAGCCCAGGCCTCCTAGCTGCCAGTAAGGACTGCCCAGACAATTGCTCAACAAGCCACATCTTGCCAGTGCTGCCATTATGATGAGGGGCTCAGAGCAGAATGGCCATAGAGTTGACCATATATTAGCAAGCTCGGGGTGGGGTGGGGGTGATGGGGACCAGCTCAAGCTGTGACACAGAAGGCATCCTGGGAGAAGTCTCCTGCAGAGCGGTGTTGTCTCACCTTGACTGCTGGAATCCCGGGAAAGCCCCATGCCCGTCGGGGTTGGGGGCGTGATGATGATGTTGGGCACGCTCAGGTGCTTGTCGCTCAGCACGGGGGCCTCGTCATGGTTGCTGCTGCTGCTGCTGCTGACACACATCTTAAAGCCTGAGGGAGACAGGACATGGCGGAGAGAGCATCAGCCCCCCTGGCATTGCCTGCAAAAGTCACTCAGTCCCTTTGCCTCACTCTGAGAGTGTCAATGTTCCACAAAGGGACTCTGCACAGATGGGGAAACTGAGGCTCAGGAAAGGAAGGGAAAGGTATCCCCAACCTTGCGAAGCTCCATGAGGGGCCCTGAGCTCTGTTTGTCCCCAGAGGTATGCATGGGAGTGATTGCCCTTGAGTGGCATCTCCTAAGAGTGTTTTCTAGAAGTTTCCATGTTGGATGCATGCTTCTCCTTAGTCTGGGAATGTCCCTTGATAGTTTAATTGTGAGCCCATCCTTTAAGATCCCTTCAGCCCCTGGGAATATCCTTTGAATGAGGGCTCTTGAGGGAAAGTTCCGGACCTTTTGTGTACATGTGTGAGACAAGGTCTTGCTCCATGACCCAAGCTGCCCCATTTCAAATGTTCAGGTTGCCTATGGCACCATGTCAGTTTAGACAAGGCTCCAAATTCCTAATTCAGTCCAGCTGCTCTCCCTGTGCCAAGCTACAGGTCTCTGGTGAGTTGTCACCATCTGCTTGTGGTGGTTTGAGCGAAAATGGCTGCCACAGGTTGGTATATTTGAACGCTTGGTCCCCAGTCAGTGAAACTGTTTGGGAAGCATCAGGAGGTGTGGCCTTATTGGAGGAATTGTGTCATGGGGTGGGCTTTGAGCTTTCAAAAGCCCATGTTACTCCCAGTTAGTCCTCTCTCTCTTCCTCATGCTTACGGATCAGATGTAAGCCCTCAGCTACTTCTGCAGCCAGCCTTATGCCTGCCTGCTGCCATTCTCCCACCGGGATAGTCATGGACTCTAACTCTCTGGAACTGTGAGCCCCAGATTAAATACTTTCTGTGGGGAGCCAATAGAAGGAGGCTATCATCCTTGCAGCCATCTTGAGCCATATACCCTGACAAGAGACTTGATTACATTAGCCTACAACAGCTGAGCACACTCTGATAACATCTTGTTTTAGATACCCAGGATCTTCCCTTGGGTGTGTGAGACTTAAAGGTGTGATTTAGAGCTGAGATTTAAGGGTGTGACTTAGAGATTAGATTTAGAGACAAGGCCTAAAGGCATGACTTAAGTGCGTGACTTAGAGGCGTGGCTTAGAAGTGAGACATATAAAAGGCAAGAGGCAGACAGAAGGCAGATCAGAGCAAAGCAACAGATTACTTGACACAGTACAACTTGGAGTTAGTTATTAGGCATTAGGTAGAAGACACTTGGACTAGAGAACTTGGAAGAAGAATTATGAGGTAGTAGACACTAGGCACTTGGAAGAAGTAAATTGGAACTTGGAGGCACTAGGGACTAGGTAGGGACTAGGAACTAGGGACTTAGACTAAGAAGGGAGACTGAAGAATAAATGTGATTGAATCACACTCTGTCTGGTCTCCATTCCTCACGTCCATCCTCACTCTTTCTCTTGCTGAACCCCGACCCACAGACTGGAGCTGCTTGGGGCAGTGTAGGCTCTAACAATTTAGCCCCCAAGGCTTTTGGCAGTGCGGGTTCAAACATTGACACAGCGGTCTGAGACATTTTGGCCCCCAAACATGGGCTATTGCAGTCCGCAACAACTTTCTTTTATAAATAAGCTGCCTTGGTCATGGTGTTCTGCACTGCAATAGAAAAGGAACTGAGACATTGCTGTTCTCTGCTCTGCCTCCCTCCCTTCCTGCCAGTGCCCTCCAGCAGCCACCAGCATCCATTGATATCCACTGGCACCGATCAGCACTCATTGGCACCCATTGGTACTCATCTGCATCCAGTGGCACCCACTGGTAACCCATCAGCACCCACTGGCACCCATCAGTACCCACTGGCACTCACTGGCACCCATCAGCACCCACTGGCACTCACTGGTACCCATCATCATCCCATTGGCATTCACTGGCACCCATTAGCATTCTATTGGCACCCATTGGTACCCATCAGCATCTACTGCACCCACTGGTACCCATCACAATCCCATTGGTACCCACTGGCACTCACCAGCATCCATTGGCATCTACTATCACCCACAGGCATCCATTGGCACCCACTGGCAGCCAGTGCCTCACCCTTCTTTACCTCTCACACCTTCAGACCCCAGCCTGCTGGTCCAGCCTCCCCCTCCTGTGTCTATTTCTTCTCCCTTTGTGCTTCTCCTTCAATTCCTCTTTGGGTTTCCTGGCTCCCCCATCCCTTCTCCCTAACACAGCAGCCAAGCCTGTGAATCTGATCACACCAAGAATCTCCTGACACCATGTCCTAAGGACAGGTATAAGCAGCCTTTCCCAAGGTCTGTCCCCTGGAACGCCTGGCCTTCTGACATGATCTAGGACAGGGCTTTGTAATCAAATGAGTTTGGGAACCATTACAAATGTGTTGTCAGAATCCCGTCTGCCTTGTTTTCCTGCTGGGGACTCACAACCCTGCCAGTCAAAGGCTCTGAGAGTCCTTCACGAGGAAAAGATTTGGTGTTTATTTTGTTTGTTTGTTTGTTTTTTTCATTTTTGAAGCAGGATCTCAGTCTAGCCCAGACCAACCAGGAACTCACTCCACAGTCAGGTTGCCCACAAATGCAAAGTGATCCTGTTACCCCAACCTTCCCAGAGCTGGGATTGTAGGCATGAGTCACCACAGACAGCATGAAAAGCACCAAGTGCCTGGTGCCCACAGAGGCCAGAAGACAACATCAGATCTCCTGGAACTTAAAACAACGTAAAAATGCTTGTGAGCCACTGCATGGATGCTGGGTACCAAACCTAGGTCCTCTGGAAGAGCAACAAGGGTTCTTAACTACTGAGTCATTGTCTCACCAAACCATTAAAGGGTTTTAATTTGGTCTAACCCAAGGCTTCCCAAACTCTAAAGATAACCTTAGAGTCCCATCTGGAGAGACACCTGTTCACATCTAGAACTAAGAGTCATGAAGATAGTTCTGGAACATATGGGTCCTGTCTCTCAGCCCAGCTTCCAGCCTGTACCTCCGCCCTCCCCTCCAGGGCCATCAGCACACAGTCCCCAGACTGCTCCTGCTCTCCCAACTCCCTGGCTCTCTTAGTCCCTTCATACCTTGGCATATGGCATATGTGGGTCCCCTGCCTGGAACACACTTTCTTCCTTTGTCAGGGAAACGACCTCCTACCCATCCCTCAAAACCCAGCATAGCATGTTCATCTTTAGAGAAGATGGCTCAGGCTATGAACTCATGACCTCTTTGGCCTGTCTACACTCACTTATTTGTAGGAGAGGGTGGCTCCTATCTCTGCTTTTGCTAAGGGCACTTAACCCTAGAGAGGTGACCACCATTTCCTTATTGGTCCCTGTGAGGCCAGCATAGAGCATGGGACAGAGTAAGGGACTGAGCTTAATTAATCAAAACCTCAGACACCTTTGAACTTGACGTCCTGTCTTTACCCCAGAGATCACCAGACATGGGGCTGTGGACCGTGGATAAAGCCCTGGATGAATGTGTATTGTTAGAATGGACACAGCCACGCCAAGGACCCCAGGATCTCAGATCCACAGAAACAGCAAAGCCTCCCTGGGTCTGAGAAGAGATGTTCATAGCAGCTTCCCTCCCCCAGATGTTTGCAGTCCAGATGTTGCTCCCTATACCTAGACCTGGTACCAAGACTAGCTGACCCCCTCTTATGCTGGACATAAGAAACGCACCGAGTTTCCCTTCTGCAGTTAGGCACCTCAGTACTGCCGTCCATCAGAGGATACACAGCCTACCTGACTGCAGCTTTTCTGTCTGTCCTTCCTTTGTTCTCACATGGCCCCAGTAAGCTTTCCAGGACCAAGCAGAATGTGATGGGGGTGGGTGGGTAATTGAGAGAAACAAAAGAAAACAGAACAAAAAACAAAACCCAAGAAGTCCTGGGCTGGAGAGATGGCTCAGCGGTTAAGAGCACTGACTGCTCTTCCAGAGGTCCTGAGTTCAATTCCCAGCAACCACATGGTGGCTCACAACCATCTGTAATGGGGTCTGATGCCTTCTTCTAGTATGTCTGATGGTAGCTACAATATACTCATATACATAAAATAAATAAATCTTTTTTTAAACAAGTCATGGAATTCTGAGTCACTGTTTCTAACTTATCCCAGGGAAGCTGTGGCCACTGTCAGGACGTCTCTGAGCTCTGGTGCTTCAGTCCCAGGGGGGAAGTGACTCAGGGGATAGAGAAGGGGGCTGGGGGGATTCATTCTAAAGAACAGAATGGGCAGAAGTGACAGCCCTTGGGGACACTGTCTGTGTGGGAGGTCAGATACTGTCCCAGGAGGACAGCAAATACTCGAGAATCTGGAGGCCATGTTTGCTACAGCCTGGGCTTCTGGGGCACACCTTGAGCCCAACACTTGGAGGCTGAGGCAAGACACTCAGGAGTCTAAGGCCAGCCGAGAGATACAGTAAGACCGTCTCAAGAAACAAAAGCTAAGCTGGGCAGTGATAGTGCAGGCATTTAATCCCAGCACTCAGGAGGCAGAGGCAGGTGGATCTCTACGAATTCAAGACCAGCCTGGTCTACAGAGTGAGCTCCATGTCAGCCAGGGCTACACAGTAAAATCCTGTCTTGAAAAAAAAAATCAACAAAAAGAACCACACACACACTCACACACTCATGTGCACATGCACACACACACACACACACACACACACACATTTATTTTTTTTAGAATTATTTATTTATTTTATGTCTATGAGCACACTGTAGCTGTCTTCAGACACACCAGAAGAGGACATCGGATCCCATTACAGATGGTTGTGAGACGTCATATTGTTGCTGGGAATTGAACTCAGGACCTCTGGAAGAGCAGTCAGTGCGCAGTCAGTGCTCTTAACCACTGAACCATCTCTCCAGCCCAACACTCAATTATGTTAGCCCTGTCCCAGAAACACAAACAAACAAACAAACACCAAAAAGAATTGTTGCTGGAGCCTCTGACCCAGCAGGCCAGGGCCATGGAGCACAGGGCAGGATGGACGCGGGCAACTAGCCTTGTCTGGCTTCTATCTCCCAGCTCGCTCTACACACAGGCCTGGGAATGCCTGGAATATCTGTCTAAAGTACTGACTGCTAAGTTCCAGATGTAGAAACCTCTCTTATCTTCTTTCAGGGCTGAAGGCACAGTGACTGAGACACTGTGGGCCTCAACAGAGTCCTGATCCCCGGAAAAGACATTATCAGTCTCCACACCAGTGCCGTCAACCTGCAGTGAGCCAGGGCAACAAGTACGAGTGTGTAAACATGTCAGCCATGGTAAGACCACACCCAAGTATCCTGTGGGTACTGGTTAGTCACCTCGGCAGTAAATGAACAGGACAATGACCAACCAAGCGTCACCTTGGCCATGACTGATGAACCAAACCCCCTACATGGCCATTTTGATTAAAAATCTGTCCTATCTTTTTTTTTTTTTTTTTTTTTTTTTTTGGTTTGAGACAGATCTCACTACACATCCCTGGATTCCCAAACTTTCAATCCTCCTGCCTCAGCCCGCTCTGTGCTGGGATTACAAGACTGAGCCACCACAACATCTTCACAGACAAATCTTGGGATGACACAGTCCAACCCGAAATATCACGGGAAACTGAGGATCATGTCAGCACCACATGTTTATACCGTGTGTACATCGTCACGTGGTACATAGTCACGTGGCACATCGTCACGTGGTCACAGGACAGCAACAGGGAGATGCTGGGCTGAAGAGATGGCTCAGGGGTTAAGAGTATCTGATCTTTCAGAGAGGATCTGGGTTCGGTTCAGTTTCCTACCTCCACATGGCAGCTCACAACTGTCTATAGGACCCAATACACTCACACAGACATACACACAAAGAGAAAACACCAATGCACACACAGGCACGTGTGCATGTGGACATATGGGCACACACACACACACACACACACACACACACACACACACAGTCCCCCACCCCCACACCATTGTTGGTGGTGGCAGCACACGCCTTTAATCCAGCACTTGGGAGGCAGAGGTAGGTAGATCTCTGTGAGTTCAAGGTCAGCCTGGTCTACAGAGTGAATTTCAGAACAGCCAGGACTACAAAGAGAAGCCCTGTCTCAAAAAGAGAGTGAGAGATTCACCCCACAGTGACAGAGCCCCCCCCCCCACTAATGCTTGAGCCCCTTCTTCCCCCCTGCCCCCACCACTCTGACACAACAGAGAAGAGTCACACTCTGCCAGCAGGACTTACATCCTAACAGGGTGTGGAGCTTGAGGACAGAGGCCGAAACTTAAGCTGACAGTATCTAGGGCTCAGGGAGCCCAGGAGAAAGGCTGGAGGCAGGGAGGATGGAGAAGGAGGAAAAGGCAGGAAGGGAGGAGGGAAGGGGAGAAGGGAGGAAGCATGGTGATGGAGAGGGGGTTAAGTAGAGAAGAGGGAGGGAGATTGGGAAGAGAGGTGAGAGGGAAGGAAGGGAGAGGGGAGGGCAGGTCTGTGGCCCCTCAGGTCCAGTGCACACTTTCACAGCCTCAGAGCCTCTGGGTAGAAGCAAAGCTCTCAGAAGGATTAGGCAACAGTAAAGGTTAAAAAACAAATGCCAGCCACCCTGGGGCCAGAGCTGTCAATTCCCTGCCTGCCTCAGGCTATTAGAAGCCCGTTGCCAGGGGGACAAGTAAGGCAGGGCACAGGCCAGGGACCCAGGCTTGGGGTAGGCCTGGAGCCTGTACAGGTGGTCTTCTGGGGTTGTGCCAAGGACTGGGGTCCCCCGCTTTGAGCTTTCTTTTCTGCAGTACCTCAGTCTCTATAGTAGGCAAACCGGATGCCACAGATTCAGGCTAAGCCACCTTCAGAGAAGCTGAATTCAGGGTGACTCACTGCCTGCCAAGGATGGGCTGAGAGCTAGCTCTGCCCTCTGCTGGATGTGGCTGTAATAACCCCATAGCTGCCTGTGGGAATCCTTTGAGAGGTGTCTTCTGATGTTGAGCCAGGGCTTCCCATTGATGAGGCTGGTCTCCTACCCACAGAGGCTGGCCTCCTACCCACAACTCCCAAGTGCCGGGATTGCAGGTGTGCTCCACCACGCCACCACACACAGCTTTCTTCCTCCTGGATCTGTTGGGCTTTTACCTAGGAAGATTTAACAGTTACCCAGGAAGTCTCCCTTTCCCTGACAGGGGCTGTCTGTAGAGCATCCTGGAGATTAAAACAGCCAGAGTTGGGAACTCCTGACCTAGGGTGACCATGGAAATGGGTGACCTGGCTCTCTGAGCCTCCATAAATGCTTAGGGGGCTGGAGAGACCGCTCAGCGGTTAAGAACACTGACTGCTCTTCCAGAGGTCCTGAGTTCAATTCCCAGCAACCACATGGTGGCTCACAACCATCTGTGATGGGATCCGATGCCCTCTCCTGGTGTGTCTGAAGACAGTGACAGTGTACTCATATAAATAAAAAAAAATAAATAAATCTTTTAAAAAATAGAGCTTATAGAAACCATATGTACTTACATGGATGGCACGGCTTGTAGCAACCCCACTGACAAGGGCCTGGGGGACACAAAGCTGGGTGCCATCTCCCCTCCAAGCTGGCTACCCCCTTCTGCAGCCTCACCAGACAAGGTAAGCAGAGCCTGTGTCGCCACTGACAGCTCCTGTGGCTTTAACCCTTCCTGCTTCGAATCCCACTTCTCATCCTTGGCCCTAAAGCTCGGGGCCAAGTAAGCTCATGCCCATGATCCCACATCCAGCCTCTACCTAGTACACCCCAGGGTCCTGGGCGCAGGGCAAGGATCCCTCTCAGTATTCCCGGGACCTCTCCTCTCTAAAACAAACTCAAAAGTTCTATCCCTGAGCAGGCATTATGGCTCACGGGCTCCCTCTACTGGCGCTTTATCAAACAGCACTCTGGCTCTATTGGGAGCCGGCCCATTGTCTTCCTCCCACAAAGCAATTTTCACACACAAAAAGCTCCCACGGGCTGAGCCCAGGACAGCGTGAGCCAGTTGCAAAGCTGAGAGTCAGTCTACCTAGGCAGTGGGCTCAACTGTTTCAGCCTGTTTTTTCTCCTGCTGGGGGTGCATAATGACCCCACAGAGGGACTAGACTTGCTGTTCTCAAACTGTGTAAACCCCCCCCCAACAACCATTTCACGGGGGTCGCCTTAGACCGTTGGAAAACACAGATATTTACATTACAATTCATAGAAGTAGCAGAATTATAGCTATGAAGTAGCAACAAAATGGTCGCCGCTTGGTTTATGGTGTGTGTGTGTGTGTGTGTGTCTGGGGCTCTCCACAGTCTCTGAATACAGCTGGGTGGGTGCTAGCTGGCAGTTCATCTTAGCAGATAGAGCTTGCCCAGCATGCATGAAGCCTTGGGTTCCACCCCCAGCACCACATTTTAAAAAGGGCGTGGTGGTGCTCACCTGCACTCAGGAGGTCCATGCTCGGCATGGTGGTTGAGAGCTACCTTCTTCTCTCTTGTTGGATGGCCATGGACTTGGGAATGAAGCCTGCCTTGGCCAGGGCCACCCACTTGTTGTATCAGGCTTCTGTGACCCAATTCCGGGTAAAGGAACAAACCCTATTCCTGGCCCCAGAAGAGCTCAGACTCCGACAACAGGCATTTATCCAGCACCCGGCACTGGACACCGAACGGAGATCAAAATGACTCCGCAGATGTTTCTCTGCCTGCTCTCTGAGCCCTCCCCTGCCTTCTGCTCCAGGCTCCAGCAAGAGAAACAGTGAGACGTGTTGTTTTTCAGAGGTAGCTAGCCAATATTCCACAAACCTCCCCGACCTCGTGCCTGTTTTTCCCAACCCTGGACATTTCCCAAGTTCGATCACACGCTTCCCCTTTGTACCAACTGGGCAATCATGTCAGGCCTTGCCTACATTGGAATAAAAGCAGCAAGCTTCTGTCCTGGGTATGCTCACTTTATACCCTTTATACAAAAAAACAAAACAAAACTCTGCCGTTTCTTGGGGAGGGGGTGGCGCTCTGAGATCACTCTTCCCAGCCAAAGAACTACAAAGATTACAGAGTCTGTGTAGAGAGAGGACAGAACCCATCTGAGGCTAGGAGGGGCCACCACACTGAGATGCAGTGTGGTCACATGTGTCCGATGCTGGCTCCTGGAGACACAGGCCTGAGTCTGACTTGGTCACAAGAGGAACGAGAACAAAACAACAGACTATCGGTGACTTGAGGAGAGATGGCGGGAGCTCAGGAGGCTGTCTAGAGGGGGCCAATCAAAGCAGCAGAAGGGACAGAGAAGGGCTCTGGGGTAGCCACTGCCTTAGCAAAGGCCCTGGGGCAGGAACCAGGGACGGAGCGGGCAGAGAACGCTAAGAATCTCTCATGACATCTAGCTGTTCATTTTTCTTCACTCTCTGTTTATAACTCCAACCACAGGGAAAGCCCAGTGTTACTACAGATGTGGCGATGACTGATGGCTCTGGTAGTCTTTACCGCTTCACAGCGGCCTGGGCCCAACAGAGATGGTTTAAAATCTCTTTTCAATTAAGGAAAAAGCTCCTGCTTGCGTCAGGGACCTGCAGCTGGAGCTCGCACTGGGAGGAGCCTGTGAAGAGCCTGCCAGAGAGGTCAGACTAAGGGCTGACCTCCTGCCTGCACGCCTGTACATCCAGCGACCAGTCCCTGCCACCCTGCAGGGCCCTCAGGGAAGGCTGCTGGGGTCTCAGCTGTGGTGAGAGAGCTCACGGGGTCCAACCCCGGCCTCATCACTGAGAGGCTCTGGTCCTTTCTCCTCGCCCTCAGCCTCTCAACCCTGAACTGGACATAGGACAGTGACCATAAGAACTTAGTCACGGGAAACAAGCAAAGCTGGATTCATCTTCCGGCACCTGAGAGAGTGAGGCAGGAGGATCATCCTGTCTCATTTTGTGTGTTTACTTCTTGAGATAAGGCCTTGTTCTGCTGTGCGGGCCTTGAACTCTTCTTGATCCTCCTGCCTCAGCCTCCTGCCTGCTGACAGTGTGTGCATCATTATATCCCACTCTGTGGGGCTTGTGTTTCTCCGACATCTGGGACATTCTCACTGTGGGACACTGTGCACGTACACACACACACACACACACACACACACATAGAATAAACTTTGGTTGAGAATCACAGGTGTAATCTGTATAACTCCAGCATTTGGGAAGCTAAGGCAAGAGGTTGGCTATTAAATTTTAGGCTATTCTAGGCTACGAAGTAAGTTCCAGGCCAGCCTGGGCTATAGAGTAAACTGTGCTCAAGAAAATTGTGTGTGTGTGTGTGTGTGTGTGTGTGTGTGTGTGTGTGTGTGTGT
>JANHMN010000018.1:44274375-44316747 GCA_030674055.1 Rhabdomys pumilio
TGTGTGTGTGTGTGTGTGTGTGTGTGTGTGTGTGTGTGTGTGTGTGTGCGCGCGCGCGTGTACACGCACTCATGCCATTGTTCTTGGTAATGATGCAGAATGTGTTCACGGCCTGGAGCAGGTACCTGATTGATAGCCCTTGGTTTCCTGTCTTTGCCACAGCCCACCACACCCTATGAAGGCTGGAACCACATAGGGGCTGCAGCACCCTCAACACCCACCAGGGGGCCTCAATGCCTCCAGAGTACTCTCTACCTGCTGTGTGTTTTGAGGAAGTTTCCTGCTCTCTCTGAGAAGGAAACAAGACTCACAGAGCGCACACAAAGCTGAGGCAGGATTGTTGAGTTGGAGGCCTTGTCTGGACCCATCACAAAAAAAAAAAAAAAAAAAAAAAAAAGGTAAAGAAAAAGGCAGACTTTCTCCTAAGAAGGCATTTTCCACCATCAAATTGGCCAAATCAGTACTTCTGTCTGCCATGTGCTGTATGGGGGTTGGTGAGGCACCAGGTTCAATCGCCAGGGGTCACTTGACAAAGCTCTGAAGCTATCAAGAACAAAGGCCCAAGACACGCTGTGTACGTGCACCAAGCTGTCACGGAATACAGAGAGGACATTCTTTGGGTTTTTTTTGTTGTTGTTGTTTTGTTTGAGACAGGATTTCTCTGTATAGCCCAGGCTGTCCTGGAACTCAGAAATCCGACTGCCTCTGCCTCCCAAGTGCTGGGATTAAAGGCTGAGCCACTACTGCCCTGCTGAGAGGACATTCTTGTTTCTCTGTGCGGTTCCCGCTGGTCTCAAACTGAGTGCTGGCATTAAGGGCCTGGGCCACCACGCCTGGCCCAAAGTATTCTTTTAAAAAGGGGAGTTCATGGAATGGGGTTTGAGAGGGGCAGGCAGGCCAGCCTCCTGACCCTGCATGTGTCTGGACAGATAAACAGCCAGTGTGGTGCTGATTCTTGATTTGAGTGGCTTCAAGCCAGGAGGGAGGGGAGGATCCTCACTGATCGGTTCTAGCAGCAGGGTGGGGGCGTAATGGCATGGTGGCATCATGGCAGTGTGAGGCAGGGGCGTCACAGGCGATTAAGGAGGGCATCTGCTCCTCGCTACTAGGGACCGGCGCCCTAATTCCTGAGGGCATCGGGTGCTGCTGAGGCTTATCTTAAGCACGGACAAGAAGGGTTAAGTCCTGGAGTGGGGCAGGGAGCTGCACTTTGCCCCGGGCATGGAATGGGGTGGGATCGATTGATCATCATGCCCTCCTGAGTTTGAAACAGGCTTTCAAGGTCACCTCACTCAGATCAGCCTGGGCTGGACCTGCCTGGGCAGGCTCTGTACAGAAGGTTCCAGAAGGAGATCTAAAGCAGTCTTCAGGTCTCTGTGCTGACCACCCTGGGTGGACTAGAACTTTCTATATCGCTGAAGATGGCCTTGAACTTCTGATCCTCCTGCCTCCACCTGCTGAACGCTGGAACTGTCAACTGACCTATATCCTTGACACCAGGCTCTTTTATAGAAATATATATATACACATATAAACACATGCATACATGTATAAACATATACATATAGACACATGCATATACGTATAAACATATATATATATAAACACCAGGCAGGCCTTGAACTTACAGACCTATCTGTCCCTGTCTCCTGAGTGCTTCTGGTATTAA
Organism: Rhabdomys pumilio; assembly: GCA_030674055.1. Lineage (NCBI taxonomy): Eukaryota > Metazoa > Chordata > Mammalia > Rodentia > Muridae > Rhabdomys > Rhabdomys pumilio. The sequence continues at coordinate 44,276,045 of JANHMN010000018.1, forward strand.
AGGCATGAGCCATACACATATAAATACATAAAACACATATAAACATGTACAAATGCATATAAACATACATACACACAGATACACATATAATTTGCATTTTGAGGACTTTGTGCTGCCAGCTTTGGAAGGCATGTACCTCAGTTTACCATTGTCTGGAAATCAAAAGCTTTTTGGCCCAGAGCATTGACTGTTTTCTCTGTTTGTACAATGGTAGCACACTGTACTAAGCCTAGCAGGTCGAATCTACATAGATGATACATATATAAAATCTACATACATGTATAATTATACATTATTGTTTATAGTGGGGGGATTAAGAATAGCTGGGACCCAGCACATTGACACCAGGCCAATCCACTGGGAAGCCAGGCTGCAGAAGACCTCAAAGACACTCCAGATGACTCTCGTGTTTGCCAAAGCTTTGCATCCCTGGGCTAGAAAGTTCTGAGTAGGGGTACCAACTATCTGAGGATCCCTTGGGGGGTGGGAGAGAGCAGGAGAAATGGGAGGTGCCTTGTTTAATTTACCTACCAGCGTACAGGTCAGTGCCCTTGGTCTTGTCAGGTCTTGGGCCTAAGTGCTAGCCTAGGCAACTCTTGCAGGCTGGTGGTCTTGAGGGGATTTAACTAGTAAGCTATGGTTAGGGGTGGGGGTAGGGGTGGGGGTGGGCTGGGGCTGGCTCTCCTTCCTTTCTTCTTCTAGAGCCTTAGAGTCTGGTTTTCAGAGCTAAGAGGCTTAGTTGAGGAGAGGTGTGGCCTGCCTGTCAGTCCCACCATGCAGAGTCGGGCTGGCCAGGATTCCCTCCGGAGGCCGCACTACTTTCCCTCCTGTCCCCTGGGACAGTGACTCTCAACCTTCCTAATGCCGAGCGTGATCCTTTAACACAGTTTCTCATGTTGTGGTGACCCTCAACCATAAAATTCCTCTTGTTGCCACTCTAACTGGAATTTAGCTACCGTTATAAATTCTAATGTAAATGTCTATATTTTCTGATGATTTTATGTGACCCCCTCCCAAGGGGTCACAACCTACAGATTGAGAACTCTTGCCTTAGGAGCTGTGACAACAAAGATACGGTCTCTTCATCCTCTTCCTTCTAAGCTTCCAGGAGGTCACAGACTAACTGTGTATAATAGATGGATAGCTGACTAACTAGCTAACTAACTAGTTGACTAACTAGCTGACTAGTTGACTAACTAGCTGATGGACTGTGTTCTGCTCCATCTGTTACTTGGGCTTACATTTTTCTCCAGCATAGGCAAGTGTCCTGAGGCTTATTTCACAAATGGCCACGAAGTGTGTGACTGAGACAGTGGGACTTTATGTCCCACAGCTCAGGAGGCCACTGGCCTGCAGTGGAGGTGGTATTAGGGCCAGCAACTTTAGGAAGGCCTAGGGGCGTCTCCTTCCTGCTTCTTCTGGTTCCAAGTGGCTCCGTGTCTGTAGGCTCTGCTGCAGCTTCTCGTGGCCATCTTTCCCATCCTCTGCCACATAGATGCCAATCACTGGGTTTTAGAGTGCAGACAGCACCCCTCAAATCTAATGTGAGCTCAACAAAGATCCTTAGCTGATACACATGCAAGGACCAAACTCCCTGATCTCCTAGTCTTTAATGTCTCCATCTATAAAATGGCTTCTTCCAGCTTCCAAGGGACCAAAGGGTCCCCAACCTCAAAGACTGGCAGTGCTACTACCATGAGGTAGGAATCTGGGTGTATCTGAGCCTAGAACAGAAGCTAGGCACACACAGGATTCCAGGAGGCTAATTGCTTGTTCTGGGGAGGAGTCCAGACCAGGGTTGTAAATTGGGGCAGGCTTTCTTTTACCAACAAGTGAACTGACTACCCACTCTATGCCATTGCAGTCAGAGGGCCCTAAGAAGAGACACATACGGCTATGTGAACATACGGTCCAGGCTGCAGACAAAGGGGGTACAAGGAGAGAAGCTGAGGAGCCATGAGGGACCCCAACAATAGGCTGGACTGACTGACACTGGAGTATAGAGACCTGTGTCTCAGGCAGAGGGACCAGCTGGCACAAAGACCCTGAGACAGGAGGACGGATGAGAAGCAGGCTGTGGGGGAAGGGCAGGCATGGGAAGCAGGGGTCACTGAGGCGGGTGGCACTGTAGGAGCCAAGACAGGCCACTGAGAAGTTAGTACTTGGGGGTGGGAGGCTGGTAAGAAGCACAAAGGGAGGGGCACTTGCTGTCCTTGCAGAAGACCTGAGACCCAAGTTTGGTTCCCAGCACCCCCATCAGAGAGCTCACAATCACCTGGAGTTCTTGCTTCAGGGGATCTGACGCCCTCTTCTGGTCTCACCTGAACACACACACACACACACACACACACACACACACACACTTGAAAGTAAATGACACTTTTAGAAAGAAATATATTATTTTTTAAAAGACTATTTTAACCGTCTCTGTCAGGCAATCGGTTAACGAGTGAGGCTGGTAACCGAAAGGTTGGTGGTTCAAGCCCACCCAAGGACAACACCCCTAAGTTTTTTCACAGCTTTCCTAATAAACAATCACTTGTGGTGGATTCGGGAACTGAAAAATTCACATTCCTCCTACTCAAAAATTCCCCAAGCCCATAAAAACGCCAAATGCCCATATAAGCCTTACCTTACCTGTCACAGGGTGTTTATGGCCTGGTCTCAGGCAAGGAAAAACCAAACAGATTTATATATAAATAAAAACCAAAAAACAAATTTATATATTTTATGTGTATGAGTGTTTTGCTTGTGGGTACACCTGTGCTGACAGAGGTTAGAAGACTATGCTGGACCCCTGGAACTGGAGTTATGGACAATTGTGAGCCACCATGTGCGTACTGGGAACCAAAACCAGTTGGAACTGGTTGTTAGAACAAGTACTCTTAACTGCTGAGCCATCTCACCAGCCCAAACTTATTAATTAATTTATTTGTTGGTTGGTTGGTTAGTTTTTCGATAGGGTTTTACTGTGTAGCCCAGGCTAACCCCTAGCTCACCATCCTTTTGTCTCCAGAGACTGTCACCATGACAGCTATAATTTCTGAGAGCCCTGTCCTCTAAGGGGCGGGTGCTCTCAGTGAGCCCTCAGCAGAGTCTCTGTGTGGAATTCAGTAGAATCCTCTAGCGGATACTCAGCCCACAGCGTGACTGGGTAGAGGATGTCTCACTTTTCTCTGAGAACTCTGAGCCCAGAGACACACACTGGAACATCCTGATTTATGGAAAGTGAGTGATTTATGAACTTAGAGCGCTAAGCTGAGCCAGGCTCTGGGATGGCTGCATGCCGTGCCCTGCAGCATGCAATGCTCGGGCAGGGAGCAGAGCTGGTTTGGAGCCCTGAGGTAGCTTGGAGCTGGGAAGCCTACAAAGGAAGATTGGCTGGGGACAGCTGAGCCCCAGGGATGGAGGACATAGGTAGGTCCAGGTTGGGTCCCTTGTCTCTGTTGTTCCGTGAGTGACATCAGTACCCCCACCCCCACTCCCACCCACCTCTGGGGCTGAATTGGCTCCAGGGTAAATCCAGCCTCATTGGAATGAGGAGATTGAAGGTTTGAAGAGCTAAGGGCCTCACAGGGACAGATAGCAACTGGGAACAGGGTACACTGAGCCCAACTGAACACTCAGAAGCAAAGGAAAAGACAAAAGGGGGAGCAGCAGGAGGACGGAAGCCGATGACGGGTGACTGGAACAAGGCTTCGGAAACAGTTCTGCCTGGGCAGACCCCAGGGAAACTGGACTCCCTCTCTGGGCTTTATCTTCCTTGTCTTAGAGACAAATGACTTAATCTATATAGAATTCACAGAAAAGAGCCTTTCCCAGCCTAAGCCAAATAAAACTTAACAATTAATTGTCATGTACCATTCTGATTTCCGGGATTTAATCCAAACCACCACCACCACCACCACCACCACCACCACCACCACCACCACCATCATCATCCTCCTCACCCTCCTCCTCCCAGAATATCCAACATGACTTACCTACAAAAACAACAGTATAGCACATAAGGTTATCCGTGGCTATATAGGGCTGGAAGCTAGCCTGGGCTCCATGAGACAAGGTCTCAAGGAAACAAGACAGAGCACATAGCACTACACTAAGCCAAACCTGTGGCTACACTGGAGCCATCCACACAGAAAACTGGGCTGTGACTAGGCCTGTGGGAACAACATCACCCTGTGTGTCCTGTGGGTGAGTGTGTGTGTGTGTGTGTGTGTGTGTGTGTGTGTGTGACAGAGACAGAGAAACACACACCACACAGAGAGAGAGAGAGAGACAGAGAGAGAGAGACAGAGAGAGAGAGAGAGAGAGAGAGAGAGAGAGAGAGAGAGGGCATGCATAGGCTCCAGGGCAGTAGAGGAGGGGCTGGGTGGGGCTGGTAGGTTATTCTTGGGTCTTGACCCAAGTACACAGTGGAGTCTGTGGTCCTCTGTCCATCAGTCCATGCCCTAAGTCTCTCCCAGGCCTCTGTGAAATGACTTCAACACCTCCAGGGACGGAAGCTGAATGACAGGCCGAGTCTAACACACACAAAGCACACAATGAAAACTGCACAAGGGCCGGCTCAAAGGGTTCTTTTCAAAGTTCCTGCCCCAGGGGCCCTTGGTGCAGTGTGGCTTTTAGGCTTGAGGTAGGTATGGGATGGAGGCGTGTCCTGTCGGAGAATCAGTCTGTGTCCTGAGGTTGAACTATCTCAGACATCGTGATATAACCAGGCCAGTCCTCATGGACAGGTGGGAGAAAAACAAAACATGTCCCAATGCATCTACTGCTTCTTTACTAGGGTGACAGTACAACCCAGACAGGCTTAGAATTCACTATGTTGCCCAGGCTGGCTTCACACTTGCAGAAATCCTCCTGCCTCAGCCTCACAAGTGGTGGGATTACATATACATGCCTAGTTAGAATTCAAGTATCCCATAAGCTCCATGTATCATGGTCCTGGTCCTCAGCCCGTGGGGACATTTGTAAAAAGCAAGCCCAGCGGGAAGTTATGTCATTGAGGACACACCCTCAAGGGATACACTAAGACCCTAGGCTCTGGCCCAACCTTTCTAATTTCCTAACTATAAGGAGATCAGCGTCTCATTCTTAACACTCCTCTAACACAATCATACCTGGTTGTACCCACAGGCCCAAGATAACAAGTAGATGAACAGCGTGAGCTACGATAAACCTTTCGTCTTTGTAAATTGTTTATCTCAGGTGTTTTGTGGCAGTAACTCGAAGCTGACTGAAAAATCCACACTATGAAACGTCATCTAACCCAACGACACAGAGGCACATGCCACACAACACACTGAGCCGGGAAACTGCAATGCCCAGTGAACAAAACCCGGCAAAAGAGTGGTCTATGCATATGAGAATCTTAGAAGCCTGGGGTCCGTGTGCACAAGGCATTAGAGTTGTTGGCACTGTAGAGAGGAAAGTACAGGATGTCTGGGCAAGGGGGCAGTGGCCCACAGTGGCATTCTATAACTAGCAAACTATGCACTTGCGGGTTACCAGGGCGAAGTTTATGTCTATTCTGCATGGTTACAGAAAGTGACATCACAGACATGCTTTGCACTAGGTATAGGAAAGGGGCGGACTTACAGTCACAGAGATAGAGGAGGCACTAGAAGGATCCACAGGCACAGGAGAGGGGAGGACTCACAGCCACGGGAGGCTAAGACTCATGGCCACAGCAAGAGAAGGAACCACTGAGCCTTTACCCCTCCCCTGCCACCAGCTGTCCCACGTTCAGCCACTTCCACACGTGGGCACTTGTTCACCTGCTCTCGTGGGCCTGGGGTCCCGGAGACAGCCAGCCTGGGCTCCTCCAACATCTAGGCCACCTTGCAAACCTCAGGGCACTTCTGTGGCTAGCAGTCCTGGTGGAGCTGTCAGTCAAGATGCCCCACCCTCCCAGGCCAAGGACAAGACCTCAGATGGGCCAATGGGATGCTGTCCTAAATCTGCCCCGCCCACACACACAAAGTGAGAGACCTGCTCAGGAGACCTTCATCCATTATCTACTCCTTCCCAGGCTTCTCATTTCTCTTGGGAGCAGGGGGTGGGCTCTGCGGTTGGGGGACTGGGGTGCGCAGAGATTCTGTCTTCCTAGAAGTTTATGTTTATGGATTTTTGGTGTCTTAGGTTTTTTTTGTTTTGAGTTTTTTTTTTTTTAGGTAGGGTTTCCATGTGTAGCCCCTGGCTGACCTGGAACTCCCTCTGTAGACCAGGCTGGCCTTGAACTCTGATCTGCCTGCCTCTGTTTCCCTGGGGGGCTGGGATTAGAGGCGTGTGCTATCACTGTCTGGTTCATCTAGTTCATGTTAACTGCAACCAATGAATGCTTTAGTCTATACCCAGAGACCTTAAGTCTCCTAAGTCCTCAGAGAAAGGGCTGGAAGGCCCAGGAAGCAGAAGGCCAAAGGCGTAATCACAAGAGCTGTACCCCAGGGGCAGTCTGAGCGCTAGAAGCCTGGCACTCCTGAACACTCACAGCCTATGCCTGTCATGACCCCACTTTACCAACAAGAAAATCAAGGCCACTGTTCAGGTCTCTTGGGGCAGGTTGGGGAACACGGGCCTCTCAGCAGGCTCGTCTCAGAAAGCAGGAGAGGACTGAGGAGCCTGGGGTAGGCAGGGAGGGGAACCTGGTGTCTGTCCAGCCAGTGGCTGAGCATGTGGGGTAGTGAGTTGGTGTTTGGCAGCAACCATCAGACTACACAGTGGACAGTGAGGAGTACGGCTGGCACGGCCCTGGAGTCTTTGAGAGCAATGGGGATGGATGACACCCTCGCCAAGTTGGGTGATGACAAGCAGTTAGGCCATGCCTATGGTACCAGCAGGACTGTTCAAGGCAGATCTGGACCTCAAGGCTCGGAGGTAAGGATGGGGAACCAAGCCTGTGCCACAGGGGGACATCAGAAGGCTTTGGTCATCTTTCATTGGGCCTGTGGTGCTTTGAGTTCCAGCTGGATATCAGAACAGAGATCTGTGCTGCCTCACCAACACCTCTCACAGATCCTGTGCCCTTCTCCAGCTTTTCAGTGCCGAGCTAGTCAAGCTGACCTTTTGCCTGAGTGATGACAGGCATCCAGAGTGTCCTGGAAGGTAACCCCCAGAGCTATGCCTGGCTTCCCCTCACCAGGTACCCTCTTTTCTGGGATTTTTTTTCCCTCTGAGGAGGAAGTTGAAGCCCTGGGGTACTGAGCTCTGGTGAAGGAAGGACTGGAGGAGGTCGCAGAGGCAGAACAAGCATTTATAGGATCCCTACTGTATACATGGACTGCCTTAGTGGGTATCCCATCAGTCTAGAGCAGCACCCTAGACCTCTGGGTCAGTCTGTACTATCTCTATCCCGGGCCTCCCTCTCTTTGCTCCCCCATGCCCCTTGACCCCAAACCCCATACTCTGCCTTACCTTTCAGACAGGAGGGCTTCAGCCCCATGGCGCCGCCTCTGCAGGCCTGTGAAGAGAGGAGAGTACTCAGAGAGGGGTGGCAGATGTCATTGTACTAGCCCATGTGGCCAGGCCCCTGCTTGGCTAGCTGGGCACACAACAGGAAGAGGTGCTGAAACAAACCAGCTGTGAGGTCACAGTGCCTGCTGACCACATCTAGGCTGAATATTGTGCTGTGGGCAGAGGACTGCTGTCCAGGAGAGTTTAGGTAAGGCTGTTCAGGTCTAAGGGCCTCAGAGATGGAGGACCCACAGTCTATGGGGCTCGGTGACACCTACCATAGCAGGTACTCTTTCCATTACAACCCCTGCCCTGCTGATTTTTAAGGTTTCTAGTCATTGACCTCACTGTCTACCCGTGGTACTGGTGATTGAACCGGGGACCTTGGGCATAGCAGGCATACTAGCTAGACCACTGAGCCACAGCCCAGTCTCCTGTCCTCTCAATACAGATTCTTGGAATGGATTGAACTATACCAGGCTGTGTCTCTAGTCCATGGGGAATTAGAAAAATTCCCACCCATGTTCTCCCGGCCTTTCTACCACACTTTCCTTAGAACTCAAGTAACTGGTTAATATAAGCAGGAGGTAGGGGAGGGGGAGCCATCTCCACTCCTGACAGCCAACCTTCCAGATATAGTCAACACTCTCTTTTGCAATTAAAATTCAGAGAGGTGGTGTCAGCAGCCTAAGACCATCCAGCTTTAAGGCCATCCAGAGCTGGGACCTGGATCAGCCTCAGCCAACAGGACTCAGTAGACCTGAGATAGGAGCCTCACACCTTGAGAGGCTTCTTGGAATCATCTGTTTGCAGGGTTCTGTGCCTGGCTGGGTAGGCTAGGGTATGGAAGGGGCTGTGACCTCCCCAAAGTGGGTCACTCTAGTGGCCAGCAGCCTGGATAGCCTGGTGTTGTGTAGACCCAGAGGGAGGGGCTCCTTAACACTCAGGAAATAAACAATGTAGAAGTCTCAGGAAGTACCCGAAACCCACTAGATTTCCAAGTTCCCTCCTCCTACCAGGTCACGTAAGTGGTAAGGACTGCTTTGTACCAGGCTCAGTGCCCTGCATAGTGGCTGCAAATCATGTAGAGACCTCAGGGTCCCAGCTTTTAAGAACTGACACCCATGTTGGGGTGGGCTTTGTTGACATAGCCGCCCACCAGGCTCATGCGAGTCACCCAGTATGCACTCACAGGTTTTCCAAGTTAGACTTTGGAGCAATTGCTATTTGGCTAACACAGGCAGAAAGGGGGCCACATGACTGACACTTGGCTCAGCCATGTTCAAACAGACTCGAAACACCTTCCATAGTGGCAGGGCAGGCAAGACAGGGATCTTAAAAATGGGGCTCTGTCAACAAGTGGGGAGGGTGGCACTCCTACCAAGATGTGAGTGGAGGAATGCTTGCCTGGCAGGCAGGAAGCCTGGTGGTGCACACCTGTAAGCCCAGCACTTGAGATACCCAAACCAGAGGATCAGTGTCCCCCTAAGCCAAGCTTGTCAGTCACCTCAGCAGGGCCCCATTCACTACAGTCGGGCACACAAGCACAGGGTGTACACTGTCATTTGGGAGTTTGGCTCCTCCTGTTCTGTCAGTTGGGAGTAGTTCTCAGCCACCCAACAGAGCACAGAACAGTGAGGGTGTTGAAGTCTTTGTCATGTCTGGACTGTGCCAGAAAAAGAGTCAAAGTGGTGGGGGGGCGGGGGAGAAAAACCAGCTTTGAGTGGGACCTCAAAGTAGGCTGAGGCTGGGGGACAGGGTTGAGTACATGTTTGCAAAGTATCGGTCAAAAGAAACATGAGGACTGGGGAGATGTCTGTGCCTGAAATGCAAGGATGAGGAGCAGGGTTCAGATCCCAACCGATCTCAGAGCAGAGACTGGGAATCCTCAGAACCAGCTGGCAAGCACATCCGTGAGCTCTGGCTTTGATTGAGAAGTCCTGCCTCAATGAATGAATGAGGCGGAAGAGCAATGGATGACTCTTGATATCAACCTCAGGCCTCCATGTGCTCATGCACACACATGTACGTGCATCTCCTCCACATGGATGCCCACACACATGCAAAAGCACACACACACACACACACACACACACACACGCACACGCACACACGACAAAAATGTCATGTCTATCTTAGGTGGCAGCATGAAGCCCACAGTAATGCCTCTGATTCAGGTCACGGTGTCATTATTTTGTGAGAGACAATCTTGTTGGCAGGAAATGCACACTGAGCCAGGCATGATTGCGGTACCCCTGTAAGCCCACAGGCTCGAAGATAAGGTATTCAGGGCTAGCACCGACTACATAGGGAACTTGAGGCCTGAGTGGGCCAAGTGAGACCTGATCTCAAAAGAACTCTCTCCTACTACTCCTGAGCTGTGGGGTCAAAAGTCACCCATCCCTAAGCCCAGTTCAGCTAGTACAGTGGCAGCAAATGTGCAGAGGGAAAGGACAGTCTCCTGGTTATTCTGAAGAACAGGAGGGGCCCCGGGCATGAAGTCTGTCACTTCACACCCTTGCAGGGTGAAGAGCTTCCCTTTAGAGTAACTGGACTCTGTTTACAGTTCCTTCAGAACAACGGAGACATAAAACCTCATCGCCAATTGGTCGCCAGATTCCCCACAATGACAGGCAGGCAGTTAGAAAACCCCACTTTCTCTTACAGGGTCTACTCCCTCCTGAGCAGGAGAGAGGGATGGCTCACCCACTGTTCCACGTCACATGACGCAGTCAAGTCTCAGAGAAGAGACTCGAAAAGTGGGCAGAGAGGGCTTCCCCGGGCTTTGGAGACTAATTACATCAGAAGTCACTTCGCCACCTGGCTTTCACAGGTTTACAACACACAGAAAAAAGTCAGATGTCATTATGATATGCACCTGCTCATAGAAGGCAGGGTCCGGCCTGTGTCTGGGGGAGATTGGGCTCCAGGGCCACACAAACCCAGATCTGCTGAAGGATGAAGTGTCAGGCTCCAGGCTGAAGGCAGGATGCCTGGGTCCTGTGTGGGAGACGTACATCCTGTGTGATGCGGTATGGACCTGCAGTTGGCCTGAGATAGGCCTCTTCTGGTTCCTCCTTTGGAATCTTGGCTACTTTAACCATAGTCCTGAGTGCGTTATCAGCTGTCATGAATGGAAGACTGAATAGCAGGCGGTTGGGCTGGGAACACGCCTCACCATGCATGGTCTCTGCCCAGTGCCCTCTGCCAAGAGAGCCTGAGTCACGGTGGCCCTTCTTCTCTCCTACTTAACAAAGCCATCCTTTAAGAACCAGGCTGGGCAGAAGTCAGAATGGAAGAATGTGACTGACTGCTAGGTGTGAGGACCTGAGAGGCTGGGGGAGGCAGGGTAGGGCAACCTGGGCTTGGTTTCCCCCGAGCTCCCACACTGAGCTGTTTCCGGCTGGGCACACCCACAACAGGGTTTCTTCCTTCTTTAGGAAAGTCACTTGATTTGTGCGGCAGGATTAGAATTCTTTCAATTCCAGCTCCCGGCACCGTGCTGAGAATAGATGCTAGCCTTGGGGTACCTCCCCTCAAGGCCAGGCGGCCAACCTGAGAGTCTCAGGGAAGCAAGAGATGGCAACCACCAAGACTCCACGACCCGACCTGGGGCAAACCCAGGCTTCCCACCAGCCCGTTTGCTGCCTGCTCTTGGCCACTTGGGGCTATCCATGCTCCACTTTGCCCCTTACACTCCATTATTAAGATCTGCTAAAGAATAAAGCCCACAGCTTAACAAAGTGTAACAGCGCAACAAAGTATCCATGTATTTTCTATAACAGTGAAGATTGAACTTGGAGGGTGGGATGGTGTGAGGAGATGGGTCTATGGTTAGGAGCATTTATTTCTCTTGCGGAGGACCTGGATTCTGTTCCCAGCACCTCATGGTAGCTCACAACCACCTGTAACTCCAGCTCCACGGATCTGAGGCCCTCAAAGGGCACCAGGCCTGTGTATAGGGTGTGCAGACATACATGCCAGCAAAACACACATACACATAAAAATTAATTTTTTTTTCTCAAAGATTGAGCACAGGGAAGGGGGAAGGGTACTGGGACTTTGGTGGCTACTAGCAGGAGACCATGGCTGTGTGGGGCCTAGGAGACTGACACTCCAAGTGGATCTCTCTTGGGTGGGCTATCCTCTATCCCTCTCTGTGGTGGGCTTATTTCCCATGATTCTACAAGCCTGGCCCAGCCTCCTCCCCTAACCCTGAAGATGAGAGCCATTCCCTGCTGCCTCAGGGCTAACACTTGGACTTCTCAACTTTCCTGTCTTTAAAATGGGGACAAGAGGAGGCTTTGGTTAAAGGGTTGGTGTGGGTGTGAAGACAGCCAGGGCAGGAGCAGGTCTGGCATAGGCCAGCTGCTGGCTAAGCATTAACGTCTCAGCGTCCTCAGCTGAGGACAAGTTGCTTTGTAAGTCTCCCGAGTGACCTACACCTCCCTAGGGGACACACACTCCAGCCTGGTGTGTGCCCACCAGCTGAGGCCTTCCAGGGACAGATTAGACAGCTTTCCACGGCCTTGGGGCTGGTGGAGGGATTAAGTCTTTCCATAAATACACAGCCTTTCTCCTGTGCAGAGGACCCGGACCTGAGGGAGGGGGACTTGGGGAAGGGGGGACCACGACAGGACCAGATAGACTATATCGTGTCCTGGCTAGGAAAGGGATCTGGATAGACAGGTTGCTGGTCGCTCTCTGCCGCTAGAGCAACCAGGGAAGTGTCTCAGGCTGGTGAGAGACATCAGAGTCTGCCACTCAGGAGAAGCCATCTGGGACTCAGTTTCCTTGTCTGTAAAACAGGGCGTGTTCTAACATTTCTATACTCTCTCGAGAACGACTCCTTCGTTGCGTTGCACTGTTCTCTTGGCAAAGGCCAGAAGTCCTTCCTGCCCTCAGAGTCCACAAAGGGAGCTGCGGGTCCTCTTTTTAATAAGCGCCCTCCCCAGATCTGCCAGGGCCAGCCCAGCCAAGAGAAGCGCCTGCTTCGAGCGGGTCGCCCTTTGCGGTCGCGAAGCTGCTTTGATGTACTGGGCGCCCCTAAGCGAGGCGGCTCATCAATAATACATTCGAAACACTTGGTGGAGGGAAGCGCTTCCTCCCGAGGCCTCCTGCCCCCATCTTGCCCGACTGCTTGGCAACCTGACAACCTGGCCGGACGCAAAGAGGGGCCTGAGGCTGCCACGCGCGGGACACGCCCCCGCCCGATGTCAGACACGCGGCCAGAGGAGGCCGTGCTGATCAGCGAAGTCTGCAGGAAGTTGTGGGACGCCAGGGGCCAAAGGGTCCCCCATGACTCTGGAGTCCCCACCACCTTGGGGTCTCCACAGGCCACCCCTCCCCCGTCTCCACCCCACCCGTACTCCCTACCCTCCCGGGTTCCCCAACTCAGGTCTCCAACCGTCTCGGATTCCCCACCTGGGGGTCCACATTGTCCCAGGTCTCCACGATCCTGGGGTCCCTTCCTATGTCCCAGATCTCCAAAACCCAGGTCCCGGTGCGTACGCCGTGGCGCGCACGGCGCGCGCACACTCACCGCTTCCTGGGGCGCGCTGGGCGCGGACGCTGGTAGCCGTGAGGGACACCAGGCGACGTGCCTGCAGCCGTGGGCCGCGGGGGTCATGGCCCGGCCTGCTCTCCCTGCAGCGGCTCTTGCTTCGGCCCCCGCCCGGCACCTGGAGGGCGGTGCCGCCCGGGCCGCTCCGCCCCACAGCCCGCCCAGGGCTCAGCCACAACCCCTGCCGCCGCGCCTCCCTGCCCGCCTCCCCCACCCCAGCCGCGATCCCGGCGCCCGGGAAAGTTTGGGCATCCGCTGGCTGTCCCCGGTTCTGTGGAAGGGAGAGGGGCGCCCGGCTCCGCCTCCGGTGCAGAGACGCAGAGGTAACGCCCCCAGCTCGTCGCTGCAGTTGGGAGGTTCAGGTGGCATTGTGACCTGCGGACTTCCCCGCTGCTGGGTTCTGGCATTTTGACTAGCCACGTGCCTCAGCCTGCCATAGCTGGCCGAGGACCTGAGGGTGCAGACTAAGAGGCCTCTGGCTGGCGCCTCCCGACTCCTTAAATCACGGTTTCTTTTGTATTATTTGAGATAGAAGCTCTGATAGCCGAATCAGGCTGCCTTGAACCCCTGATCCTCTGGCCCCTGTCTCCTGAGTGCCGGGATCACAAGCTTGAGGCCAATGCCTAGCCATCTTTATTTTTATGTTTTTGATGCCAGGGATATGACATGGCTTCCCCGTGCCCCTCCTCCCTAAGTCTCACGGGGAGCTATACACTCAACACCGAGGTGTGACTTCCAGGCCTGAGTCTTAATGGCTCTTTCCTGGGACCCTCCTTGAAGTCCCACTCACCTGACTAGCTCAAGTCTTTGTCGCAAGCCTGTCGTGCGCGTGCCCACTCTACCAGACTCAGGTCTCCACACCCTTGTGCTGTGTATATTTCGGAATGATTTCAGGGGAAACTGAATCCAGGGCAGGAAAGTGGAATTCCCGTGGTGGATACACAGGTACTCACCCGCCTACTTTGAACCACCACTAAAAAAAATGCAGTGAAGTTTCAGACCCTGGCTTTGTTAAGGCCACAGTGATAGGAAATGGATCAAATATTCTTCAGAATTCCAACAGAAGTGGACAGGTGGGCAGGATATAGCCCATATCCCATCTTCCCCCAGACAAGATGAGACCTGCCCTAGCTTGAGCCCCCAGGTCTTCGTATAAATTTGGCGGGCATTTTGCACCTGCCTCCCAGCCGGCCGTGTCTAACTCCAGGCATGAACCAGGATGAACAGAGGTACCTAGCGGCTGGAGCAGAGCATTTGCTGTGGTCTCCAGCTTCATAACTCAGCTTCTTACGTCACTTCCTCTGCCCTGTCCCTTCTCTGGGGCAGAGAGTGGATGCTTTCACATATATGTGTGCATATATATTTGATTAAAATTTTTCTTCCCTTGATCCCTGATTTTCTTCGGGGTTCCCTGGAGCCTTCCCAGGCTGACGACATGCCAGTTAGCTGTTCATCACCTCCCGTGAATCCAACAGACTACTTCCTGAGCTGACAATGACTCTATGTTCAGGTTCTGTCCTCTGGAGCAAAGGGGCAAGGCTGTCTCCTCTCACGGTGACAAAGGAGGTATGGGAGCCCCTGGAGATAGCAGCCAGGGTCCTTGAATTCCTTTTCTGGATGGCGAAGGACCTGGGCTAGCCAAATGCTCGTGCTGGTAGGACATCAGCTTGTCTTCTCAGCTTCAAATTGCCCCAGAAGTTAGTTTGTTCTTTCCTACTAGTTCTGATCTAATGCCAACAAGGCAAGGGACCTTGATGTCCCCATGTGCCTATGACACTTCTCCAGGTTAGACGGTTATTGTCACTTATGGTCATAGTGAGAACCTTGGCTTAGGGGAGTCACAGGCCACAGAACATGTAGAATGCCTTGACTGAACATCTCCAGTCAGTCAGTCCTGAGCTGTCCTTAGTGAGAGAACACCAGTCGTGGGGGCTGGTGGGATGGTGTATATGGTAGACAGGGCAATGCTCCTGTCACCTGCTATACTGAGGTGGGCATTCCTCACAGCCTCTGATAACTTGGGACTGAGAACTTGGGTCTGGGCCTCTGGGCCATGGCTTCTCTCCCCATCCTTCTCGCCCAGTGAGGTCTCCACCTCGATCCCCTGATGCCAGTAGCACAGTCTCCTGATGTTAGGAGCACAAAACTACCTCTGGACTTACAAGAACCCTTAGATGAGAGACCCTGAGTATTTTCCAGTTGCTCTCAGAGCCACAACCTGCAGGAATCACCTGGGGAGCTCACAACATGGCCGTGGGGGAGAGGGACCTCATTTGTGGACAGCTTGCATGATGTGCATGTGGCCCTGGGTTTCATCACCAGAACCTGATAAACTGAGATCCCAGCACGCTGGAGATGGAGGAAAGAGGGTCGGCCTGGGCTACAAGAAAAAGTCTCAGAAAAAGAAAAAGTGAGTGAAACAGATGTGGTAATGTCCTCAACCTCGTCCAGCCTGAAGTCTGACTCAGCTGGGCCAGGCAAAGCTGGAGAGGAACAATCACTCAGTGAGAGCTGACCACAATGGAGTCCTGAAAATCTAGTGTCAAGAGCTCATCAGACGGCCAGACTGAGAGGGCTGCGCTGAGGTGCATGGCTGCTTTTGTGGCGAGGTGGTATTGAAGCTTCTGGAAGCTTCCGCAAGGGACCCTAGGTTCTAGAGGAGGAGGGTCACCTCTCCCTGCTGTAGAAAACAGCATCAGAGATGTTGAAGATCAGGTGTTACCTGGGGAAGTCATCTCAGAATCATCTGGAGCTTTAGGGCAGGCAGAGGGCAGGCTGGGCATCCTTGGTCAACATCCTGGGTGGATGGCTATGAAGTCAGGTCCCCTTTGAGTTCTGGGACCCCTTCCATCTGCATGGGCAGTGGGACAGTTGGTCCCACCTACCTTCTCCCCCCCCCCCCACCTCTAGGGATTATCAGTCTTGGGAGCAGTTTCCTGTGTGCCACTCCAAAGGATCCATGTACTTCCTGTGTCAGGTGCATCCACCCTTCCTGACATTAGACTCTGAGGACCAAGGAGAACAAGAAACAGGCATCAGGAGGTCCTAGAGGCTGTCATGGTAGACGGGCAGACTAGAAAAAGGCTGAAAGGGCTGGAGAGATGGCTCAGCGGTTAAGAGCACTGACTGCTCTGCCAGAGGTCCTGAGTTCAATTCCCAGCACCCACATGGTGGCTCACAACCATCTGTAATGAAATCTGATGCCCTCTTCTGGTGTATCTTAGGACAGAGACTATGTACTCACATGCATAATAACTTAAATAAAGATCTTGAAAGAAAGAAAGAAAGAAAGAAAGAAAGAAAGAAAGAAAGAAAGAGAGACTGAGAAAGTTCTGGGTGTGTTTAACCCAGAAAGGATGGAGACTGTGAGTCCTGTCTTCTTCCTTCCCTCTGCCCATCCTTTTAGTTCTAATTACCACAGAGCCCCATTCCATACTCTGCCTGCTCTTTTGGTAGCCCCCCAGAACATGGGGGAGCTGTCTGCTCTGCTGCCCCTGGGCACTCAGCATGAGGGCCTGGCTATACATCAGTAGCCTCCTGCAGGGGAGGTGAAAAGGCTTTCTTGGGGGTGCAGTGGATGCCAGCTGCCAAGAAGCCTGAGAAGCTACCGTGGGCTGTGTGGGAAGGCTGTGTGCCCTGCCTGTGAAGAGGACACTCTTGGAGCGCGCACGCACACACAGACACACACACACACACACACACACACACACACATTCTGGTGCATAAATTAGTGTGTGGCACTGAGAGAGAGGGCAGTGGTGACTCCTCTATAAGGGACCTCAGTAGCAGCTGTCAGGAGAGTGGTACAGGAGCCCAGGCCCCTGCTGACCTGGGCTGAAATCCCCATAGCTGGATGCAGCTTCAGGAAACTGCTCCTCGGGCTCTCTCAGACTCAAGGATCAGACTTAAGCTTTTGATTCTGAGTAGTGTCCTACGATAGCCCAAGCTAGCTCCCAAACTCTCTATGTAGTCAAGGCTACCCTTGAACCCCTCATCTTTCTGTCCCTACCTTCCAAATGGTAAGATTAAAGGTGTTTGTTTAAATGCTTTTTTTTTCTTTTTTCTTTTTCTTTTTTAAAATAAGCTAGGTTGTGGTGGTGCACACCTTTAATCCCAGCACTTGGGGGTCAGGAGCAGGTGGATCTCTGAGATTGAGGCCAATAGGGCATTTTTTTTTTGATTAATGATTGATGGGGTATGGCCCAGACTATGGTGCGTGGGGTCACTCCTGGACTGGTGGGCCTGGGTTCTATAAGAAAGTGGGCTGGTCAAGCCATGTGGAACAAGCCAGTAAGCAGCATCCTTCCATGGCCTCTGCATCAGCTCCTACCTCCAGGTTCCTGTCCTGTTTGAGTTCCTGTCCTGGCTTCTTTCAAAGATGGACTATGATCTGGAAACCAAATAAACTCTTCCTAGCACCCAGGAGGTAAAGGTCGGAGTTCAGTCTTCAGCTATAAAGTGAGTTCAAGGCTATCCTGGGCTACATGGGACCCTGTCTCAAAAAAACAAAACAACAAAAAATAAACCAAATAAACCAACCAACCAAATAAACAAACAAAAACCTAATCAAACAACAACAAAACCAGGACATCAATAGAGGGAAAACCACAGAATCGATGGCCAGGTCCTCAAACATGAAACCTTTAGAGGATGTCAGAAAGAACACGAGAAGGGGCCCAGGAAACAGCCCAACACTCAGGTCAGGCAGCTTGTAACCATCTGTGACTCGGCTCCAAGGGTCAGATGTCTTTGGCCTCCACAGGCACCTGCATTCACATGTAGGTATATACACCCACGCAGAACTTAAAAATAATAAAATTGATTTTTTTCTTTTTAAAGCAGAGGCGGGAAGAATCTGTGAGAAGTTGAGGGAGAGGAGAAACCTGATGACAAACACTGTATGGAAAACATGTTTGCAACTAAAACCAAACCAAACTAAAGAAAATGGAAAGAAAAGCCACAGACTGGGACTCAGTGCCGGCAGATCATCAATCTGATAAAGGGTATGTGCCACAATATGTAAAGAACTCTCAGAATTAAAAAACAAGGAGGAGCTGCAGAGAAGGTTCAGTGGTTAAAAGCAAGTGTTGCTTTCTAGAGGACCCGAGTGATTCCCAGCACCCAAACTGTCTGTGACTCTGTCTCCAGGACATCTGACACCTCTGGCCTCCATTTGCTCCCACATTCACATGGCACTCAGACACAAGGAGATATATGTAGGATTTTTCTTTTAAAAAGGCAAATACCCAATGAAGGTCAAGACTGTGGGGATGGCTCAGTGTGTAACGCAGCCCCTGAGCAAGTACAAGGAGCAGATGACCAGATAACAGAGTGCTATCAGCGTACAGGAGACCTTGGGTTCTAGTCCCTGTACCCCAAACCTACCCAGCAACAACTAATGAATGAAGTGAAAAGTTTAGGAGACCCTACTCCAGAGAACAGATTCAGATTGCAGCAGGCAGAGGGGTCACTCCATACCCTCAATGAGGATGAGGGCAGAGCCATCCTGTGGGATTCGGTACTAACATACACAAGTGAACCACAAAATGGGGGTGGTGGGTACACCTGTCACCTCAGCAGTCAGGAGCTGGGGGGGGCACAGAGAACAGTAATTTAAAACCATCCTGGGCTATGTGAGAAACTCCTTTCTTAAAAAACAAAATAAAACAAAGGCTGGAAAGATGGCTCAGTGGGTAGAGGCACTTACTGCCAAGCCTGATGACCCTGGGGTCAATCAGTTCAATCCCCGGTGAACACGCGGCGGAAGGAGAAAACTGGGTCCCCCAAAGTTGTTCTCTGACCTTCATGCACATGCTGTAACATGCATGTGCTCACACACAACATACAAACACATGTACAAAAACACATGCACAGAAAAGGGAAACGGAGACATTAGGTAAGGATGTGGGCGTGGGTGCTGGGAATATGGTACAATCTCTTGGGAAACAGTTCTGCAGATTCTTCTAGAGTCAGAAGTTTGCTTATCAGTCGCTCCTTCCATGCACCTAGGCTCTACCAAAGAGAATGCCCATGCTAACTCACGAAGGTGTGCCTGGGTAACCTGCTCACAACAGATTGTTATACAAACAACCAACACCATCCATCCGAACTTTGGCGTGCTATCTCGATTTGCTCCCACTGCTATGAGAATCAGGACCCAACGCAACCTGGGGAGGAAAGGGTTAATTTAGTTTTACAGTTCACAGTCCTGCTGTCAGTCAGGGCAGGAACTCAAGGCAAGAACCTGGAGGCAGGAACTGATTCGGAGAGCATAGAGGGGTGCTGCTTGTTGGCTTGCTCACCACAGTGTGCTCAGCTTGCTTTCTTATAGCATCCAGGACCTCAGCCTAGGAGTGGTACCACCCACAGTGGGCCAAGCAAGCCCTCCCACATCACCAAGAAGACGTCCCACTGACCAGTCTGATGGAAGTAATTCCTTACTTGAGGTTCTGTCTTCCCAGGTGTGGCAAGTTGCTAATTAGGATGAGACACTATGAGTGTCTATCAGGCAGCCAGGGAGGGAGGACTGGGCTGCTGACAGTCCCCTGCTCCCCTGCACACAGACCTCAAAACACTGCCTGATGGGTATGGAACATGCCCATGATCCCTACTCAGAGGGCAAGACAAGATCTCAAGTCCAAAGCTAGCCTGGGCTATATGTCTCCAAAACCAAAGCAGAATGACTCTCCTATACCCTCCAAACCCATAGTGCTCTGGGAAAAAAAAAAAGCCAGACACAGAAGGCCTCAGAGTGTGTGATCCCACAGACAGGAAGCGTCCAGAGCAGACAAATCCGGAGACAGCAATCGGATTAGTGGTTGCCAGGGCTGCAGGTGGACCAAGGAAGGGCAGCAAGCAGGCTGAAAGAGCCATCCGTTTATGGAAATTACTGAATCGTGCACTCATAATGGGCAGCTTTAAGGTATAAAAGTTACTCATGTATAATATAATGACCACACCAATGAGGGCTACCAGAACCTCCAGCAGAGCTGGACCACTGGCCAGAAGGAGGCAGGAGGGCACCGTGGGTATAAGAGAGAAGAGGGCTGAGAGGCAGCAGCTGCCCTGGAGGGGGGTGTGGGGTTGGCATGGGGGAGAGATAAAGGCAGGGATATCCAGGGATCTTAGACACCCAGCTCAGCTCAGGGTCACATAGTGATCAGGAGTCAGGTCTCTTCCAAATCCCAATCAAGAGCTCAAGTCAATCTCTCTGTCTCTGTCTCTGTCTCTGTCTCTGTCTCTGTCTCTGTCTCTGTCTGTCTGTCTCTCTCCCTCTCTCCTGTTAGTCTCCCTCTCCTCTCTGTCTGTCTCCATCTCTCTGTCTCTCTCTATCTCTCTGTCTCTGTCTGTCTCTCATTCATTCTTGGCTCTTCACTACAGACGTGGCTTCCCACATCTCTGTAAGTCAAGGTTCTGGAGGGTGTTGGCAGCTTGGAGTCAGGCAAGCCTTCCACCTCTGGGAGCCACTAGACTGGTAAGACAGAGCCTAACATGGGCGGGCGAGCCTAGGAAGATGGGATGGGGACGCCAAGCTGAGGTGTGGAAGGGGCAGGCAGCAGGGTTTGAAGTTAAGCAGGAGGGCAGGAAGGATGAGAGCCTCAAGGTTAGCATGCCAGGAGGCCAGGCTGGCAGCCCAGGGCCTGAGAGCGTAGACAATGGGAACCATGGTCAGTGGTGGCTGGACTCTGCATAGCTGCAGGGCTCACTGACCAGTGTGGGTAGAGAACCACCCCAGAGCAGGTTCACTTGCTGCCTGGAAGTACAAGTGAGATGACTACAGGAAGAAAAATAGGTCTGGAAACGCAGTGGGGTGTGTGCCAACTTAGAGCTCTTGGGAGCCATAAGATGTCCCACTGGGGAGCCAGCCACACATGCATCCCAGCACCCAGGGGAGGAGAGATGACAGCAACAGGAGGACCAGGAGTTCAAGGTCATCCTTAACTACATAGTGAATTGGAGCTATCCTGGGCTACTTGAGATCCCGTCTAGAAAAAGTTCCCATGGGCACAGAGTCCTGACCTTGGCACGTGCCAGGCAAGGGCTTTGTACTCAGACACATGCTTATCTCTTTGCTTCATTCTTGGTTTGTTTTGAGCACATGTATCTCTTTCTGCATTTCTTTCTTTGTATTGGACTGAAATTCATATCAAATAAACTCAAGGGGCCATTGAGTTGGCTCTGCAGGTAAGGGTGTCTGCCACTCTTCCAGACAACATGAATTTGATCTCTGACACCTACACATAGATGGAAAAAACCTGAGTTCCACATGTCTTCTGATCTCCACATGCACACTGTGGTTCACATGCACACAGCGCACACAGAGAGACACACAATAAGTAAACATAACATTAAATCAATAGGTTTTTTTGTTCGTTTGTTTGTTTTGTTTCTTGAGACAGGGTTTCTCTGTATAGTCCTGGCTGTCCTGGAACTCGCTCTGTAGACCAGGCTGGCCTCGAACTCAGAAATTCTCCTGCCTCTGCCTCCCAAGTGCTGGGATTAAAGGCGTGCGCCACGACTCCCCAGCTAAATCAACAGTTTTAAGAGGGGAAAAAGATCCCAGAGTTGAAAGAACAAACCGATGAGTGTCTTACGGCTACAAGAAAGAGTGGCAAAGCTCTTTCTCCCTGTCCTGCTGTGGAAGGGCCCCGTGACTGTCCTTCAGTCACCACAAGGGAGAAGGATGTGGGCCTCTGCTCCACCTCTGTGTGGGTATAAAGCTGTTCTGGAAGCTTCTGCAAGGTGCAGCGCTTGCTGGCTTCCACCTTTCTGTGCCTCCTTCTGTGGCCTAAGACTGAGGGTGTGCTGTTTGCCCCAAGATCAGTTAGAAGCATGGGAAACCACGATTCTGACACATTGAGAGAGTGTCAAATAGAAGTGACTGAAGTTTGTCCAGGACACCGGATTCCCTGACATCAGTCCATTCAAAAGCAAATGAAGGCCATGTCGAACACAGCCACACCGAACGAACTAATTCCAGAAACTACTTACACTGACTTCAAATCCGCACAAAGGATGATGCAACATAAATGGTATTGAATGTTTGAATGTGGGTTTGAATGTGGAGGACTTCCCACAGCAAGGAGTTTAGGGGTGAGGCCAGGGTGAGGACTGTGGAGAAAGTGACTCTCTGAGAGGCTCATGTGTGGCTATGCATGGGGGTGGGATCCGCCCTCTAGGTGTGGTGGGATCCAGCTGGCTCCTGTCAGTCGTTTGTTTCCTTCAGCCCACGGAATCCTCTGGGAGTTGGTGAACTCACATTGCTCAAGTCAGAATTTGGTAAATCTTGAGCTGTTGTGACAAGGACAGGAGCTCTGCCACCTGACAGGGGGTGACCTTTGCAGGACTGTCTTCTTGCTCATCTGCCAAGGTGTCCTTGAGGGACAGCTATGTCATCTTTCACCTGGCCACACCTCCACAGAGAACCGGGTACAAGAAAGCCTTGACGGCCCCAAGCTCAGGGTCAGAGCTTGCATCCAGCCTGGCACATCTGGGAGGTTCTTGAGAGACTGTGGACCATGAGCTCAGGGCACCAAGCTACAAATGCTGCCAGTCTCTATGGCCAGGTCTGTCATCTGAGCCACTCAGGAGTTTGAGGCAGGAGGATGGCAAATTCAAGGCCTGCCTAGGCTACGGCGTGAGTTCAAGACTAGAGTGAGTTCAACTTAGCCAGATTCTATCTCAAATTAAAAAGTGAAAAGACGTCAGCGGATGTAGCTCAGAGGTAGGGAGAATACTCGCCACGAAACTCCTAGTTATGGAAAAAGCAAACAGAGCAGGAGACACTCCTCTTTGAAGAAGTCTGTCCTTAGGCTAGGCAGGATTGGGGGGAGGGGAGGGGCTCAGGGCCCTCAGACCTGACCAGACTCTGGTCAGGAGCTTAGGCAACTTCGTGTGTTCCCAACTCAGTGTGTGTGTGTGTGTGTGTGTGTGTGTGTGTAGGGCATCCATTCCCAGGAAAACTGGGTGCCAGCCCAGACCTTGGTGAAGTGCTGGCCCGGCAGCTTCAAAGCAGACACCATGGTGTACAGACATTGCTTGCCCTGGCCTGGGAACCGTGCCCAGGGACAACCACAGTGCTGGCATTTTCCTCTGTGAGAACTCAGGGTGATGGCTGAACCCCTTCACAGAGTAGTTCTGCCCTCCAGGCTCGGGGCCAGCACCCCGGGGATAGTGCCAAGGGGGTGAGAGTGTCACATGCAACAGCAAGTGTGTGTGGGGGGGCAGGGAGCTAGTCCAAGGACAGGTGGCTCTGGTGACTTAGGCTCCTGGGCAGGGGGCTCAGCGCCCCCTCCCACAGGGCTACTGTGTTTGAGGCTTCCTGGAGTGTGAGGAGAGAGGAGAGGCTCCCAGCCTTCATTACACCAGTCTAGACATCTGAGAGCAAGGAGGGAGCTGCCAGGCCTTGGCCACTCTGTAACTTCAGTTCAGACGTCTGGCACCTGGTCATCTGGCTGTCTACGTGTCCATCTATCCATTGTCTATGAAACTTTCTTTAGGTCCCTGCTGTGAGTGTGACTGCATCG
Source organism: Rhabdomys pumilio (assembly GCA_030674055.1). Taxonomy (NCBI): domain Eukaryota; kingdom Metazoa; phylum Chordata; class Mammalia; order Rodentia; family Muridae; genus Rhabdomys; species Rhabdomys pumilio. The sequence goes on from JANHMN010000018.1 coordinate 44,299,586, forward strand.
GACTGGCTAGGCAAAGGATTAACAGAATCCCACACACCATTTAAGATTTACTAGAAGATACATTTAAAAAGTAAAAAGAGGCCGGAGATGCGGTGGCGCCTGCCTTTAATCCTGGCACGTGGGAGGCAGAGGCAGGCAGATTTCTGTGAGTTGGGGGCCAGCCTGGTCTATAGAGCAAATTCCAAGACAGCCAGGGCTACACAGAGAAACTCTGTCTGAAAATACCAAAAAGAAACACCAGCCAATCAACAAACCAACAAATAAAACAAAACAAACAAACAAACAAAAAACAGAAAAACCTGGGTATGGTAGCACAGGCCTGTAATTCTAATATTCAAGATGTGGAAGCAAGAGGATCAGGAACTGTGTGACAACCTGGGTCACAAGAGACCCCCTCTCAACAAAACAAACCTAAGTGGCCGGTGACATTCACCAGACCACCATCTTTCTTTAGTCAGGTCTGTCTCACATCCTCACTACCTCATTACTAGAAACATTGTTTCAAGACAGCTCTTCCCTCAGTCTCAAAACTGGTGTCTGCAGCAACCAGTTACAGTCACAGTGTCCTAGTGTAAATCCAAGCTCGGTTAAGTGCCACGGGTACCAAGAGCCACTGAGGGCCTGTGGGCTCTTCTACCTCAGCTCATTCGGCCCCTACCTCATCATCTGGCGACTGGGCACAGCTCTTGGCTGCACAGTGCTTTGTGGGAAAACCCTGAGCAATTTCCACACTGTAGTCACCAATTCAATGATCTGATAGGGCGTGGCCTGGGCAAGCAGATGTGTCACAGCTGGAGCAGTGGACAGGACTGTTGTTTGCTGGTATCTGGGAAGCACTTCCCTGGGGATGCAGTTGCTTTATATACACGCACACACACACAATCAATCAATCAATCACTCAATTGTGTCAGAAGGCCCAAATCTGGGGAGTACTAGGCTGATATTCAGGTGTTCTTTGTGATTTCCTGTGCTTGGCAAGACATTTCTTTGGTTGGTTTTGGGGACATAACAAAAATTCTTGTTCTGGGCATGGTCCTGCATAGCCCAGGCTGGCCTGGTTCTGCATAGCCCTGGCTGACCTTGTATTTGAGGCAATCCTCCTGCCTCAACCTCCCATGTGCTAGGACTAGAGGTGTGTCCCACCACACCTGGTTTATGTGGTGCTGGAGAATGAACCCAGGGCGTCCTGAACGTTGAACACTCTACCAAGGAATCTACATCCCTAACTCTCTGTTCTGTTTTGTGTTTGCAAAAGGGTCTCACTCTTTACAGGCCAGGCTGGCCTGGAACTCACTACACAGCCCAGGCTGATGGCAATCCTCCTGCGTCAGGCTCTTGAATGCTGAGATGACAGGTGTAAGCCACCATGACTGGCTTGAGAATTATTTTAAGGTCTGCAGATGCTAAGTCACCTCTGAGCACCTGGCACTAGTGGCCTCTTGGGAGTCAGAGGTGGCTGCTCTGGCTACTTACAGGTCCTGCTGGGCCTGTCCTCTATGTGGATAAGCCTACATGGGAGCCCAGAAAACCACTTCTGACTCTAGGGGACACCAGCACCAAAGGCTCTCAGCTATCTGCACAGGCTGTCCTGGAAGAGAGTGAGCCTTGGCTGTCTCTGCTAGGGAGACAGAAAACCTCTGACTAAGGTAAGGGTTCAACTCCAGGAGCAAACGGATGGTGCAACAAATGACCCCCTACCTCCACACACAGGGCACTGCCAAGCAGCAGAGAGAAGAAATGCGCTCCTTCCTTACTGGCAGGGTCTCACTAGCTCCAGCCAGGAGGGAAGCAGGCTGGGACTGCAGCAGGCAAGCCGGGACTGCAGCAGGGCCGGCCCCTTTCACTGGTGTAGGTGGATATGTATGTAGTCTTTAACTTAACACAACAAGGGATGGTAAAGACGGCTTAGCAGAAATAGGTGCTGGCTATGAAGCCTGAGGACCTGCGTTTGATCCCCAGGACCTGCATGGTGGAAGGAGAGAAGCAATGCCGGCGCCTTGCTATCTGATCTCCACAATGCACCGTGGTACTCCACACCCCATGCAAACAAATGTAAACTTTTCTGTTTAAAATATGACAACATACATGGTGGCCACTCTAACAAAATAAATATGACGTGTCTTGGCCTTCGCTGGAAAGAGGTTCCGGAGCTCACAGCACTTGGCCGGGCACAAGGGGGAGTGAAGACCCCTGGAGGCTGAAGATGGACACCCACATACCTTCTTGGACTCCCTGCCCCACTCAGGCCCTCCTACCTGTTGGTGCAGGAGCTCAGTGGCCGTCTTTAGTCTCAGGGAATTCGTTCAGGCTGGGGACAGTGGTTTGCTCTTCTGTGGTGGCCATCTGCCCTCGGGCTGCTCCCCGTCCCTCCTGGCCCATGTGGACTAAATGCCTGGCCTTTGCAGAGAAGGGAAATTATCCCTAAGCCCAGGCCTGGCATGTCCCCTGTGGCATTTGAAGCTTTAATCCTCTTGCTTCTGATTGCCCTGTCTGGCCCTGGGGCTCGAGGGCTGGGCCAATGGGAGCCTGGGCAGAGCAAGGGGCAACTGGGGAGGAAGAAGGATGGGAAAGGGGCAGCCAGGTGTCTATCCCAGGAGAGGCAGGTGTGGGTATCTCACCTGAACCCAGGGACCTTAGTAGAAAACAGTGGGGATTTTAGGTATATGCAGGGCCTGAGGAGACAAAGTGTTGAGCCTGGAGTGGTGGGTAACAGAACTCCACGCTAAGCGTGCATCTGCCCCTGAGCCACACCCACACCTGCTGGCCGGTGTGTCTGAACAGGCTGGTTAGTGACAGGCTGCCTAACTTGACAACATTTCTGAGCCAGCATCCGCCATATTTCTTGGCTCCACATGGCGTTGCTCTCCCCAAGGCCTGTGATGACTAAAGGACACCTGAGTGGCAGGATTCATGCTGAGGAGAGAGCAAAGACCCTTCTCTGCATGTGGCCAGCTGTGACTGGCTCCAGTGAAGAACATAGGACTGCCCTGGGAAAGGGACGCTGGGTGCCAGAGGTATCCTAGTGAGACCAGGTCACTCTCAGCGAGGGCATAGTTAGAACATTCCATGCTCCCCCTGATCCTGGAACCAGAATGCCAGCCACAGAGGCTGTCCCCAAGCCTGTCCGCAGAAGGCACCTGGGCCTTGTTCTTTTGACAATGAAAGCGGCAATGGTAGGAGCAGCCCCTACCTCCCAGGAGATGGCCTGGAGCCAAAGGTAGGCAAGCCCACTTGGGGTGCATGAGGACCCCTGAAGGCTAAGGGAGCGAGCCAGGGCCAGGGAACAGCAGGCTTACACCTGTGTTGAGAAAGGTCCCATTGACTGAGAGCAGACCCTCAGGGCTTGGGCCTGTAGTATATACTGCAGATCAGACCAGCATGCCCTCTTGGTCCCAACTCTACTGTCCCTAACCCCAAGAGCCCCAGCTGGGGGACCATATACTCCTTCAGTGACCATGGCCAGGTCAGATGTGGTCATGGCTTGTCCTGGGCACAAGCTCCTAGGTCTCACAAGACTGGGTAGATCATACAGTCCTAGGATGTGACTGACCACCAACAAACAAGCTGGTGTCTTTCTGCCACAGGCACCCAAACACTGCCTACTGCCTATACAAATCATTATCATCATCGTCTCTCTCTCTCTCTCTCTCTCTCTCTCTCTCTCTCTCTCTCTCTTTCTCAACCTCCCTTCTCGTCAGTCCATCCATTCACCCACCTATCTATCTACCTACCAATCTATCTATCTTTTTTTTTCCCCAGACAGGGTTTCTCTATGTAGCCTTGGCTGTCCTGGAACTCACTGTGTAGACCAGGCTGGCCTCGAACTCAGAGATCTGCCTGCCTCTGCTTCCTGAGCACTGGCATCAAAGGTGTATGACATCACCACCTGGCCCAAACCATTTTGTTGAAATGATTTTTTTCCCTTGAAACAATAGTCTCATCTTTTCTAGGCTGGCTTGAACTTACTATATAGCTGAGGCTGGCCTTGAACTCATGGCAATCCTCCTGCCTCAGCCTCCTGAGAACTAGAATGACAGATTGGAGCCATCACATGCATCTTAAAATACATTTTTTAAAGATGCAAGCAAACCATGGAGCTGTCAGAAATGGAAAGTGCAAGAGACGAGCCAGTGCCCCATCCTGGTACACCAGGTAGGGTCCCCAGGAGCAATGGGCTGCAGAAATGGCAGGTGCTCCTCTCCTGAGACCTGCCTGGATGTTTAGATTCTGCGGTCACACATTATGGTATCTAGAGAATGCCTAACTCCATTGCCCTTCCTCAGTGGGGTGAGTGCAGGTGGTCTGTCCTCAGGGACAGGTTAGGCCTTCGAGGACTATCCAACTTACTGCATCGTGGCCCCTATAGGATGGCGGGTAACCATTTCTGCCAGTCTCTTGACTTTGGTTCCTCCTCTCAGTCCTTGGAGAGAGAGGATCCACCTCAGTGGGTGGAGATGGAAGGCTCTGACTGGTGAATCCAATGTGCCTGGGAGAGAGTGATGGAGCCTGTGAAAGAGACCGGCTAACAGTAGTCAGATGACCTCAGTTCTCAGCCTCTATGAGGCAGCACCAATCTTGGCTGAACTCTCTTGGGATGTAAGGTCTTGCTGCAGCTGCAGACCCTTGGGGAGCAGAAAATAGTATATTAGCCAGTGCCATGTTCAGCGAGGGACTCTTGCTCTCCCACCCAAATCACTCCCAGGAGAGACAAGGTACTAGGGTTGCGATGGATAGACAGTCTTCTCTCCAGGATCTTGTTAGAGGTAAGTATTTAAAGAAGACTGGGCAAGGACGCTGAGCAGAGATGTTGGACAGGCATGCTGGGCAGGAGGCTGGGCAGGCATGCTGGGCAGGAGGCTGGACAGGGATGCTGGGCAGGAGGTTGGACAGGGATGCTGGGCAGAAGGCTGGACAGGGATGCTGGGCAGGAGGTTGGACAGGGATGCTGGGCAGGAGGCTGGACAGGGATGCTGCAGGAGTCCAGGAAGGAGGGGGCAGGGATACTGTGTGTAGATGTTAGAGAAGATGCTGAAGAGAACCTTGCTTAGGGTGCTTTGTGGGGTGTGCTAGGCTAGATGTTGAACAGAATAGGAAGTGTATGAACCTAGAAGCTACTGAAGAAGAGGGTAGCATGAGCTCCTAGCCCCAAAGTTCCATGGCCCAGTAATGGGGAAAATCCCTATGTGATCAGGTGACTTCTCTCATGGTTCCTTGGGAATATCTCGCCCTTGCTGGGTGTTTTCTTGGAGAAGCTTGTGTGGCCAGAACCCACACTTGCTAGATGTGGGTTGGTGGGGGCACTGGGTACTCTGGATTACACATATAACATGAGACATGTTGCCTGAGACCCTGGCTCCAGGCCCATGCATCACTAGCTCTGTCCACCCTCCAGTAGTGGCCCCAGGGGAAGGACAGCAGCTGGAAGCTCAAGGCAGGAAGGGCCTCTAGTTTCCTCTTCACGATCCCTGTCACAGCTCTGAAGGAGTGTACTTTCCCTGCTGCATGGGGTGGGCAGGTGGGAGCCCCATCTAGACTCCTCTCTGCTGGAGCCTCCCTGCGCTCTGAGCCTCCAGGGTACCTCTCACTGTTACCTCTAGTCTCCCTATCAACACAGTCCTTCCTCTGTTGCTGTAGCAGGGTCCTCTGCTAAGCTTTCTGGTGAGCCCAGGAAGGCTGTGGCCAGAAAGGAGTGAGGATCTTGCTCATTGAGAGACTTGCCTGGCATGGGCTAGGCCTTGGGTTCAAATCCCAGCATAAAAACAAAACCCTGGAGAACGTTAGCCCAGATCAGACACTACACATGGGAAGTCCGAGAGGCCTGTTGGAATACTGAAGCAGTCCAGGGGCAAGGCAGCCATCGGCAGGGCTCCAAGGGAGCATCCCAGGGATGCTGGGATGGGGCCTGAGGTTCTTAGGAAGCAGCTGTGCAGAGATGCTCTTAGTGGCCTGAAGTTCTGAGTTCTGAATCCCCCGCCGCCCGCTCATCAGGTTCTCTAAAATGCATAGAATCCTCTTCTCCATTCAGCTCACAATGCGGGAACACAGTGACTGTCAGCTTCCTGATACGAGTATTCAGAACATCTCAAGGCTCAGGGCCCTAGCCTGCTGCTTTGAAAACGCCTGCAAAACAGACACTTCTGAGCGGAACTTGGCACCCTGGGCAGCTGCTCTCCAGTGGACACCCAAATAGCTCTAAGCCCTTCAGGGGGTAGTGTCAAGCCCAAGAACATGAGACACTGTAAAGTCTAGGTCTGAGCTCTGGGAGAGACAAGGTGTGGACAGGTGTTAGACACTCATGGTAAATGTGGGGTGCTAGGGGCCTTCAGAAGCCCCCAGGGGCCTATATGAGCGGCACTGGAGAGCCTGTCAGCTGTGACTCTCAATCCAGAGGCTGGTGCTGAGGACACATATCCAGAACCCTACACCCGGGTGTGAGACAACTAGCTCTGAGGTTATGAGAGTGGGTGCATCAGATGTACATTCAGGTCTGATGTGGTTGCGGTCCAGGTGCTAGGACATCACTTCCTGTTTAGGAGTTATCTCTTGTTTTCTACTTGTTCTTGCTTGGGGACACCAATGACACATATTTGTGTATCTGCCAGCTGTTGGGTGACTTTTGGAAAATGCCTGCCTAGTTAGAGCCACCTGACTCAGTAATTTTTATATGTATAGATGAGTATACTATTTGAATTTCTTTTGTTCCTTTTTTAAAAAAAATTTTTACACACACACACACCATCACTGACATACCAGAAGAGGGCGTCAGATCCCATTACAGACGGTTGTGAGCCACCATGTGGTTGCTGGGAATTGAACTTAGGACCTCTGGAAGAACAGCCAGTGCTCTTAACCACTGAGCCATCTCTCCAGTTTCTTTTATTTGTTTTTTAGAAATGTGTTTTATTTCCATTCCTATTTTATATATCTGTCTGGTGTCTATGTTGTTCTTCTATTGCCATGACAAAACACTGTGGCCAAAGCTGACTCTAAAAGAAAGCATTTAAGTTGGGGCTCACAGTTCCAGAGGGTTAGAGTCCATGACCATCCTGGTTGCAGGTAGGCAGGCATGGTTCTGCGATAGTAGCTCCTATATCTTTCTCAAACAGTTCCATCAACTGGGGCCCAAGAATTCAAATACATTAGCCTATGAGGGTGTTATGGTTTGTATATGCTTGGCCCAGGGAGTGGAACTATTAGAAGTGGCCTTGTTGGAGTAGGTGTGTCACTGTGGGTGTGAGGTATAAGACCTTCATCCTAGCTGCCTGGAAGTCAGTCTTCCACTAGCCGACTTCAGATGAAGATGTAGAATTCTCAGCCCCTCCTGCACCATGCCTGCCTGGATGCTGCCATGTTCCCATCTTGATGATAATGGACTGAACCTCTGAACCTGTAAGCCAGCCCCAATTAAATGTTGTCCTTATAAGAGTTGCCTTGGCCATGGTGTCTGCTCACAAGAGTAAAACCTAATGAACACAGGGGGCCATTCTCATTCAAACTACCACAGGCATTTTTCTTGCTTTTTTGTCTCTGTATCATGCACATGCCTGGTGCCAGAAGACAGATCTTACAGAACTGGAGTTACTGACAGTCGTGGGCCTCCATGTGGGTGTTGGAAAAGGAAGCCTGGTCATTTGTAAGAGCAACTGGTGCTCTTAACTGCTGATACACCTCTGTAGTTCTCTTTTTTTTGGTTTTTCGAGACAGGGTTTCTCTGTATAGCTTTGGCTGTCCTGGAACTCACTCTGTAGACCAGGCTAGCCTCGAACTCAGAATCTGCCTGCCTCTGCCTCCCAAGTGCTGGGATTAAAGGCGTGTGCCATCACCGCCCAGCCGTAGTTCTCGTTTTAATGTTCCACAGCATAGATTCTGCCTCAGACTCACAGCTATTCTCCTGCCTCAGCCTCTCAAGTGCCAGGACCACAGGCACGTGCTAGCAAGCACGGCTGTGGAAGTCTTTCATTATTTCATATTTCCTATTGCAAGGACCTTCTCATAGTGGGCCGCTTCCTAAGCTTTTCAACTTTTTTGAATAGGTCTATGTAGTTTAGGCTGGCCTTGAACTCTGGATCTTTCTGCCTCAGCCTCCTGAGGGCCAGGATTAGAAAGCATGCACGGCCATACCCGCTTCCCAGATTTTTATTTATTTTTGCATGTGTGTGTGTACATGTCAATCAGGAATGCACGTCCAATATCTTCATTGATTGTTTCCCACTGTATTTATATTTATCGAGACAGGTTTTCTCTACATAGCCCAGGCTGTCCCGGAACTCACAGAAATTCACCTGCCTCTGGAGTGCTGGAATTAGGATGTGTGTGCCACCATACACGGCTTCCTTTTTTTTTTTTTTTTTTTTTTTTTGAGATGTGTGCATGCGTGTGTGTGTGAGCTCATACCCCTCAGATGCCAGAACGGTGTTGGCTCTTGAGCTGGAGCTACGCTGTGAGCCACCCAATGTGAGTAGGAAGCTAACTCAGGCCACGTTCTCAACTGCTCAACAACTTCCAACCTTCTACCTTCCTGTTTTGAGACAGGGTCTCTTCCCTGATTCAGAGCTCTGATTCAGCCAGGCTGGCCAGCGAGCTCTAGGGACACCAGCGCCCATGTTGCGGCTGCTTGTGGCTCTGTCTGGCTTTCTGTGGTCCTCAGATCCGAGCTCTGATCCTCATGGTTCCACGGCATGCGCTATCTTCTAGGCCATCTCCCAGCCTTGCTTCCTGAGTGTCAATCTAATTGCCCTTTTTAATGAACAATTTTTTGAAACTTTAATGCAGCACAATCGATCACTTATGCATGCACCGTTTAAAAATCTATGCCACCTCTGAGGTCACAATCCCTGGAGTGTTACTCAGAAGTGGTATTTTTCCTCATTGTTTGTATTTGTTTATTGTTTTGAGACAAGGTTCTGTGGTCCAGTTTGGCCTAAAATTTGTAGCAAGGGTGACTTTGAACCCCACAACTCTCCTGCCTCTTCCTGTTAGGACTGCAGCTGAGGGCCAGCACACCTGGCTCTGGAGCCATGCTATTTACTTTGATACTTAGATAAAGAATACCCCAGTCATGGCTGCACTTGGCATTTGGGGAGAAGAGACAAGACTGTGAGTCTAAGGCCAGTCTTCAGCACAGACAGACAATGGACCAAACGAAACAAACTGGCTTAGGCTGGGTCTGAATCCTTTGGGCCAGAGGTACAGATCATTACCACCGTGCCTTTCTTCCCCGTGGGTGCCCTCAAACACAGGCAGGCATCACGCTGGTCACCTCTGCTTGCAACGTGGCTGCATCTCTGATCACTCATTAGTGAAGGGAATGGCAAGAGGCAGATGCAGGCACACACATACACTCGTACAAGGTACCTGCCTGCTCATTTCCTATATTGCTTCTGTAATAAAGGGTACTTGGACTGGGCTGCGGCTGGTAGAGCACTGAGTGCAGAGAGAGGGTTTTCTGCAGTAGTGTACCAAACCTGGGTCTCACACACGCCAAGCAGCACTGAGTCTGTCTCCCGTGGAGGCACCACCAGCTCAACCCCCTCCTCCATCACTTACTGTTGTGTGAACCTAAGAAGCCACTGCTGTGGGCTGGGTGGCCTTGTCCCCATCTGTAAGACATCTGGAAACAGATGGAGGGATGGACATGGAGGGATGAGGTGGCTGTGCCAGCTTTTCAGTGTTTTTCACTTGGCCTTTTGATACATACTGTTGTCATGGCCTGGTGCCCTCGGACACATGTGGCCAGTGACACATTCTAGACATTACTCCACGGCGAGCATGTTCTCTGCTGTGCATGGCCTGCCAGTTATCAGAGGGGTGTGGACAGGGGCATCCCCTGGGCCACTGAGCTACAGTGTAGCACATGGGGCTCACCCAACCCATTCTGAACTTTCCAGTGTGGTGTAGGGCTGTTGGCACCAGTTGGCAGGTGCTAAGCCATCTAAAGGGGCAAGGCCTGTTGGGAACCTAGGAGGGTCCAAGATTGCATCTATTTCAGAAACGCCCAGACCCCTTCCAGGGAAGGTAATAGAGAACCTGGGAGCATGGCTGATCCTGAGGCTGGACACTGCTGACTCCCCTTTCCTGGTGGGCAGGGGTTTTGCCAATGGGACGTCAGCGTAACTCCTTAGACACATGATGGCGCTTAGAATTTTCTCAACCAGCACTAAACACTGCATGCTATTCCACTTTGTGAGATGGTACAAGCTTGAGGCAAAGCTCACCTCTAGTAAGGGTCAGGTCCTGGCTGTGCTGGTGTCGCCTGCTTGGGAAGCTGGGGCAGCAGAGAAGGCGGGTCCCTGACTGTTCTGCAGGCCCTAGATCTGACTGATTCCAGAGCCAGCGCTTCAGACTCTAGATTACAGCCGGTCAGAAACCTGCAAGGGGGAGCTCTCAGGCAGCAGGTCTTTGGGGATGGAAGCTCTCAGAAGCGGCTGTGAAGGATGACACAGGTCCTACTCAGGATATCACAGGCACAGATAGTTGCAGCCAATTTGAAGAGGATGAAATATTTATAGGTTTGAGGATGGATATCACAGGGTAGAGTGCTTACTAAATATATGAGGCCGGAGTTTAATCTCTAGCACCACGAGCACCCCTCCCCCACAGGCCCTGGCACCACTTCCTCCTCCCTCCCCACACACTTTCATGCCCTCACCTTCCAGCTGGCTGGACACTTTCCACTGAGCTTTCTGCCTAACCTGAGATGGAGGTCTCGCATGGAGTGGAAAGGCACCACACAGAAACAATAGGTTTCTCTAGACATCAAAAATAAGCTTTTAGAATAAATGATGTTAATTATACAAAGGCTTTAAAAATAACACTTATCAACCGTGCATGTCACAGTGCATGTGTGGAGGTCAGAGGACCAACCTGCACATTTCTAACATGTGGGGCTTAAGGTGCCTTTACCTGCTGAGCCATCTTGCTGACCATACAGACTTTTCCAGGACTTCCAAGCTGCTTTCCAGTTCATGGGCACTGGACACACACGGTTACCTCACCACTTTGTTCCTGATGAAGCCGTTACGTTTCACCATGTTAGTATCATTTTGTATTATTTCCTGTTGTTTTGAGACAGGTCCTTATTCTAGCCTTGGGTTGTCTTGGGACTCAAAATGTAGCCCAGGCTAGCCTCAACTTGTGGCAATTCTACTGAGCACTAGAATTATGGGTATATGTCACCATGCTTGGGTACTATCTTTAAATATTTATTTAATGGCAGCATTTCTCTAAATAACCCCAGCTATCCTGGAACTATGTAGTCCAAGCTGAATGGAACTAACAGACATCTCCCCGCTTCCAGAGTGCTGGGATTAAAAGCCAGCAGGCCTGGCTTAGCATCCTTAATTCTTAAAGGCAATTCTTTTTTTTAGGCTTGAAACTATTTATTCTTTGTGTTTTGCCTGCATATATGTCTGTGCACCCCGTGTGCCTTGGTGCCTGTGAAGGTCAGAAGAGGGCATCGTATCTCCTGAAGAGGGCATTATATCTCAGTTGTGAGCTACCATGTCGGTGTGGGGATTGAACCTGGGTCCTCTGCAAGAGCAGCAAGCTCTCTCAACTGCTGAGCCATCTCTCTAGCCCCCATCTTAAAAGGCAGTTCTAGAAGTAAAAAGCTCCTTTAAACCCAGCACCCAGGAGGCATAAGTAGGTGGATGGATCTTCATGTTCAAGGCCAGCCTGGCCTGGTCTACACACCAAGTTCTAGACCAGCCAAGGCTACACAATAACTGTCTCAAAAACAAAACAAAAATTAAGTGGAAAATTCATTAAATTTTAAAAAACTGATACACATAGACACTAAACATTTAAAGCACGCTAGCTAGACAGATCTATCTCTTCATCACTGCTTCATGGTGGGGCCTTCAAAATCCTTTCTAGTTTTTTTTTGAATGTTTAAAACATTTTATATTTTAGTTTATACTACATGTGTACTTTTCAATGGTACCCTAGTTCAGTTTCTGTTGTGCTAAGAACACCGACCAGAAGCAACTTGGAGATAAACAAGATAGATTATGGCCCAATCATGCCGTCTGTGGTAGCTATTCTTGGTTGTCAACTTGACTGTACTACCTGGAATCACTTTATTACATTATATGGAAAGAAGTAACTACATCCCAAGCTGCTGGGCACACCTGTGAGGGATTTTTCTTGATTGTATCTGAGTTGGAAAAACTCAGCTTGAGTCTGGCCATACCTTCTGGTGGCAGCCCATATAGAGAACATGCAGGAAGGAAGCTTTTGCTCACTGCCTGCTCACCCATAAATTCATCCCTCCGATGCCACTGGAGCCCACTTTGTGCATTTACTTAAGACCAGCATCTGGTCTTGCAGACCGAACAGGGAAAACTTGGACTATGCAATGGGAGACAGTCACTGCTGGACCGTAGCCTATGACTAATAAATGCTGCTTCACACACACATGTAACTGGTCACTTGGGAAGAGGGACTATCAACTGAGGACCTGCTGTCCTTAGACTGTGGTCCTGAGTTACGTAAGAGAGCCCACTGAACAGGCCATGGAGATCAAGACAGCAAGCAGCTCCTCCACGGCCTCTGCTTCAGTTCCTGCCTCTAGCTTCCTCTCCTTTGTTCTGAGTTATAAGGTGAAATAAACCATTTCCTCCCCAAATTAGTTTTGGTGTTTCATCAGAGCAACAGAAATGTAACCATGACAGAGGGTAGGTGCTGAAGAAGAGGTTACAATGTCCACCCGAGCAAAGGGAGTTTCCTGGCTGAGGCCCTGGGTTCTGCTCCCGGGAATGATGCCCATTAGGACCGACTGCTAGCCACGCTGTAAGGGAGCAGCCGTCCTTGAACATAGGACAGGAGTTCAAAGCGAGGCGGGTGCTTTGACAAGCCAGTCTTTTCAGAACAGGTTCCCACTGCAGTCTAAGGCAGCCTCAAACTCATACGAAGAGCTGGACTCAGACTTGTGATTCCTTTTCTGTGCTAGGACAGACAAAACTGAGTTACTGCCTACCAGCCCTGGTTATATCTTGACACTTCCTATCTCAAAAATAAACAAGGCAGCACTGGGGTTGGGGGGTGAGGAAGAGTGGGGGTTGGTGCCTCACATCTTCCTTTGCTCAGACACAGAGAAGATCAGTTTGGAAGGTTCAGGGGAGCTGGAGGCATGGTGATCAATGTTCTTAAGAAGCAAAGGCTGCTGGATCACTGCTCGTCCAGGGCCAGGCCCCTTCATAGTGAACACCACACCCAGTAGGATCATAAAGGGATATTCTTAACCAAACAAAACTAAACACTTCCTCTGAACAACAACAAAAGCCAACCAACAAACAAAAAAGCAAAATGTCCAATAAAGGGGAGAAAGCACTCCAGAGTCCACTCACTAAGGTGACCCTGGCTCTCCCACTTAGTAAGAACTAATGTACAGGGAACAATGTACCAAAAAGCCTGCATGCTATTTCCTAAGACAGTCAAGAACACTTGATCAAATGATCCAAGCTAACAAGCATATTGCTTGGGACATCATGGGTGCTAAGCCCACCCCCCACTGTAAATACAAAGCAGCTCTCATTCATGGAGTAGCTGAGTCAGGATGAACTGGTTTCTCCTGGGATCTTTACCCTCATCACCAATGTGCTGTGTTCATCGCGCTGTGGTTTCTCAGGCAACAGCGCTGCCCAATCCCAGGGTGCAGCCTGTGGAACAGTGCGGCTGGCTCATAGCCCCACACCTACTTGGCTGCTCAGATGATGTTCTAATGTCAGAATCCTGGAGCGGGCTTAGGCTAAGAAGACCCACACACTCACCAGAGTAAAGACTGAAATGCATCCTCTCAGGATTATAAAAGGCTAGATAGAACTGTTTAATGGGAATGCAGACATGTCCCATTCCTGTTAACTGGGACAAGCAGAGAGAGCTTTGATGGGCAGGACCGGGCAGTACAGGACTGAGACCCCAAAGCCTAGGCAGCCCTCAGCTCTCTCCACAGCCCCGCCCTGCAGGACGCCAACCGCACCCCTTCCTTCCAAGGCACACATCAGACTTGCAGCTTCCCTTCGGGCTGACCCACTATTCCTCTCCATTTAAAAATAGTGCGCTCTCCAGTCCTGGGCCACGCCTAGCACAGGTGCAGAACTGCTTTGTTGATCTCAGGGTTTGTCCAGTCGCTCCGAATGTCGTCCAGGTGATTATCGAAATCCACCAGCGTCTCATAGGAGCGGCTGTCCAGGAGTGAAGCGGAGATCCTCTGTGCCTCTGGCCAATCCTCACAGTAGTCGCTGCAGGACAGACAGACAGAAGTCAGTCTCATACCTACCAAGACCACACAGGCTGCTAAGGATTGAGCGAGCAGCTGCTGGGAGACACAGGAATGTGGACTTGTGTGAATGGACAGGTCCCTCCAAATGGGGCACTGAAGAACCTACAGGAACCTGGCTGAGGCATCCATGTGATCAGAAAGCAAACACTGACGGAGGTGTCTGTGGAGACCACGGTGTACCACCCAGAGCCCACACTACACAGAAGCCTGCCCAGGTCAACGCTGGGCTACATTGGGCTGCAATGACTGACTGACTGGGCTGCACTCACTGGTGTGGGTCTCTGCACCGCCACCTGTTCTCATGCTGCTCATACACGTGGATGGTGGGTGTTGCGCAGTCCATCGTGAACTTGGCATTGTCCACCTGAGAAGGGAGGGTACAAGCGTGAGTACAGTGTGAGAAGCCTGGGCTCCCATGCGAGCAGCACAGGCATGCCCATACCATGGGACTCTGTGGTGCAGGGCGAGTGTGAGCTCTTCCAGCCTTTCCACAAAGCTGGACAGTGTGCCCCAACCAGACCCCTCCCTCCCTCTCAGATCGTGTGATGCAGCCCTACTTCCCAACCTCCAGGCTTTGCCCAGTGGCCCTGGTATTTACTGGGCCACCATCAGGGTTTTGGGCTAGTGAGGTTGGAGAGCAGGCCAAGACTGCAGGAGGTGAGAGCCCCTGTCCCAGTGTCATGCTGGCACAGCAGTACTCAACTCACCCAGCACCATGACTAAACATTTAAAGTCCGGAGCTGGGGCAGCTCCAGCAGGGAAGCTCAGCATGAGGAAGCCCTCCATAAGACTCACCATGATGAGTGCGGCGTCACTGAAGCCCTCTGCGATCCTGGAGGCCACCTTCTCTGCCACCTGGTTTGGGCTGTGGAGAAGGATCTTTGAGCTCTACAATACTCTAGCTGAGTACAACAGTCCGTCAGTTCACCACCACCTGAGTTAGTAAGTGGGATGGAGCCAGTGATGGTGCCTGTCGCTCCAGTGAGATGACTGGGGTTGTGAATGTCAGGGAGGACCCTCGGGCATCTTCTGAAGGGAAATGCTTCCTGGAGTGTGGCCTAGGGCAGCTGACGACCTGCTGGGCTGTGGATTGTATGGGAAGCTGAATCTGCACTCTCCTCAGGTGGCTTATCCACAGGAACTGGGCACAAGAAGTCCAGGGCCTAACAACTGAATCCTCTTTTTAAATCAAACCACTGTTTAGGACTCTAAGGCATTTTTCATCTTCCTGTGCTATGAGCTTTCAATTTGGTGTCACGCTGTTTGATCAATGACATTGGCACCTAACACTGACAAAGCTTCCCCAGGCACGCTGCTGGAGAGGTCTGCAACTTCTGCGGCTATCGCCTGCCCCTTCCGCTTGGCTCAGCAGTTGGTTGTGTGGCTCTCCACAGCCACCTCCACAGAAGTTTTTGTGCAGGGTGGACAAGCATTTGTCACCCACGCAGAGGAAGAGTCAAGGGCCAGAAGGCACAGAGAACAAGAGGTGGCCACAGAGCCAGGGGACCTGAGCACAGGGCTTTCACAGGTGTGGGCAGCCCCAGAGTCCCCTGACTGACTCACTGAGAAGGCACCGCTCCTGAAAACCCCCAAGCCTCAGTGACAGTGGGGAGCGCCTCCAGCTCATCGCTTGTTTCTACAAGAGCCTGTGGGCCATTCTACCGCCCATGCTACATAAGCACACTGGGGTCTGTTGGCTCCATCTAACCACACAAGAAAACCCCAGTACTTACTGTGTGGGTATTTTCCAGCTGTCCCCTGGCTTCTAGCTGGCTGCAGCCAAAGGAAGCCTCTGGAGGACAGCAGAGGGCATGGAAGAGGGACATCAGTACGACTGATCTGGGCCTCCCTTCCCTGACGTGGGACCTATCATGATGCTGGCCATGTCCCGTGGCCAAAGGATGTTGCTCCTCTGGAGGTGGCCTTCTTTATCAGCTCTTCCTCGCTGGCCCTGGAGGGCTAAGGGATGGAGGCTGCTGTCACCGGCTTGGTCCCTGTACACAGCTCCTGAATCCATCCATGGCCCACCCCTTCAGGAATCGCCCACCTATTAGCTCCTTAAACCACCCTGACAGAAGGTGTCCTTGGCTAGATTTATGGGGCCCAGACTGAAGCAGACATAAACTCAGCCTCCTCAAGAGAGAACAGAGGTGGGGGCATCGTTGGCGCAGGATCCTGGAGCCAATTCAGGTACCAAAGACCACATTTTCACCACAGGCCCCCATCCTAAGAGTTCCAAACCCCAAATCACTTTACTCACTCAGGAGAGTGACCCTGCCTTCCACAGCCTCTTGTTGGGGAGTGGGAGGCAGCAGGCTGTGGACACAGGCAGACCTGATAGCTGTTCCTCTCTTTTTGAGCTCCTTCCCTGAACAACAAAGGAGCCATGGACAAAACCCTGGCTGCTCATCCGGCCAGTCACCTGCACACCTGATAAAGCAGGGAGTGGGAGGTGGCGACTTGCACAGGCTTTGCCAACTGAAGCCTATAGAGGGGTCAAGATCACGGCTCTGTGGCTTCGAACCCTCCACCCACAGTGTGCACCCCATACCTGGCATCCTTCACACGCTCGTTAGCTTGGTAATAGCCGGCGATCACATAGCTGTTGTCTTTGCACCACGAGTCAATCTGAGAGGACAGAAATGGGAAAAGGACCTCAGCACCAGGTCTGTGACAGTGCACCCCTCCCTAACGGACAACCCATACATCCAATTGTCCTTCCTCGGACTACAGTCAAGTGGGAACTCTAGAGTTCAGGGCCCAGAGGCAGAGTCCTCCCACACAGGCTGCACTGGGCACAGCAGCCGACACCACAGAGCAGCATCACTGTGTGTGTGTGTGTGTGTGTGTGTGTGTGTGTGTGTGTGTGTGTGTGTGTGTG
>JANHMN010000018.1:44316757-44345959 GCA_030674055.1 Rhabdomys pumilio
GTGTGTGTGTGTGTGTGTGTGTGTGTGTGTGTGTGTGTGTGTGTGTGGCCTATGAGGGAAGCATCCTGAAGCTTGAGAAATCCTCATCACTTAAAACTGGTTCTAACCTTTCCACACTGTGACACTGTTGTCTCGAATACGCTGGGTGCACTTAATGCTATCTTAGAATCTGAGATACAAAGAAGGCTGGAGATGCCGTATTTAAAGCTTAACCTCTGTAAGTAAGGAAAACGAATGTTCAGAGAGGCGCTGAGTATGCATAGTTGACAGGAATAGATCCAGACAGGACCCCCATCTTGTCTGAAGTCTTTGACACAGGCTTTAACATTCTCAGTAACTTGCTTGTGATGCCTGCCAGGGACAGAGTACCATAAATGGGCTGCCGAGGTGGTTGCAAACGGCACCCCCCCAGGTCTTTGGAGTGCAGCATGCTTACGGTCCTGTGCTGGAAACAGGAGCAGCAACAGACTGTCGGAACTGCCCTGCTCTGTGGCTTATCACACCAATCTAGCTTTCTGCAGGTCTAATGCTTGCCTGTGGCAGACATACACAAAAATAAAGTAAATCTTAAAGCCAAAATCCAACCCCCCAGCAATGTAAGTTGGACATGGTAGCATCTATTTGTGGTTTTAGTATTTGGGAACTGAGGCAGAAAGATCTTAAGTTTGTGGCCAGCAGCCCGCTGACACCACAGTGGTACCTGAGCAGCATAAGACTACTGTCTTTTTTTTTTGAGACAGGGTTTCTCTGTACAACCCTAGATGTCCTGGAACTCACGCTGGAAACCATGCTGACCTTGAACTCTGAGATCTGTCTGTCTGTGGCTCCTGGGTGTTGGGATTAAAGGCGTATGTTGGCACCATTTCCAGGTCCAAGAAAACAGTCTTAAAAATCAAGACGCCTATTTTTAAAACCTGCTTCCCCTCCCCCCCCCCCCCCCCCCCCCCGACTTTGGTTCAGACACCAGTGTCCTTCATGACTAAAAACAGACATTAAGACAGGTCTTAGGGTCTCTGGCTCATGTGGACTAGACAGAATACTTCCAAATTCCCAAGAACTCATGAGTTACCATATTGGGACAAAACCAGGGCTCACTGAACCAGCTAAAAATGCTGGTCACCTACCCAAAAGATTAGAGTTACATCCCCAAATATTTATAATGGCTCCATTGCACAAATCCCTGCAAAGCTAGTCACATGTTACCATCTCCTTTTAAGGGAACAGGTGCTAGAAATGCCCCTACCTAGAAATTTCTTTCCCTTCCCAAACTTACCACCACACACCATCAGAGGGCCTTACTCTAAATTTTGGGTTTAGCCCCTTTACCTGAACTCAAAGCTGACCTTATCTTTGCTGCAGGCAACCCCACCTCTGGGCAGCTCCCCCCTACCCCACCAGGCCTGCCTATTTTCTATTTACTGCTCTTGACACAAGGCACTCAAATACAACTGGCATAAAATGTTAACTCTTTATCTCACAGGTGAGCAGTCTACAATGAGGCTGGTACCTGCAAGTTCTGGGCACCCCCCTTCTAGCCTGATTTCCTGGGCTCACAGTGACACCCTCCTGACCACTTCTGTCTCCATACTATACCCACTGACTTGTTTAAGGAGTCCCATGCTTACTTTGGTCCTACATAGAGAATCAAGGACAATCTCTCTGCTTGTGGATATCTTCTGAAGTCTGTTCAGCTGACCACAGCTACGTTGTATTTACTACCAGGACACAACACATATTTTATGCCCCAACAACACAGAATTAGCCTTCAGTGAAGAGTCTCATCTGGCTCTTTAGATAAAAGGTCCAGGACTCATATCTGTCTCAAATATATACAATATCACCTTGAATTTGTTCTCTGAGCACAGCCACAGGGCTGACTCCTGTGACAAATGCAGTAACATGCTTCATTCCCTGTGTCTGGTAAGAACGGATTCCTATGTAAAAATCCCAGGCACCCAAATAAATTCCAGTGGAGTACGTAATGCTGTGACCTGGAACTTTGAGTACTCTGTGGGGAGGCATAAAGTAAACCAGGCCATAAAAGCTCTGGCTTGGCTCTAGGAACTGCGAAGAATTTTCACTGTATGCTTCTATCTCCCATCCAACTCATGTATGCTTAGGACCTGCACACTGTCTATACATCCACCAGGAAACAGGCCCCTTCCTGCATACAGAGGTAGGGAAATGTTTTAAGAGGGTTGGAGAGATGACTAAGTAGTTAAGAGTTCTGGATATTTTCATAGAGCACCCACATGGTGGCTCACAACTGAGTAACTCCAGGGATTTGACATTCTGGCTTCCACAAGCAAAACACACACACACACACACACACACACACACACACACACACCCTGCACAGACATACACAGAGGCCATACACATGACATAAATTCATTTTTAAAGGTATATTATTTTTATTATGTGTATGTCAGTGTGTAGGTGTGTGTACAGGAACGCAGGTACCTGTGGAGGGCAAAAGTGTCAGGTTCCCTGGAACTGGAGGCACAAACTATTGTGAGTCACCTGACACAGGTGCTGGGAACTGAACTCAGTCTACTGAGTAGTAAGTGCTCCTAACCATGGAGCCATCTCTCCAGCCCCTGAATAGTTAACAAAACAAACCAACAGGGTTAGGTGGCCTCTGAAGAGTGAGGTAGTACATTTGGATAGACTTGTTGGACAGCCATACAGAGGCCTCAGAGCCCCAAGGGAAGCCCAAAAGCCCCATGAAAAAAGCTGGGTGGCCTGGAGTGGCAGTACACAGTCAAGTAACCTGCTCCCTCCCAAGGGGGCCAAGATAAGACACAACCCTGAAGCTGAGCTCTGCTAACAGGCATCTTCCTAGTACGGCCATCTGAAAACCCAGGTCTCCACCTTGTAGTTTATTAAGAACAGCACAGAATAGCAAATAGCTGTCCTGTCGAAGGGAGATAAGTGAGCCTCAGACAGACACTCTGCTCCCCTCATAAACATCTTTACCGTCACAGGGGAAGGAGGAAGCTCTTAGCTGGATGTGAGCCTGACCCCTCTGCTCAAACACTGGAGAGCAGTTGAGGGGCCAGGGTCAACCCTTTAGCTCCTGTTAAGACTCTGCAGATAGTCCCTCTCTGCAAGCCTGCTAACACTGTATCTAAGCATTGCAGTCTATCTCAGGTGAGTCCATAACAACCAGAGACCAGGCAAGGTGAAAAGCCACACCACACCTGACCCTGCACCACCAAGTGGAGGGCAACCTGGTCAAACCTGTCTGTAGCAAGAAGCAGGCCTTCAGGACTTCACTGAGCTACCTCTCAGGACGCCCTGACTTCTCCTTGGAAGAGAAGCTGGGGGAGTGGGGGCTGCTGCTGCTGAGAGGGACAGCACCCAGAGCAGACGGGGCAGCAGCTGTGGGGCATGGAGTGGAGACTGCATGCAGGAGGGACACTGGCCTGAAACCATATCATGGTAAGAAAGTCATCTGAGCAGAATGCAGACAGCCACTGCAGTAGCAGAAACCAAGGCAGAGGAAAGACAAAGGGGCTTAGAGAAACAGGGTTATGCTAATTTCCCTACCAACCTTTTTATGGGTTTTTGCTATTAGGAGTAATTCCTTCACTGCCTACGTCAAAGGGCTTGAGGATAAATAATAGGCCTAAGTACTTAAACAGATGAAAAGCACCCGGAAATGCAAGGATTTTTGTCTAATGGAAAATGATAATAGAAATCCCTTCAAAGGCGTCTCATGCTGCCCTTTGGCAGAGCACACGTTAAGAAGTGGCTGGCTTGTCTTTATCACGTTCAGCAACCATTCCAGTGTGGGCTCCTCGGCAGCAGAAGCCACCAGGATAGGGCCTCACCGAAGTAACTGCAATGGTTCTGCCTGAACTTCCACAGCCTGCAGAGGCAGGCTCCAAACTCAGAGACCTCTCCTGGCCTTCAGTGTGCAAGGCTGCTAAACAAACAAGCTCAGGTGCCATGGGGCTGGTTAGACGGCCCAGGGGGAGTGGTGCAGGAGAGAACAGAGCACTAGGAACTCTGTGTCTGGGAAGAGACATAGCAGAGGGTAAGGAGGTATGTGCAGAGACAGGGAGCAGTGGGCATACTGCTCTAAGGGACTCTGCTGCTCCCATAGATGTGGGGTCACATCCTGGGACAGATGCACCATCTGGAGAGGTACTGTCAGACCCCAGTCCTTCAAGTGGAGTCTGCAACCTGATGCAGAGGGTGGCTCATCTGAGACTAGAGGCTGGCAGGAGATAAAGGGATAGATTAACAAGAACCTGAGGGAGACAGTCCACGGGCACTGGAGTTCAGCACTGATGTGTTCATAAAAAGATAAAGAGAATATGTCCCGTGGGTATGTGGTGAGGTAATCACAGCATTTGGTGCACAGAGTCCAAGACAGTTACAGTCAGACTGCCTCTGACGAAGGGCCCCAGGCAGGTCACATGGCCTGGGGTACTGGGCTGGACAGATACTTGAAAGCCCTGACCATCCTAACCCTCCAGCTTTGATGAGCCAACTTTTTTAATGAAAAAAAAAAAAATGTTTTTTTCTTTTTAAATACCTTGTTTTGTTTTTCAAGACAGGGTGTCATTATGTAGCCCTGGCTGTCCTGGAACTAAGCTCCGTAGACCAGGCTGGCCTTGAACTTTAAGGTCACTTCACCTGGTCCTTGTTTTACTTTTAATTCAAGGTCTACAAGTGGGTACGGGCATGTGAGTTCAGTGCTTACGGAAGCCGTAGGCGGGAGTCTGGGGACGGAGTTACTGGCTGTAGGTGCCTGGCCTAGTTAGGACAGGTCCTCCACAAGAGCAACCAGCGCTCCAACCACTGAGCCATCCTCCAGCTCCTCCACTAGCTGGTGCTTGCACTCCTCAGCATAGAACTTGTCAGACCACTACCAATGCAGGCATAACTGAGCCCCGGGTTCAACTCACTGCAAGTCAAGCTCAGGGGAGAACCCAAGAACCCTGCCCTAGTACTGAAGGCAGGGCCCAGCCAGGAAACCTCCAGATTCATCCACTTTCAACTCCCTTGCACACAGAACAATTAAGACAGTGGCCAGAAACATGCACAGGAATCCCCAAGGGATACTTCAGGCACTAAAAGCACTCTTCTTCAGGAACTAAGTATCACCCACAAATCTTCCTCCTGCTCGGAAAGAATCTTAAAAAAACCCACACAATAACTCTTCACGAGAGACATACACATACACACACACCCCCCACAACAGTGTAACAAGACAATTTGCCTAAAGGCACTTGTAGCTGCGGGCAATTTCCTTTGGTGTGTTAATGTAAGTAATAGATAGCAAGGCGTGGTGCTCACCTTTAGTCCTAGCTCTCAGGAGATGGAGGCAGGCTTATCTGTGTGCAGGGGGCTAGCCTGGTCCCAAACCTGCCAAGCCCACAAAAGTGAAATACTGTCCCCACCCCACCTGTCCTTCAAAAAAACCCAAAAGAAACAGATGTCAAGGAATGCTGGTCAAGCCTGTAATCCCAGTTCTCAGGAATTTAGAGCAGGAAGTGCCCAGAGAGCGAGGCTAGCAGGGGGCTACATTCAAAACAAGTGTCTGACTCAATGGGGAGGGGAGACAGGATTAGCATTTCCTCCTCAGGAATGCTCAGGTTTTATCTTCAGAGCTCCTTCTGAGATATAAATGAAGCCGTATTGAGACTGGGTGGTTCAGGGTTTGGAAGCTTTTTAATTCAGATACTGGCAGCAGGATTGATTTGTATCTCAGGTGCCTCAGGACTGCCCCTGGCCATAACATATCAGTCCAGGGCTTTATAAAAGAACAACTCCACAAAGTTATAGTTCTGGTCTTGTTCTTGAGCAGAGAAAGCAAGTTTGATCACAAAAGCAGAAATAGCAGTCGGTATTATGACTTGTAATCTTTCTAAAACAGCAAGTTTTGCAATAGTCTTCAACGTCGGGGGTGGGAAGGCAAGTGGGTCGACAAAACACAGCCTGTCAAACTAGAGGTTTACATGGTATAGGCGTCTTTGTGGTCTCACAAGCACATTAAGTTTAAATTTTAAACGTTACCCATTGCAGGTCTCACTATGTAGACCAGGCTGGCCTCGAACTCCTAAACAGATCCGCTTGCCTCCCTAACCTGAGTGCTGGTTTTAAGAATATACAGCACACTCAGGTTCTTGTTAATTTTACAAAACCTCGAGAGCTTGCTATGCTTTCAGTCTACCCCGGAGCAGACGCTCCTCCCGCGGAGGACGCCTGACTTCGCCCAGCCCAGAACCCCGCCGTGGCCCCGAGCTTACTAGGGTGAGCGCCACCTCCAGCATGGGCGTCAGAGCCAGCGTGCCGTGGAAGAGCGGGATGCAGTCCACGAAGAGAGTGTGGCTGCCCGCGCCCGGAGGATGCTCCTTGCGCGGCCTCTGCCTCTCGGCCACCAGAAGTCCGTTGACTGCGCAGTGCGGGTACTTGGCGCCGTGTAGCACCATCTTGCAGTAGGCCTGGGTGGTCAGCTTCACGCCGGGCATGCTGAGCCGAGATGGCCGCGTCGCGACCAACGCACCACGGTACAAATCACGACCCCGCTGCTGCACGCTGACACAGGGTCCCACCTCCAGCAGCAGCCAGCCTCCCGCCCGCCTGCCTCAGCTCGTCCGCCGGAAAGCGTAGCCGCTAGCGTCTGCCAGAAAGCAGCGCGGCCCGCTCCCGCTTTTCGCGACAGTTGCCGCACGGCGATCGGAATCTGAGGGCGTGGGCGGGGCTTCCGCGATTCCCGCGATGCTTCGCGGCACCCTCTTGCTCTTCCGGTGCGGCCTCAGCTCTTCCGGTCGCGAGCACCCGGGGTGTAGAGGGCGGTCGCGGCGGTCGCCTGGGCAGCAGTGGCAGGTGACGGCCTTTGACAGCGGGTGAGGGCGGCGCGGCCGAGGGCCGAGGACCTGGAACGCCGGGGCGGGAGCGGTGCCTCTGCGGAACCCCGGGGCCGGGGACTTGAGCAGCTCCGTGACCTTGGGGCGCCCGCTTCCTGGACTGGTCTGTTGTCTTGGATCCCCGTTTGCCGTTCGGATCCGGCCTGCCCCGCATCGGGCGTTCCCGCTCCGCCAGGCCAGAGGGACAGCAAGCTGAGCCCTGACGTCACGCCACGATTTCTGCCGCCCCGGGCGTTATTTTTTCGGGCTCAGATGTTCTCTCTCGGGGAACAAATCTAAGGGGTTGTGCTAAAGTGAGGCGTGGAGCTCGGGTCGCTGGGGCGGGTGACAGGGTCATCTAGGTCGCCTGCGGGCCGCAGGGAGGGAAACGGGCCAGGGCTAGGCCCTGGGCGCCCTCCTCCGCTTGCCCTTCGCAGTCTGCGCAAGCCGATTTTTAAAATAAACCCACTCCACAGCGAGGAACAGCTATACCGAGTTCTAGCAGTTTCAGTTATTTCGTTTTTTTCTAGTTAATTTTTAGGAAGCCAGTTTTTTTTTTTTTTTTTGTAATTGGTCAAAGTCATGTATATGGCTTGGTTTGATATCAGAAAGCTCCGTACATGCATACTAAGTAGAATATTTCTCCGGTGCTACTTAATGCCCTCGCATCAGTAATAAAAACCGGATCCCGGGTGCATGCCTCTGGCCTGTAATGCCAGCTCTTATGGGGTAGAGGAAGATACAGGCCAGTTCTGAAGCTTTCAGGCCAGTCTGTGCCTTCAAAAGCTGATGAAGTCATAACAATAACAAAAAGCATTTAACATTGGGGGAATAAGCTGCACTTACTTCCTTAATGTTCCGTGGCAAAAAGACTTTTGCTAAGATGTTTTCTCTCAGTTAGCGATGTACGTTTTTTGTCTTTCAGAATGTTGGCTACCAGGGCACTTAGCCTAATTGGCAAGAGAGCCATTTCTACTTCGGTGTGCCTTCGAGCACATGGTAAGTGAGACTTTTACTTCCTTTCCTTCCCTTTTTTTTTTTTTCTTCTCTCTTTGGTTTCTCATGACCGGGTTTCTCTAGCTGCCCTGGAACTCAGAGACTTAACCTGCCTCTGCCTCTCATGTTCTGGGATTAAAGATGTGCACCACCGTGCCTGGCTAAGGACTTTTACTTTCAAATAGGCTAACTTAATGTCTTTTTGTCTCTGTGTCTAAGAGCCTGTGCTGGGATTTTAACAAAGATGCCTGGCAACTTGACCTTGCAGGGATTTTAGGGAGAATTTGAACAGGGCATTTGTCTGCTTGAAGGAGCATGGGTAAATCCTATTATTCTGGGTCTTGGCTTGGTTAATTTTCCTCTTATGTTTTTTTCTAATTCTCTCTCTCTCCTACCCTTCCTTCTTCCTTCCCTCCTTCCTCTCTTCCCGTCTCACTGTGTAGCTCTGACTGGCTCTGAACTCACAGGGTTTCTGACAGTGCTGTGGTTAAAGGCACAGTACCACAGCTGTAAAGTTCTGTCCTTCTGTCTGTCTCCATGGCTTACTGTAACATTTGCCTTCCACAGAACTCTGTAAACTTACCAAACCCCATTGTGTTGCTGAAGCAGAAGCATTGGAAGCAAAGGGAGGTTGGTGGGCTTGAGTCTGAGGTGTGTGGATTTCATTTCAGTCACGGACCAGCTCCTGGTGTCTTAAGGATCTACCTTCTCAGCTGAACTGCAGACATACAGGGTTTTGGTTCTGAGCCTGGCGTATCACCACCTCAGCTTGGCATTTATGAAGCATGTCCTTCGTACCAGTGTTAGGCACGGAGAATAAGATCATGTGTGAGGTCGACCTTCCACAGAGAGCTTGCAGTAGGGAGTGGGCTGGCTCCATGAAGGTAATGTTAGACAGCCTAGCCGGCACTCTGGAAGACTTCTAGAAGAAGGGTTTGCTACTGACGGGCAGCAATGTGAGGTGTGAGGCTTGGGCTGCAGGTGAGAAGTTTGGAGAATGAGGTTTGTCCATCTAGAGGCCCAGGCAGCAGCATGCATTCTCCTGCAGCGGCCTTCATGTTGGTGGTTGGTGAGGCCATTCTGCAGCAGTGACAGTGCTGTGTGCTGTTGCTCTCCGTGGGGCACCGTAGGTGCAGGCTGAGACATAGGTATTGTCGAAGGTGTTGGGTAAGGAAGTCCCTCTTTTATCATCCAGCTGGAAAGACATGCTCCACCTCCAAGGACAGACATCTGTGACAAGACCACTTTTCAGTTTGGCTTGGCTGTCTTTTTTTTTTTTTTTTTTTTTTTTTTTTTTTAAGTCTGGCCAGTGGATAAGTAGCTGCAATCTCCTTGTCCTCTGTGCTTACAGTATTAGGATGTTTTGGGACTCTGCTAGGGCACTGCTGTCAGTTGAGGTATTTGTGGTGGGACTTGACTGAGAAAGGATCTGAGCCCTAATGTCTGACCAGCCCGGTAACGCTCACCTTGGTTGA
Organism: Rhabdomys pumilio; assembly: GCA_030674055.1. Taxonomy (NCBI): domain Eukaryota; kingdom Metazoa; phylum Chordata; class Mammalia; order Rodentia; family Muridae; genus Rhabdomys; species Rhabdomys pumilio. The sequence goes on from JANHMN010000018.1 coordinate 44,326,092, forward strand.
GGAGTAATCTTTTGAATGCAGAATCTTTGCTTTTTCCCCCTTTTTATTCTTATTTTGTAAATTTTCCCCAACAATTCAGGTTTACTGAGGGCATAAAGGGCATCTGAGGCCTGGCATATGCCTAGGTAGGTAGGGAAGGTTTCTACAACCCGAGTCTGCTTGGAAGTAAGGCTGTCGGCTCCCCCCTCACCCACAGCCTTTAGGCCCAAACAGGGATGAGGAGCAAGGTTGGTTGCTTGGGACTTGTCTTCATGCTGGGCATGGCCCCCAGTGATCGGTGTCTTACCATGTTTCTCATGCTTCAGGTGGGGATGGTGCGAGTTCTTGCCTAATGAGGCCATTCGCTTAAGTGAGGTCACCTTCCTGCCACGCGTGCACAGGTGGGCCTAGGGGAGCCTGGTCCTGCTCTGGTGACTGCAACTGTGAGGAAGCCGATCGTGGGCTCTGCACCTCTGTCCTTTGAAAGAGGAGTGTTCGGCCTTTGCTTTTCTCTGGTCCCTGGGACAGGCACAAAGCTTGAAGTGTACCTAGAAAATAACTTACCCATTCTTGATCTAGAATATAGTGTTTTATGGCTTTTGTGCTCTGAGACCATGAGAGTTTATGGCAGTCTGATAACTGAACTGTAATTGACACAATACAGTGGGCCACTGAAGTCACTTCTTTTTAGTGTAGTTGGCTGGTATGTACCATTATCATCATAGTTGATTGATTCTGGAACATTCTCATCCTAATTTACATCTATTTCAATAGGCTGCAATCCAAGTCTTTTAAGCCAAAGAAATAGGGTTGAGGGTGTGTGGATCGAACTTGGTAAGAATGATCGGCAGCTGCCGTTCTTTTTCTTATTGTCTCCTAGTTTTAGTTAGGACAGCGTTTCTGTGGTTGATCAGTCAGGTCTCAAACTTGAGATCTTCCTGCTTCAGCCTGCCAAGTGCTTGGGTTCGGCGTGTGCTGTCATGCCCAGCTTTATGGGATGCTAAGTTAAAGTGGGAGACTAATTCTGGCTGTTTTGGTTCAGGTTCTGTTGGGATGAGGCTGAACAGAAGAGTGGAGGTTCAGTGGTCATTTGTGCACCAAAGTAAACACGTGGAAGACCCACAGCACTGCGTAAGGCTTAGGCTCCCTGTGCTGGGGCAGCCGGAGCCTCCCTCGGGTCTGGCCTTTTCCACTGCTCACTTTGGGCTGACTTGACTGTTTTTGAGTGTTTTAAGTGGAAACATCCAAGGAAAGCAGAGCTGACCTGTCATGGGTCTGCTTATTGAACACAGCATTCTTCCCTTGGAGTCTCGAGGGCCACCTTCTGCTTCCAGACACTTGTGCATTTCTCGAGGGGGACCCACGTGTCATATCATGCTTGGTTCTCACAGAGTGTGAGCCCATGGAGGTAGAGACGCTTATTTGTTTCCTGGCAGTCCATCCATATATGTCCAGAGTTAGCCTTAGTGAGCAGTAAGGACTTGGTAAGTACTTAATAAACTAGTGAGTGGTGGCTCAGTGTATGAGGCCGCTGGGGTCACTCTGCAATAGCCGCCTTCTCTTTTTGAGTTTTATGTTCTGAGTGTGAGACTCAGCGGTTGGGTCTTCATTTAGTCCAATTGCTTGTCCAACAAATAACCCTCAGCCCTGGTCCTGCCTCTGGTGACTGTAAGTCCTAGGGTTTGGTTAGGTCAGGCTTTTCTTTAACCATTGACCTGCCACCACCCTCTGCCTAGATGCCCATCCACACAGGTTTTCAGATTTGCCCGCTGTGTTTTAGGGAGTGTGGTGAAGAGTGAAGACTATGCTTTCCCTGCTTACGTTGATCGGCGTGACTACCCCTTGCCTGATGTGGCCCACGTCACGATGCTGTCTGCCAGCCAGAAGGCCCTGAAGGAGAAGGAGAAGGCCGACTGGAGCAGCCTTTCCAGGGATGAGAAAGTCCAATGTAGGTATCAGAGGGTGTACACAGAAACTCAGTAGTATGTGCAGGTGACTGGACTAGATCAGGTCTCCTGGCTGGGCTTCTGGATATCTACTCGATACTGTTGGCTTAGCCTTTAGTGAGGAGCAGAGCTCTTTGGTACACAGGATGGGTGTGACTTTGCTGAAAGATCAGCTGAAGACCATGTGCTGTGAAAACATGGGTGAGCCATGTGACCTCACATCCGAGGGCTTTGCTCACAGTCAGCTCTGCATTTTCTTTATGTGTGCTGGTGTGTGAGCGCAGATCTGTGCACAGTTGCGTGTTCTGGAGTAGCCTGTGCTGTCCCTGGGATGGGTTTCTTCAGGGAGGAGGGCTGAGCCCTCTGCACGTGTTCTTTCCGTTTACCCTGCATGTGTCTTGTCAGTGTACCGCATCCAGTTTAACGAGAGCTTCGCCGAGATGAACAGGGGCACCAATGAGTGGAAGACAGTTGTGGGCTTGGCCATGTTCTTCATCGGCTTCACTGCACTCGTTCTGATGTGGGAGAAGAGCTACGGTAAGTGGAGAGGGTGAGGCGAGGCCCAGGAGAGCTGTAGCTCTTGGTCCTGTTGGGGTCTCATGTGGCCTCCAAGCCCAGGATCATGGGAACAGTTCTGAGCTAGAGTGTGCCTTTTGCATGGCCAGCTGTCCTTGTGGCAGAGCAAGATAAGTTTGCTTTGTGTAGTGTCCCATGTTCTGTAGCCCTGGATCTGCTTCAGTAAGTCTCGTGTTCACAGAGGATGCAAAGTGTGAGCTAGGAGACCCATTGGCTGCGTGGCTGGCTGCGTGGCTGGCTGCGTGGCTGGCTGCGTGGCTGGCTGCGTGGCTGGCTGCGTGGCTGGCTGCGTGGCTGGCTGCCTGTTCCTGAGCATCTTGAGTCTGGGAGTGTGAGGCCTTTTCCATAGTGTGTGGACACTGTTGAGCTCACCTGCTCTCTGACGTGCATTCTCTCTGGGTTAGGTCGTGTTGCACTCTGAGCAGGCCCTCCCTCCTGAGTGTGGCTGCAGATTACTAACATGCCAGTCCTCTGAGTGGCACTTCTAGCTGTGTGCTGGGCCACCCTGTGGAGTCTGCCACTGACAGCTTAATGTGTAGGACTTCCCTGCTGACCTTTCACAGATAGGAGTTACTAAAGGCTGTGTGAGAGAGGGGCTGGGGCAGGTGGCTTTGCTTGTGGTTGGGGAGAGCCTGAGCCACGGAAGGCCTGGGCAGTGCCGTCCAGCAGGGCAGCCCTCCTCACAGAGGTGTTCTGTACCACAGTGTATGGCCCCATCCCCCATACCTTTGATCGTGACTGGGTGGCTATGCAGACCAAGCGGATGCTGGACATGAAGGCCAACCCCATTCAGGGCTTCTCCGCCAAGTGGGACTACGACAAGGATGAGTGGAAGAAGTGAGAGCCTGCTGCCCGGCCGGCTTCCCCCTCCCTCCCTCCCTCGGCATGCTGGAAGCTGCCGTGTCCAATGGTCCATGCTAATAAATGACCAGTTTACGTGATGGCCTGTGTGCTTCATTCTTTGGTGGTCACTAAATGAAGGTCTGCTGAGATGTGACATTGCTCTCTCATAGTGGAAGTGAGAAGAGTTTTAAGAACTTTGCTAGTTGAATTATTACTTTGTGTGATGTGTGTTAGGGCGCGTGTGTGGGGAACAGAACAACTGGGGACTTGGTGTTTGTTTTCCATTTTGATGTGGTCAAGTTCAGGTCACCAGGCCTGACAAATGTTTCTACCCATTATGATGGGTAAATATATTTTGTGTAGGAGACTTGCATTCTTTTTAAAGATTTATTTACTTATTATATTTATATGATTACACTGTAGCTATTTTCAAACACACCAGAAGAGGGCATCAGATCCCACTACAGATGGTTGTGAGCCACCATGTGGTTGCTGGGAATTGAACTCAGGACCTCTGGCAGAGCAGTCAGTGCTCTTAACTGCTGAGCCATCTCTCCAGCCCAGGGAACTTACATTTTAACTTGTTGAGGAAGAGTGTATAAAAATCGCACCTGTCAAGCAGTGGTGACTCCCAGCACTCGGGGGTAGGAGGGGGCAGGGGTGGGGTTGGGAGTGGGGCAGAGGCAGGCAGATCTCTGAGTTCTGGGACAGCCAGGACTGTACATGGAAACCCTGTCTTGAAAAACAAGCAAAAAAAGTGAAACTAGACTACTATGGTGGTTTGGGAGATTGTAGGTTGTGACATTTTTACATGATTTTAAAATCCTGCGAGGGTAGCCTGACAGGATCCTGTGTAGTAGCACAGAAATTGCCGTGAGCTCCTTCTGAGACTTTCTATCTCTTGAAATTGTCACCATTGAATAGAGGTAACCACTGGGCTGTGCAGAGCAGGCCAGGCACGGTGACCACATCCTCCATCCCAGTACTCAGAAGGCAGAAGTAGAGGCAGAATGATTACAGTAGGTTTGAGGACAGTCTGGCTGACAGTGAGTTCTAGGCCAACCAGGGCCACGTAGCACCCTTCTGCCTTATCCCATGTAAGCACCAGAGACCCTGTCTGGAAGGGAAGAGATCCTGGTGCTTGGACTAGCAGCAGGAACAGGCATTGCCAAGAAGGTGCCTAGGGAAGCCTGGCTCTGACAAAGGGGATTGATTGGGCCAAGGAGTCTGAGCAGGGCCTAGGCTGTCTGCATGGTGGACAGCAAGCCAACCTGGAGCCGTGGGCCTGTTGTAGTTTCTCCATGATGATCTAGAAAACTGTTTTTATTTGGCTTTGAGATTTTCATACTCAACATTCTAATTGGGGTTTAGCAATCCTAGCTTTTGATGAATTGTTCTCATTGACAGTGCTTGAGTTGACATCCTTATTTCATTTTTTTACCCTGGGAGCATATTAATATCTTTAGTTGTTTGGACATATATATAATCCTTTTTTATTATTATTTTTATTTATTTATTTAGCGACAGGGTTTCTCTGTAGTCCTGGTTGTCCTGGAACTAGCCCTAGAGACCAGGCTGGCCTCGAACTCACAGAGATGTCCTTGCCTCTGCCTCCTGAGTACTGGTATCAAAGGCATGTGCCACCATTTCTGGCTTCCAGGTTTTTATTGGGAGCCTTATTGTAGGATTAGTGGTTTCGTGGAGGCAACAGGTCATGGTTTTTCACTGAAACTTGTGTACTTGATTCTAGTTTGTTGGTTGCGTTTTCTTACGTATTTTTTGTTACGTAAATCCCAGTCCCAGTGGTGGTTGTGGTTTTCAGTGGAGTACTTAAATCATAGGCTGGAGGCCCCTCTGGGAATGGTGCTTAAGGCTGATGGCTCTCTCAGCCTCCCCTCCCATGTCAGCGTGGACCTTCTGCCTGGCAATGCAGCTTCACCAGGAACAATTGTCACATCCCTCGCTGGCTGTGCAGCTCCTGTCAGAGCCACTGAAAGACATGGAACTTCCCTTTGCTTGTGGACCTCAACCAGAGCCAGACCTGGTCTCTGCCCTGGACGCCTCGATTCCATTAAGCAACTGTAGGGTGTGCGGGCCCCAGATACCACCTGAGCTCCACCCCATTCTGGGAGTAGACACCACCTGAGCTCCACCCATCCTGGGAATAGGTACCACCTGAGCTCCACCCATCCTGGGAATAGGTACCACCTGAGCTCCACCCATCCTGGGAATAGGTACCACCTGAGCTCCACCCCATCCTGGGAAATGGTCTTCTTTTCCAAGGTAGTTTGTGTGCTGGCCTGGGACTCATGGCAGCCCTCTGATATTAGCACCACCAGGCCCAGCTCTACTACAGTGGATTTAGTCCGCCTGTGCCCAGTGCTCTTTACCCATCGGCCAGTGGTGGGCCTTTGACTGTGCACCTGCCCCTTCTCTGAGCATTCCTGTGCATCCAGGTGTGGCACCTTTGTCTCTGGTCACTTTGCACTTTTATATTCTTTGCTTTCCAACTGGACACCACTTACATTGCATCTGAGAAGCAGCCACTGCTGAGGCAGGGGGTCACGCTCCACTAGGCCTGAGCTGGTGAGGAGTCACCTTGGCCCTCCTGTGAGGCTTCTCAAGGACTGGGGTCTGGGAGTCCTGGATCCCATACCATGGCATAAAGTCTGCAAAGGGAGGGATCTCAATAAGTGCAAATATCCCTACCCCTTCTGGGGCAGTACAAGGCTTGAACCTGAGGCCTCAACACACACAGGCAAGCATTGGGCTACTGGGCTACAATGGATCAGTGGTTAGCAACGTGTTCTGCTCTTGCAGAGGACCTGAGTTTGGTCCCCAGCACCCAAGTCAGATGGCTCACAACTGCCTGCAGCTCTCGCTCCAGGGGACCTGCACTGTCAGAACCATGCCCCCTCCCCCCTAAACACAGGATTTAAAAATAAATCTTTTTTTTTTTTTTTCTGAGACGAGGGTTTCTCTGTAACTGTGTAACAGCCCTGGCTATCCTGGACTCATTTTTGTAGATCAGGTTAGCCTTGACCTCACAGAGATCCACCTTTCTCTACCTCCTGAGTACAGGGATCAAAAGCATGTTCTACCACAGCCAGCCCTAAACAATATTTATCAGTATGGTGGTTCCTGCTTTTAATCCCAGTACCCAAGAGAGGCAGGTTTTCAAGGGTGGCCTGGTTTACATAGTTTCAGGACTACATAGATCCTGTTTAAAAAAGACAAAAAAATCTTAAGCATTATTTGTTTAGTATGTATTTTGTATGTGTGGGTAGGGAGTGGGTGCTATGCTGAGTGTGTAGTGGTCAGAAGGCAACTTGCGGGTATCAGTTCTCTCCTACCCTGGGGTCAAACTCAGGTCACCAGGCTTGGCAATGGGAGCCTTTTCCTGAGGAGACACCTCGGTCGGTCCATGCCTATGCTTATCATTCCCGAGACACTGGGCAGCTCTGACCCAGAAAGGCGCCTCTAGATGCGATTTAAAGGGGTTTTCTGCTCCCGGGCACTTACCGCAGCTAATTCCATGCACTGTATTCTCAGCTCTGGGCAGCAGAGGGCGCTCGGAGACCTAAGCAATCAGTGCAGAGAGCATCGGAAATCTGAGCCGAGACTGAATCATGTGGGACCCAATTCAGACATATGCCTCCCACGTTGGCCTTGTTGGAGCACCTGGTACAGTACCTGCACATAGGTGCTTCATGAGTGCTTAGTAAAGGGACACATCCAAACCCTATGGGTGGGCCCACATCCACAGGGCTTCTGAAACAACTTCATCTTTTTTTTTTTTTTTTTTTTTTTTGCCTCCCTTCCCCCATGAGTCAGCACTGAAAGCAGCCAAACCCAAATAGCTAAGGGTCTCCCTCAGCTGCCAGCTGAGCTAGTGCGGGCCGCGGGCAGCTTTAGGATGGATGTTCTGGATTCTGTGCCGCGCTGATCTAGGCATGAACACAAGGTGAGGAGACCTGGGGGTGAGCATGGAAAGCAGGTGTTCATTCTTGAGGAGGAGAGTGTTCCTCTAAGAATCCGATGGTTGCCTGGAGAGATGGCTCACCGGTTAAGAGCACTGACTGTTCTTCCAGAGGTCCTGAGTTCAGTTCCCAGCAACCACATGGTGGCTGACAACCATCTGTAATGGGATCTAATGCCCTCTTCTGGTGTGTCTGAAGAGAGTGACAGTGCATTCACATACATTAAAAAAGAAAAAGAAAAAGAAAATGATCCAGCGATTGATAGTTGCTGGGTATGGTGCCAATCCACTGGTCACTGGCAGCTTGCACTTTCCAAAATGGAGGATTTTGAAGAGAAGGTGAAAATCCAAGGTAGCACTGAAGTTTCCTGATTTAACCGTCAGTTCAGGCGAGACCGCTCTGAGTGCCGCATGGTTGGCCAACACCTGTGGGGTCCTGAGGCAATACCGATAAAGTAGACTCAGCAAACATGCACCGTGCTCACACAGGGCGCCTGGCATCCCACAGAGCCCCGAACTGTGGTTCCTGGTGGATCAGAAGCTATGGTCACCAGAGCCTCATTAGCAACAGGACACAGGACTCTTCGGGACATCTTGAGTTTGTACGGCTGTCACAGTGCAGGTGGCGGCAGGACTACCTGGCAACCAGTGATAAGAGCGCTCAAAGGTGGCTAGTCTGGGTGCTGTGGCTGTCACGTTCCCCAGTGATCTAAGTCACTGCATACTCACTCCTAGGAGTCCCCTGGGAAACGGCCTGGACACATAGGTGTGGCCTCTCCACCCCTGAGGTGCTGAACACGGTCCAAGGGATCAAACTGACAGTAACAAGTTGCTTTTCCTGGAAATTAGGCAAGATTGGGAGTCACCGCCCTACCTAATGGGGAGCCTCAACCTTTGAACAGGCAGAAAGGGAAGGGGTGCAGAGCTTGCCACGACCTAGCAGGTAGCTCCTGTAGGATTCAGCGCTGATGTGTAATCTAGTGTCATGCGCGGCCTGTGATGGTTGTATTACTAGCTCTCCGTTATCCAGAGCCAGCTAGGAGAAAGCCTCCGAGCACACCTATGAAGGATCATCTTGACTGGATTAACTGAGTGTGAAGCCTCGTCCTAAAAGTGGGAGGCACCATTCCCTAGGCTGGGGGGCCTGGACCGAATAAAGGGAAGACAGTGAGCCAAGCACCAGCAGTCACCATTTCTTTCCGCCTGCAGATGCTGCGTGGCCAACTGCCTCATGCTCTTGCCATCATGAATGTCTTCCCTGCCACGACCAACTTTGCCCTTGAGTTATGAACCCAAATCAACTCTTTCTTTTTGTTTTTGTTTTTGTTCTTGTTTTTCGAGACAGGGTTTCTCTGTGTAGCCCTGGCTGTCCTGGAACTCACTCTGTAGACCAGGCTGGCCTCGAACTCAGAAATCTACCTGCCTCTGCCTCCCAAGTGCTAGGATTAAAGGTGTGCGCCACCACAGCCCGGCAAATCAACTCTTTCTTAAGCTTGCTTCTTTAGGTAATTTCTCAGCAGCAGGAAAAATCGCTGACACATGGGAAACTGGCAGTCACATCCCGAGTGAACAGCAGGGGGCGCAAGGACTCCGTGTTAGTCCTGGGCCACCAGTGGCTCTCCTGCTTCTGTACCTCACCTTCATAAACCACATAAACCACGCTATGCCAAGGGCTGAGCTGTCAGACCTTTCTTAGAAATTAAAAAAAAAAAATTAAATTTAGGATGGTTTTTAAAATTTAAAATGGTTCCAAGTTCTTAAAATTTAAAAGCATTTTAAATTATATGTATTTAATTGTGTTAGTGATGTATACACAGCACCTTTGTGGAGGTCCCAGGGCAGTTTGTGAAAGTTGGCTCTCCTTGAGTGCGGGTCTCAGAGGACAGGCCCTGGTCCTCAGGCCCTGCCTTACCTGCTGAGTGTTCTCACCGGCCACATACTCTGAGATGTGGACACTGTTTGGTGGGCAATCCATGGGAATTGTGTGTCCACAATACTGCTGTAGCTTTAAAATAGAAATAACTACGTCCACAGATGATGCAGAGCTGTCCCCAAGGAAGTGACACAGTTGTCTCCATCTGCAGGGCCACAGGCCTGTCCCACACACCGGGGAAGGGGGACTGCTGGTCCCCCCTTGATCATTTTCTTAAATGTGCTACAACTCTGACCAGGAGAGGGTGGGTTCATCCTCAGGCCCATGGACAAGCGCCGCCAGCCGCTTTACAGTGCAGCTTACCTCTGACCACATGTTACCATCTGACCCAGCTATTTCCGCCTCTCTCTGCTGCAAACAGCCCCGAGGACCAAGGAAATGGAAACTCAGAGAGGTTGGTCAGTGTGTGGATGGTAATGTGGGGCTTGGGGTGAAAATTGAGGCCTGGGTCAGAGGCTTTCCTTTTTGTCTTGATGGCCTTTGTCTCTGAACACAGAGTTGCTGAGGTGTGGTCTCGTTTCAGGTCCACTCAGAACATGGAGTTGCCCTCCAGTTAGCTGAGAAGGTCCTTCCTCCAAAGGACTAGCCTTCACCCCTCCTCACATGCAGACCAGTGGGGCCAGACAGGGAAGTGTTTTCTCCACAGTGGCTAAACAACCTGTGTTTGTGCTGCTGGCCTCACTTTCTGGAGACTTCTGGGCATATGTGGCAAGGGCCTGGAGAACTTAGAGTAAGATGTCGTGTGTGTGTGTGTGTGTGTGTGTGTGTGTGTGTGTGTGCGTGTGCACATGCGCGTGCATCGATGTATGTCTACAGAAGTATAGTTATAACTCTGTGTGTGTGTAGTGTATGTCTACAAAGGTCTATCTATAACTCTGTGTGTGTGTTGTGTTGTGTTGTGTCCCAAAGCTATAGATATAGTCTGAATAGTCTCTCTGTGTGTGTGTGTGTGTGTGTGTGTGTGTGTGGTGTGCCCCACAGCTTTAGATATAAACAGTCTATGTGTGTGTGTTCACAAAGCTATAGATACAGACTGAGTTCTTCACTGAGTTCGGAGGAGTGTTCTTGTTTATGAGCAGGACAAACGTGGCTGTCCCACAGGACGGGCGGAAAGCTCACTCAACTTTACAGAGAAAACCATCCATCTTCAACGGCGCGTGCACCTGGGCCAGCTGGCGTGGGAGCTCCTCTGCTTTAATAACTTGAACAAAGTAATACATCACTAACGTATTTTTAAGCACCTACTATGTGCAGGGCACTATGCACATGAGAGGATAGAATATGTGGGGTACAGCTCCCGCTGAAGAGCCCACACTCTAGAGGGGAGTCTCAGTTTCATCTCCACCAGTGCCACCGCCACTTCCAACACTATTATTATCGATACCAATCATTATCAGAAGCATCACCGCCATTGTCATCGGCACACCATAACCACCACCACCATCATCACCGCCTACCGTCGTAATCACTCGAATTTATTGCATCACCGTCATCATGACTGTTACCATGGGTATAGCTATGACCATCGCCATTGTCCGCCTGCACTGGCTAGGTGGCTGGTCCTTCCTGAGGATACTTCCATTGTATAAGATGCCCATGCTTCCCTCTATCCATGCTACCAATTATGTCACATGCCTCTTGCTCAGTCCTAGCGGGTAGGAAGTCTAGTTCTGGTAGTCATGGATGGCTTCTAAATGCTGGTTGTCAAATAGTCAAGAAAGTCCGTCCGAGTGGAGGCAATCCCTGATCTGCCATCTCTAGAGCCTGGCTGTCTGCATTCTTGAAGAGTAGCCTCAAGTTCACAGCATAGGCCTGGGTCAGACTGGAGCCTCACACGCATGAGCCGTGGAAGTTGGCTTAGTCAGAGATGGCTAGGAATTGGCTTCTCTGCTGGCCACTGAAACTAGCCACTGTTTTGGTGGCAGAGAGTGCCGTCTGGAGTTAACCACATGTGGTTAGAGGGTGTGGCCCCTGGGGATTTTAATGCTGGGTTTTGTGTGTGGAGATTTGTGACACCTGACAGCTTGGCTCCGGGTACCACTCGTTTCCATCCATGTGCTGACTGGACTGGGGAGCATGGAATTTTTTTTTTCCTTTAAAGAACCTTCTGGGGAGTTTGGAGGAGGATGCCTTTTAGATTGGGGTCACCTGGGAAGTGGAGTCATGAGAGCCAGAGGACTTTCCCAGCCTTCATGGCCGATACTTCCTCAAATGTCCCTGTGGCCTTTTTGGAAAACCCCAGGTTGGGGTGCTTGAGTATGAAGAGTGGAGTGCAGACTGTGGGTGGAGGATTTTCGTGTTGGGATGCTGGGGTGCCTGGTTTACATCATCTGGTCAGAGCCAGGCTCACTGTGCTGGCTAGTTTCATGTCAGCTTGATACAAGCTAGAGTCATCTGGGAAGAGGGAATCTCAAGGGAGAAAATAACCCGACCAGACAGACCTATAGGCAAGCCTGTGGGGTATTTTCTTGGTGATTGTGGTAGAAGGGAGGGCCCTGCCCACCCTGGGCGGTGCTGGTCCTAGGCAGGTGGTCCTGGGCGCTATAATAGGCTGAGCAAGTCTTGAGGAGCAAGCCAGGAAGCAGCATCCTTCCATGACCTCTGTGTCGATGTGGCCTCCAGTTCCCACCTTAAGTTCTCCGGATGATGAACCTGAGACTCGAGAACTGAAATAAAGTCTTTCCTCCATAGCTGCTTTTGGTCATGACAATCACAGCGGTAGGAACCCTAACAAAGACAGCAGAACTGAATGTGTATGTGCCTCCTAGGAGCTTTGTTTAACAATGACCCAGGTGGGTGGAGCAGGCTCGCCCAACTTCTGGTGTTTCATTTTAGTCTCTCCTGTCTGCCTTGTGTCTGTCACATCTCCTCAACGGTGCCTTATAAGGACAGCCGTCACAACAATTAGGGCCATTTTCATCCGGAGTCACCTCATTAGGATCCTGCTTACACACAAGGTCGCACCCATGGGATTAGGAGTCCAGGCCTCAGTAGGTGGCGCTGCTTCCCACAGCTCGCCTCTGCAGCTGAGGCACAGGCCTGGTCACAATCACAGCACCTGAGCACGGATTCTCCCCCCCCACCCCCAGCCCCCTTTATTTTTATTTAGAAAAAAGTTCACATTTATAGCACTGGCTGCATGGTATTTGCCGTGGAGCCCAGGCTGGCCTCAAACTCATAGCAATTCTCCTGCCTCATCTCCCAAGCGCTAGAGTTAGAGATATGTGGCACCATACCCACCTTGAATGAACGTGCCTCACAAGTGTGTTTTTCTGGACACATGGGGCGCTTTTTGCCTCACTCCATCCCCGGATCCACTTCTCAGAGCATGCTTGACCTTCTTGTGGCCAGCTGTGCATCCCTTGCTCACTGCTGGTGTGCAGGTGAGTCATTATCTCTGGTCTAAGCCCACTGGCCATCCCAGCTCTCTACATGGAGGGTTCATACAGGCTCAGCACCGATTCTCCAGCTCCCGGGACTTCTGCTAGAGGCTGGGCGACAATCTCTGCTGCAGGTGGAGCAAAGAGGGTGTGTCTGAGCTTACTGCAGGGTAGAGGGCCCCAGACTCGGAGTAAGACTGTGGCTTTTGCATGACTGGACCTCACGGACCCCATCCTGCTGGCTGCTGGCTACTCCTGTGTCCTGTCAGTGCCAGCCAGCCAATCTGTTTCCCCATTTTCCCACTCAAGCCAGTTAAAGTTGAGTTTATTAAAACACAGGGACCCCTATGGCGCATGTTGGCCTTGAGTGCAGCATGCAGTAGGGGTGACCTTTAATTCCTTACCCTGCTTCCTCTACCACCTCCTGAGAACAGAGATCCCAGGTACGGAACACCTGAGTATTGTCTTTTGCTTTTTTGTTTATAACAGGAGACCAGGCTGGGCACACAGAGTCTGGAACATTTGAGAATCCAAAAGCTGAGGCTCCATCTTTCCTGAACTTAAATCCTGGTGTGCAGCAGAGACCTATGACCAGTGAGTCTCTGCCATAGGCCATTAGGCCTTTAGGCTCTAAGAGTCTCAGGCTGGAAGTCAGCTTTAAAACACTGGGAAGTTTCTGCACATCTGTGCAGGGACTGCTCCAAGTTCTCCAGGCTCCAAGATGTATGATCTAGGCTTGTCCATGTGGGTCCCGTGCTCTCAGAGCACACAGGCATGGGACAGCTGTGCCCTACCTTCAGGGCCAGCCCCTCATGCTTATGAAGTCTTGGTTACTGCCAGGGTTTGTGTTGGTATGCTGGCTCCTGGGCCACAAGCCCTGCACAACCTTCAGATACGTAATAATATAAGCCAGGCCTTGGCGCCAGGAGGCCAAGCTGTTTCTGCTGAGAGTGAGTTATGCTTTTTTGTCGGTTCCTAGACGGCTTTCTCAGATGTTTACAGAATAAAGACTCAGGAATCAAGAAAGGTGGTATTTGTTTCAGATGTCTGAGCAGCCTGGCTTTTCTTCTGGGGCTTGGAAAAACCTGGCAGGTTTCTTCCATGCAGGGGTGCTTCAAGGTTCTTGTAGAGGAGGAAGGACAGCCATTTGTGGGTTGGCCTGAATATGCCTACCCACTGGAAGCTGAATAGAGAGGGCTCTTGGAGGCTCGAGGCATGACCCTCACACAAAGCACAAGCACACCAGGGCCCTGAAGCAGGGCCTGGTTTTGCCGTTATGTTGCCTGTGGGCAATTGCTTGGGCTCTAGGGAAAGCAGTGGAAGTCAGTATCTCCACCCCCGGCTCACAGGGTCCAGCATTCAGCTAATTTCCTTGTTTTCACTCAGAGCTAGAACCAGAGCTGACCAGGTCCTTTCCTTCAGACTCTAAGGCAATGGGCTTCAACCCTCCTAACTCTGTGGTGACCCTTTGACACAGTTCCGCGTGTCGTGGTGACTGCCCCCACAACCATTAAATTATTTTCATTGCTACTTCATAAGTATAATTCTGCTAGTTATGGATCATGAGCTAAATATCTGATTTTCAGGATATCAGATATGCGACCCCCATATCTGATATGTGAAAGGGTCACACCTCCCCCAAAGGGTTGCAGCCCATAGGTTGGGAGCCTTTGCTCTAAGGAAGTGCTTCACAAAGGCTTGGCCTCCACCCTGACGCCCACAGGCTCCTCTTCACCCCTTTCCTCTGCCCAGTAGGTGAGTTCTGGGTGACTCTTCACTGAAGTATCTGAGGCTTCCCTTGCCTGAACCCTTGAAGGTATCATTAGACTGGCCTGGGGCCCCTCTGAGGAGGAGGGGACAGATACCTTTAGGCTGATCTGTTGGACATGGAGCCTCTCTGTAGACAGATGTCATACTCCTCCCTTAAAATAAAAAGGCAAAAGAAAGGGCTTTCTTCATAGGCTGTTTAGCAACCCCGGGGAGGGAAAAGCAATCAGGGACATGGAAACATGTTCTGTGTGCACCCGCAGAGCCCCGGGGGCCACATGCAGCAGGACTCAGCCTGCCTGGGAAAAGCAGAAGAGGAAAAGCATGCTGAGTTGAGCAACCAGGAGCCCAGATTGGGGCCGAGGCAACCACAAGCCATGGACGCCACAGCTGCCTGGCGTTGGCACAGAGGCTGAGCTGGCCATGGGGTGCAACTGAGCAGGAAGCACCCCCCGCCCCCAGAGCCAGGCCTTGGGTGCGTGTGTGTATGTGGGATGGGGTGGGGGGAGTCATGGTCCTGCTCCTGCTTGCTACCAGGATGGGATTGTGGCCCACTATATTTTCCGGAGAAGCCCAGTAATAATTTGATTACTGAGCACAAAGTTAAATAGCTAGCTTTCAAACTAAGGTCCTGACGCAGGGTTCTATAAGCAGCAGAACCCGATGCCTACCAGAGGCTGTCCTTGTGGGAGACTGGTCTAGACATCCGTTACCGTACAGTCTTTGCCCTGAGCTTGTGGCTACTAGAAGACTCCTGGCTTGCCTCCCCAGGAAGCCAGGTGACTTGTGCCGGGGACTCTGTTCCCTTGATAGTACAGTGCCCTCCATGCCTGGCTCCAGCCTGTCACCACCTTAGGATGTATGGAGTTCATTCTGAAGCCTATGTAAAGGGCTGTACTTCAGAATGTTTAGAACAAGAAAAAAATCAGCTGAGTGTGTTACACGTGCCCCAAACTCCAGCCCTTGGGAGCTGGTGATCGGAGGATCACTCTGAGTTCAATGCCAACCTGGGTAACATAATAAATTCCAGGCTAGCCTGGGCTATGGTGTCTCAAAAAAACAAATCAGGAGGGAACAGAGGAAAGAAAGGACCCCATCCCTTTATTCTGCCGCCTAAATTTGAGTGGTTGTAACTTTGGTTCATTTCATTCCTCATGGTTGCATATTTCTGTATGTAATTGAAACCACAGCACAGACTCAACTGTGCTGCCAGACCCTGCCATCTTTCAAGCCTGCTCTGCTGCGGTTTCTGTCACAGTTTGGGATGGACTGTCGCTGGAAGCAGTCAAGAAAGCATTTCACAGGGGAATCATAAATGTACACTCAAGTCCTAAAGACAAGGGTGTCCCAGTGTCAACAACCATCCTGGGTTTTGGTGGTGGTGGCTTTGGAGACTGGTCTCATTAGCCTAGGCTATCCAGGGACTTTCTGTAAAGGCAGCAATGGGATCCTCCTGCCTCAGCTTCCTAGGTGCTGGGGTCGCAGGCATGTGCTACCACGCCTGGCTTTGACATTTCGTTTTCAGTGTATCTTTCAGTAACATGCGACGCCCACGCTGCTTTGCGGGTTTGCCTCCATCTCCTTGCTTGTTTAACATCTGTACTGGCTGGTTCTGTGTGTCAACTTGACACAAGCTGGAGTTGTCGCAGGGAAAGGAGCCTCCCTTGAGAAAATGCCTCCATGAGATCCAGCTGTAAGGCATTTTCTCAGTTAGTGATCAAGGGAGGGAGGGCCCTTTGTCGGTGGTGCCATCCCTGGGCTGGTGGTCCTGGGTTCTATAAGAAAGCAGGCTGAGCAAGCCAGGGGAAGCAAACCAGTAAGCAGCACCCTCCATGGCCTCTGCATCAGCTCCTGCCTCCAGGTTCCTGCTCTGTGTGAGTTCCAGTCCTGACTTCCTTTGCTGATGAACAGCCATGTGGAAGTGTGAGCTGAATAAACCCTTTCCTCCCCGACTTGCTTCTTGGTCATGATGTTTTGTGCAGGAGTAGAAACCCTGACTAAGACAACATCCCAAGTAAAACTACCCAGTAGCTGCTCCCTCCCTTCTTCAGGTGGCATCTTTGCTGTCACTATGAATCTGATGCTCTAGGGACATCATGAAGTGCAATTGCAAATCTCTGTCTTGTGTCTGGCTTATCCTGCCAGGCTTGACCGGATCAGCCCTTTCTCGAATACACAATATCTTCTTTCACACATGAACACGTTTAGAGCTTCTGGTCAGCCAGGACAGAGCGTGTGGCCAGAGAAGCCGGGCACGAAGTTCCCTGTCTAGTCCAAGTGGAGCTTGGAAAAGGACGTCTTGCAGCACCAGCTGGGAACGTCTCTACATCCAGTGAGCCTCTGGTGCTTATCACCTCTGTCTGACTGGACACGGTTGTGGCTGCCTCCGCTGACAGATGGCTTCCCGCAGAGCAGGTGGGGGATGCTCTACCCATGGGCCTTCCTGGCTGCTGACCAGGGACGCAGACGCACCCCTGGGCTGAATCCCAGTTAGAATTCAGCCCTGCTGCAGAGAGGAAGAGGAAAACATAGAAGAGAGGGCGAGAGGGAAGGGGAGGAGGACATGGAGGACGGAGGGAGGGAGGAATGGAAGGAAAATGGGGAGAGTGCTCCTCACCAGACAGATTGTATGCTGTAGAAAGCATAAGGATGGCAGGACAACAAATCCATCAAGGTTCTTCATGCCCAGGCTTCTCCCCAGGTGCTGCTCTGGCATTCCTGGTCCAGTGCTTCGTGGACTAAGAATGGCTGCACAAGCTCCATCCGTCATGTCTGCATCCCTGATGCAGACTGAGCTCCCCTCCTTTCGTTCTGAGGAGAATGCACCTCAGTGTTCACCGGGTCAGCTTCAGCACACTCGTGGGCACCGTGGGGCATTGGGATGGGCAACACTACTGCTTTTCTCCCAGTGAGGACTCCACGTGTTTACCAGAGACATCACTGGCCAGCTGAGGAGGATGGGAGTTACACGGGGAGGGATATTGTCTTAGGAAGGCTGTCTTGGCGGGTGTGAGAACTGCATTCCCATGGAGGCTGTGCAGAAAAGGAGCTGGAACAAGACTGGCTACGACAGGGAAAAGTACAGGTGACACATCCCAACAGTGTACACTTTACACACCAGTTGATGGGGTTTCAGAAGGGACTTCATCCTGCCTCTCATTGGCCTCCAGAGCCCAGGGTTTGCTGGCCCACTTGAGAACTCCTCCAAACCTGTCCTCAGAGCAGCCCTGCATTTTGTGTTTGGTGATTATTGGTCTCTATTATACATGGCCACTCAGTATGCGGCACTGTGCCAAGAACCACCCCTTTGTCCAATCATCTCCCACTCTGGCAGCCAGGTTCTGGGTGGGCCGTGGTCTATTAAGCACACTTGCCCGTGGATGGCGATGGTAGAGTCAGGATCTGAACCCCGGGCAGTAAATGTCACTCACCTGGATGGATTGGATCAGACACACAGACAGAAGAAAGTAGTTTCCATCAGCAAACCCAAAGGAAAAACATGTTCCACAGTGGAGGGAGACATCAATTGGTGGGGACACTTGGAGATGGGTGGATCCAGCGGCTGCCATCATCCTGTCAGCCCTGTGCCTGTATTTTATGCCGCTGGCTGAGACATTGCAAGATGAATGGGCCAGATCCGTGAGCCGAGGCTCTTAACATTGGCTTCACTCTGTCTCCAGCTTGGCTGTCTGAGTTTGGGTGTCTGTTGCTACAATGAAACACCATGTTGGGGAGCAGAGGGTTTATTCGGCTCACACTTTTGCACTGTAGCTCATCCCGGAAGGAAGTCAGGACAGGAACTCAAACAAGGCAGGAACCTGGAGGCAAGAGCTGATGCAGAGGCCACGGAGGGGTGCTGATTGGGGTGCTGACTTGTTCAGCCTGCTTTTTTATAAACTCCAGGACCACCAGCCTAGGGAGGACACCACCCACAATGTGCTGGGCCCTCCCCCATCAGTCATTAATGTAGAAAAGGCTCTACAGCTTGTCCAGAGCCTGATCTTGCGGAGGTTTTTTCTCAATCACACTTTCCTCCTTTCACACGACTACAGGTTGTGTCAAGTTGACTTAAATCTAGCCGGCACAGGGCCTCCTTCGGGGGCTGACAAACCCATTCTGGTCCCCAGCACATTCAGACTTAGAATGGACCATCAGGTCGACAACCTGGGTGGTGTCTATTGAGTCCACCTTTGAGACTGAATCCTGAGGCAGGACTGGTGTGAGGAGGGACACATGTTGGTGGATGAAGCTGTCCTGTCTTCCTCGGCTACTCCTGAAGCCTAATTACACATCCTTCTCTGTAAGGGGACCTGGGTATGGTGTTTGGATATGGCCCCCTTGGAAGGTGAGGTAGCCTTTAAACCATAGATAATTAACACTGAGTCAGGAGAGCAGTTAACAGTTTGCTGTCAAACAGCTCTTTTCAAACATGAAACGGTCTAGTCCCTGTACCCATGGGGACATATGGACCTGGGGGAGAGAGAAAGCCAGACAGGAACTCTTGGTGTCCAGGCCATTCCTGAGTCCCCTTGGCAGGATAAGGAACATGGAGAGACAGGAGGCAGATGCAAGGTCACCTAAGCAAACCTTTACTGCTGGATTTCTGGGAGATACCTGTGATGTGCTAAGCTCTGATGACTGGCTTTCTCGGAGAAAGCCCTGATGCCTAAGGCTGTTGCCGTCTGTCAACCTTCCCTCCAGGGCTGACTGACTTCCTACCAACATCATGATGTTGCTGATTCAGGGGTGGAAAGAGAAGTTCTGGACGGGTATATTAGGGCTCTCTAGAAAAACAGAACTAACAGAACATATATAATATATATATAATATTCTTTAGAGAGGCTTATAGGCTGTGGTCCACATAGTTCAATAATGGCTGTCTATCAATGGGAAGTCCAAGAATCCTGTCCCCAAGGCTGGATGTCTCAACTGGTCTTCAGTACACCTTGGGTTCTCAAAGAGGTAGGCCCTCATGTCAGTGAAGGCAGAGCTAGGGCAAGCAGGCAAAGAACGCGTACTTCTTCTACGCCCTGTATGTAGGCGGCCACAAAGGTGTGGCCCAGATCTAGAGTGGACCTAAAAGGATCTCATGAAAGCTTCCAAAGATCTAATTAAGAAAAATCCTCCAGCTGGGCAGTGGTGGCACATGCTTTTAATCCCAGTGCTCAGGAGGCAGAGGCAGATGGATCTCTGAGTCCGAGGCCAGCCTTGTCTATAGAGTCAGTTCAAGGACAGTGAGGGCTACACAGAGAAACCCTGTCTTGAGTCTCCTTCTACTCCTCCAAAAAATCTCTTAGTGAAAATAAAACTGCTTTGAGATTTTATCTCAAACCTGTCAGAGTGGCAGTCATCCATGGAAGAGTGAGGCAAGAGGAGCACTCATCCACAGAGAAGTGGGGAAGAGGAGCACTCACTCATGGAGAAGTGGGGAAGAGGAGCACTCACCCATGTAGAAGTGGGCAAGA
>JANHMN010000018.1:44347701-44498450 GCA_030674055.1 Rhabdomys pumilio
GGAGAGGGAGAGGGAGAGGGAGAGGGAGAGGGAGAGGGAGAGGGAGAGGGAGAGGGAGAGGGAGAGGGAGAGGGAGAGGGGGAAATCGAGTAAGCGAGCCCTCACAGGTGTACCCAGCTTTTCGGGAGTTTTAGTTAGTTCCAGATGTAGTCAGGTTGACAAGGAGAAACAGCCATCACAGTGGTCTCTACCTCCACTGCTCCTATGGATCTGCACCCCGCAAGCTTCTTCTTCTCCCCCAGTGCTGTGTGTGCACATGTGTGGGTCTCCCAGCCCAGATGTGCCATGATCAAGGCTTAAGGGTGTGCATCAAAGTATGTGCCGGCAGTTCTGGCACAATGAGGCCAGCACAGGTGACACAGCATCCACAGGTGAGTGTGAGAACTTTGGTCACAGTGTGAATGTGATTTGAAGGGTATGGGTTGAGCAAAGAAGTGACAGGTAACCTGGGCCTGTGGTGTGTCCCTAGAGAGCTGCTGTGCTTCAGGGGACAGTTGCACTGCGGTAACCTTCTCTGGTGTAGTTCTCAATCTGAGCTAAACTGAACACACCACAGGTAGTCACAGGGGACGGAGAAACCCTGCTCTGAAGGGCTGACAACACAGCACAGCAGCCTGTCATGAGAAACCTGGGTTGTACTTCAGGGGGGCTCAGTCCCTCGGGTGTGTGGCCCGGGGCTAGCAGGAAGGTTTGTAAGGCACAGATGTGGAACTCACTGCAGAAAGGAGGGCGGGAGAACACAGCGTGTCAAGGTTCCTGATAGCCACTCCTAGGAGGGTTCCTAGTCTTCATGGACACTTCGGTCAATCTTGAAGCATGACACCCCACCTAGCCCCCGCCTGGCTGCTGGGAGGATCAAGTGTAGACTGGTGTGTCTGTCAAGTGTTCACCCTAAAAGGTTTGAGGGTCACTGTGAGGAGCAGGCTAAGGCGCTGACCCCAGCAGCGGGAGGGGCTTGTGATCAGCCATGGGAGGGGCTTGTGATCAGCTGTGGGAGGGGCTTGTGATCAGCTGTGGGAGGGGCTTGTGATCAGCCATAGGAGGGGCTTGTGATCAGCTGTGGGAGGGGCTTGTGATCGGCCATCTCTATCCAGGCTCTCTGAGTGCAAAGTTGACAGGGCCAACAATGACTGCTTTTTTGGCTGTGGAGCCCTAACTAGTTCTTGGGAAAAAAAAGAGTATGTTGTTCTGAGAATTCAGAATAAAGGAAATTCAAAAAGGGAATTAGCAAATTTCCATCAACAGGAGAAAGTCCATCCATGCTGGTCAGGGCTGGCTTCCGGGGACACTTGGCATCCAGAAGCGGGTTGCTTCAGCAAATTGCCCTTTTGGATGAGGAAATGACTTTCATGGAGTGTAAACTGGAATCAAATATATGTCTATAAATATGTGTGTGTGCATAAAACCTGGAATTGTATATGAATATATATATTCATGCTAGAATTATAAACCTGAAGAGCTTGGGGCCTCAGGAGACTTTTCCTTCACTCTTCGCAAGTCATAGGAGTTAGGTAGGTAGTGTCAAAGCTCAGGCTTCCAAGAGCCACAGGCATAATAGGTGTCTCTGCCAAATGACACAACTAAAAAATCCCAGGCTGGATCCAGGTGTCCAGCTTCTGCTGTGGGCCACAGGCCACAGTGTGATAAGCACTGCTTTCCCACAGGAAATGGCTTTGACAAGAGATGTCACGAAAATGATTCCCTCATCAGATGGGGTGAGGCTGCAGGGAACTTATGCGTTCTTGGCGGAGAGGACACAGTGCCCCACTTGGTCCTGGCAGGATGTGACACCCTAAGAAGTAACCGGTATGGTGTTGAGTGTTGCACTGAGAACTTGGTCACCAGGCTCTTCAGGTGTCAGTGAAGGTAGGCGGGGCAAAAGGGAGGACGAACAGCTGCTTAAGGCCCAGGTGAGGGTTACATGCCTGTCAGGACATCTGTGGAACCAGATGGAAATATTCATTCTTGTTCAGAGCATCCTGGGAGGCCACATTCCAGGGCTCAGCACCTATGAGAGGTCAGAGTTGGGGAAGGCTAGATAACACTGGGCATCCGAGCAGGTTTAACTGGATAAGGCCAAAGGAAGCCTCCATCCATCTTTTAGGTTCCTTCTTGGTATCCATGACCCTAGAGACTGCTGTTTGCAAAAGAGGCTGAACCTGCTGATGGCGGCTGGCTAGGCTCGGTGGAGAGCACTGGACAGACAGACGGAGATGGGCCATCCAGGAACTCGGATGTCAGGAGAAGGCGTGGCCAGTGAGTAACAACATGCAACATAGTTTCCACTTTGTTCTCAAGCCAAGTTCCTGTGACCCTCGGCCAGACTGCCTTTCTCAGTTCTCCGTGGAGCCCTCCTCTATTCTTAGGGTTGCTGGTAGGCAGAGTGGCCGTCTGGAAGTGGGTCTGTGTGTCAGCACCTGCCCACCGAACAGAGCATCATCTTGGCTGGGCTGGGTAGCAAGCATGGGTGACTTGGTATAAGTGCTAGCTTTCAGGTGAGTGGTAAGGTGTTGGGCAGGCAGGGGTGGACTTTTGCAAGATCTACGTGGTATGTTGCTGAGAGGATCAGATGGTCCAACCCCTCCGACTACACAGTGTGCACAAGGGCTGAAGGGTTTGTTCGCTTCCATCTTCTGACCTCCCTCTCCAGGTCTGCCCTGCACCCTGCTCTGTCCCTGTCCACATGATGCTGTGTCCTTCGACTCTATGGTGTTTCTCCTCTTTCCTTCAGAAGAAATTGGGGGGGGGGGAACCTCATGTCCTTGGGCACTTCTTGAGCCTTGGAAATACACCAATGAAGAGTTCCCCACCCACTCATTTTCAGCTCTCTCAGGGAGACGGGAGCCCACTGGTTGTGTCTTGGTACTTCTGGGAATGCAGGTGACTTAAGTGACATACCTGTAGCACCAGGGGTCAGAGTCTGCCTGTGAACTCAGGATCATGCTAAGTGTTGTGGGCGTGTAGGCTTTCTTTGGATTCCAGCACACACAGTTTAGTTAAGTTTAGTGAGAGTTTAGAGTGGTTTCCCTGTGCATGGACAGCCCCTTTTTATTGCTTCCACTGGTGGCAG
The DNA here is from genome assembly GCA_030674055.1 of Rhabdomys pumilio. NCBI lineage: Eukaryota > Metazoa > Chordata > Mammalia > Rodentia > Muridae > Rhabdomys > Rhabdomys pumilio. Next base: position 44,350,772 of record JANHMN010000018.1, read on the forward strand.
ATCTTCCCCTGGCAGGAAGCTTGCTCACCTGCTGACTCCCTTCTGTCTCTCTGAATAAGAACTCTTCCCTGTCAAGTGGGGCTGGATTCCACTCAAGCTGGAGGTCAGGGGTTTGGCAGTGAGAAGCGGCCGATTCCCAGAATGGCACGTGCTCCAAGCATAGAGAAAGCTCTGGGCCTCATTCGAGCTGTGTTACAGGCAGTGCACACACATTCAGGGAAGCTGTTTTCCTATAGTGCACACACACAGACACACAACCACACAGACACACAACCACATAGACACAATCACACAACCATACAGCCACACAACCACACAGACACACAACCATACAGACACACAACCACATAGACACACAACCACACAACCACACAGCCACACAGCCACACAATCTCGCAGCTGCATGGCTCTCACTCAGCTGCACCATTCAAGTAGACAGGGTCGTCTTGCCCAGTTCCATGGAAATTTGTCATTCACTCTGGGTACCTGGGTCTACTGGCTCTTCTTGGTTCTGGGAATGGGAAAATCATCCCCTTTGGTTTCTAGATGCCAAGGAAGGACAGTTATGGTATCCCCTTTGTAGGGGCAGTGGCCTCAGGCCTGGGGGTAGAACTCCCCTTGGTGTCCACCCCTTGGTGTTCTCGGCTGGTCTGTCCCAGCGTCCTGCTGTCTGTCACTTGATCAGCACCTGGCACCTCCCTGCCCCCCCTCCCCCACACACCAGCAATGTTTCCAACTCTCAAAAATCCTTATGTCCAAGGTGTCCATGCTTTTGTCACCACTGCAGCTTCTGGCTTCCGACAGAAGGCCATGTGTCCCCATCTCATAGGGGACATCAATAAGCCACTCTTCAGGCTGCCCAGCACGGGGTGCTGCCATCTGGCTTCCACTTTGACCTTTGATCTTATGCAGTGCTGGCACCTGGAGACTTGTGCATGCCTGGCAAACACTCCACTGCTGAGCCCCGAGCCACATCCTCAGTCACAAATCTGGGCCTTTCAGATAGGAACTCCTAGTTCCCTTCCTTTCAAGGACAGCCATGTCTGTTTGTCTGTCTGTCCTTTTGTCTGCCTCCACTCTGGAGATGTCTCTGCACCACTGGCAGCCATGCAGCTGCACACACCAGCGCATGATCCTAGGCGGCGTCTCTCTCTGCTTTTGAATGTTAGGACTTTGACCTTGTACTCTATAGTTTCTAAGAACACTTTCCTCCAACACCAAAGGCAGCTGCTGGGAGGGGCTGAGCTAACGAGCACCTTCACACAGGGAGGCTACTTCTCACTCCCAAGGCTCCTCATCTCTTTCCTCAGAGTGGAGCGGAGTGGGGATGTTTTATCTCCCACTGTTTATGTGTCTCTGTGTTTTTGAGGGTCAGACACAGTTTAACTCCTGTAGTGTTGGGGAGATGGATGGAGTGTTGGGGGTCTGGGTTGTGTATGGAGCCTGCACCCAGCTACTGACCTTGCCTGACAGGATTAAGAGGCAGTTTGCTGCAGTCTCTGAAGATTTCCTGGTTGTGATGACAAAGTGCTGCTGCCAGTGGAGTTCACAGGCCTTTGTTTTGTTGAAACATTTATTTACCTTCGAAATAAGTCTTGAGGAGCCTTGTCTCTCAGCCGGCCAAGTGTAGTCACTTGTGGGACACGTCCACCACAGACTCGGTCCACTGTGCCTTGCCTGGCAGGCAGCAGACCTGCAGACCGGGATGAGATCTGTGGATGTCTTTCTGCCTGGCAGAGTGCTTGCCCCGTTCAGAAGCAGTGAGCCCAGGATACCTTTCCACCACAAAGGAGCCTAGGTTCAAAGTCTGAGACAAAGAACAGGTCTTGTGGGCAGTTTGCCTGATTCCCAGTTTTCACAGAAACACCATGGTCCATTTTTCTTTTCCTGTTGGGCCTTGCCTGCAGACTCTCTGTCAAGGAGAAAAATCTGTGTTCTCTTAAGGCACATATATTCATATACTCCAAGGTGACCCTTGCTGTTTGTCCCTCTGTGAGCTCTCCTGCTGTCCATTTGCTCACCTGCTCCTCTTTCCTCAAGTACGTACCACAAGCATCCCATCCCTGCACACCCCCACAGTGCCAGATGCACCCGAAGAGGGAAGACTCTGGTGGGCTTGAACTCGGGAGGTCTAGTCTAGAACTCTCTCAGGAAGTTCTCTCCAAGGACAGGATGCATTGTCTTGTGTGTAACCACTGACTCTATGGTTACAGTTGGTGCTGCCTCCTTCCTGTTCTGCACTTAGGTGCCTCTGTAAGGAATGAGGTCAGCCTGGCTCACCCAGACCAGGGCCAGACACTCAAGATGCCTCACACCAACTCTGGTACAATGGTGGAAGCCATCATCTTCATCCATGAAGCCCATCAACTGGAGGCAGCCAGAGCCACAAAATCCTACAGCAGCAGGTGGCCTGAGCTGGCGGGGGCTGTCTGTACAGTGTGTCTGAACTCAGAAACACGGTGACTTCACTCTAAATGCAGGAGCTGGCAGACTCCAGCCAGAGCCAACCTGCAAGGCTGGTGTTCTCGAAAACTCAAGAGGAAAAAGTGCACCATGGGAAGTGTGTATGTGTGCGTGCGCGTGCACATAAGTGTGCTCGTGTGTGTGTGTGTGTGTGTGTGTGTGTGTGTATGTATGTATGTGTGTGTACATGTTTGCACTCATACCTCATCTCTGCATGCAGGGGAGGAAGAAGGAGGTACCCACATCACACAGGCTGCTGAGATCCACGGGGTCCTGCTGTGAGGGACCACACAGAGCCTTGCCTGGTACCCAGAGGCAGTAGTCAAACTTTTGCTGGTGTTCTCTTGTGCTTTTAAATATTTGCTGTCTGTCGGGGAGAGGACAGAGCAGCATTCCTGGTGACGGTTAAAAAGGGGACTGTGCCCATCACTGGGAGAGGGCTGGGTAGGAGAACTGTGTTCTGGATCATGGACTGCCTCTTGGTAGCAGAAAGGAACAAAGCACAGTGCAGGTGTGTTACGCTTTTCAAACCTTATTTTTAATGTTGGGTCTTAAATGCTTTGACTAAACTCCTTTGTAGCCCACCGCCCACCAAAGGTAATGGAAAAGAAAGAGTATGGGGGGAAGTCGACTTGTGTATGAAATGGCTCTTTGGAGCAACTCCCGTCTGTGTTGTCTGGAAATCGGCAGTTCCGTTCACAGGTTAGCAGGCAGCGGCAGCTCGATCCACTTGCAAACACCTCACAGAGACACCAGCAGTCGAGTTCGGTAGAGTTGGGTTAGCAACAGTGGTGACATGACCTAGCAGTGACATCAGACACAGCCAGGCCCCAGCCTCTGCTCCAGTCAGCAGGAGGGAGCAACAGGAACATCAGGGGAAGTTCTCAGCTGTTCCTCTCTCAGGGAAGCAAAGATCAGCAAAGACTTGAGATCCACAAGTGTTGCAAGGCTAGCTGCATCAGCAAGCCAAGCTCTGTCTCTGTCACTCTGTGGAGTCCTAGTTATACCATCCGAACAGCACGTGTCCTCCATGTGCCTTGCCTCAGCATGGGCATCCAATCAGCCTGATTCCACAGAGTCTGAACAAAACAGAGCTCAACTATGCAATGTAAGGCAGACCAATACATGTGTGTTGTTAGCAAAGAACTTTTCTTCACGTGTCCTTTCAGGAGCTTGCTTTAGCAGAACATCCTCTCTCCAGTGTCTGCTTCAGCGAAACCTTCCTTCAGGAGTCTGCCTTAGCCTTTCACAACTGTGTCCACTTTAACAAAACGTTTCTTCACGTGTTTGCCCCGGCAAAACCCCATCCAACCGACTTTCCAAAGAACCCTCAGGTTTCCACTTCACAGGTGAGACTGGTGATGCTTCGTGATCTGAAGACAAAGAAGCCTTACCCAGAATGCACTTGCCCAGATGAAGTCCTCAAATACACAGACCCACCATGTGGGACAAACACCAGACCGACAGAGCAACAGAGGGCAAGAACAGAGGTGGGGGGAAGGGAAGGGGAGGGGAAGAGGAGTGGGAGTTGAAGGGGAAGGGGAAAAGGGATCGGGAAGGAGAGGGGAAAGGGGGAGGGAGAGCTGTGTGTAAGCAGGTCCCCTATTGTGCATCCACTTGAGACACTGACTGACCTTAATCTTCTTCATTGCTTGCCTCTTCTTTTTCTCTCAGTGCTCATCCCCAGAATGATGGTGGCCTCCGTCTGGTGGCAGCTGTGTCACCGTCTGTCCCTGGCATTTACTCTCAGTGTTGTTGCCCAGATTCCTAGAGTCTAATGTCACCCTTGAAAATGTTTCTGAGTTCAACCACACACAGGCTTTATTTTTTGAGAAGGGTTTCTCTGTGCAGCCCCGGCTGCACTGGAACTCGCTCTGTAGACCAGGCTGGCCTCAGACTCAGAGATCCCACCTGACTCTGCCTCCCTGAGTGCTGGGATTAAAGGTGTGCACCACCACTGCCGCCACCACCACTTCCACCACCACCACCACCAGGCTGCAAGTCAGATCTTAAATGCTCTAAAATCCAAAGCTTTTGAGCACAGGTGTGACGCCACAGTAGAAAACCCTGCCTGGTCATAAGTCTCCTGCACACAATTATGGATACCATATCCATGACTGTCAGCTTATGTATGTAAGGTGTACACAAAGCAAAGGAATCTGGGGTTTAGATTTGGATCTTGCCCCTTCCTTGGCCAACAGTGATTTAGTAGGAGCGACACATGGGGCTGCTGTAGATGCCTGTGCTATGGGTTCGGCTCCAGCTCTTTGTCAGCTTCCCTGGGAACATCACAGCATGTAGACAGCAGACCCCGCCTGAGCATCACGTGGAGAACCCACAAGCTAAGGGCAACAAATATCTCTACAAGAAGCCACTCGACCTGCAAGACTAGAGGGAAGTCCCTAGAATACATTCTACCAAATACATGCTCCGATTGTATGTGTGTGTAGTATATGCTGCACGTACACGCTCATGTGTGTAGTGTGTGTCATGCACACATGCGCACACATGTATACATGTTACATGTTCATGATGTGTGCAAGCCAGAGTCAACGTCAGGTGTCTTTCTCGGTCGTTTTCTACATTTTCTACATTGCCATGCCTGGCTTTTTAACTTTGGTGCTGGAGATCTGCACTCAAGACCCTCACGCTTGCGCAGTAAGCACTTTACTAAGCTACGCTACAGCCCCAGGCGGTGTCTACTTGATTATGACATTAAAAGGTAAGCTTGGTGGGCGTGAGGTGCGTGCTTGTAGTCACGGCCAGATAGAAGGCAGAAGAGTCCAGCTTGGGCAACATGGCCTGTTGCAAACCCAACCCAACACAAACTCAACCCCACCCAACCCAACCCCACCCAACCCCACCCAACCCAACCCACTTACCACACCCCGTGGTGCCTACTTCACCACCGCTGCTCAGGGACGAGGGAAGTCTGTCATCTGGGGACAGTGAGCATCAAGTTGGGAAGCAGAGATCCAGCTTCTGCAGGTCTCTGTGTGACTGCAGGCTCACCCAGTTAAACCTCAGTGATGGTGGGCGTGTCCCCTACATCACGTCCACTTTCTCCTGTTAAGGCACCAGTGTCTCACTTTCCCAAGGAGCTTGCAGGTATAAGAGATAAACCTAACTGGTTCAGACTCTTCCCTGGCTGTCCCTTCCTTCCACTCACTGAGGTTTGGGGAAGGGTCCCATTCGGGGGTGCGGCTGCTGGCTTACTTTATCCCTAACGACTCTGCTTATTGAGGGCTTTACGAAGGAGTAAGCTCACTGCTACTCAAAGTGTCCAAGAAGGCTTCCAGGCATCTTTGAGAGAGTGTTTGTGTAAAGACAGAAGACCAGCTCAGCATCTGACCGACAGCGACACATGGGACACACCTAACCCGTCACCTGCTCTAAGAAGTGAGCACGGCAGGCTCACCCGCTCACTGACAGCTTCCACAGCTGCTTCTGCACTCAGAATCCAGTAGCTGTGACAGAGATGGCACAGCCTGCAAAGCCTTACTCACTTCCCATACTCTTGGTCCTTCTAGGGTTAAATGGTTGGACGGCTGTCCAGATGGATTTCGCCACTTGAATTGGGGTCTGGATGTGGCCAACAGCTTCCATCTGCTACAATACTACATGAGCTCAAAGGGAAAAATTATTTTCCCAGGAAACAACTGCTTTACATAGTTACCATGGAAATAGTGCAGAGCTTGGTAGGGTGAGGGCCACACCAGTTCCACCGGGAAGCCACATGTAGGCAGGCTCTGTTACAATCTCAGTCAGAGCTCCACGGAAAGGAGCAGAGAGAGGTCTCAGCATGAGAATGCCCCATGCCAGAACTGGTAGACACAGGCTTTTTTTTTTTTTTTTTTTTTTTTGAGACAGGGTTTCTCTATGCAACTCTAGCTGTCCATGTAGACCAGGCTGGCTTTGAACTCACAGAGATCCACCTGCCTCCCGAGAGTGCTGACCATAAAGATGTGCGCCACCACACCGCGCAGAAGCCTGACAATCCATGAAGCACAGGGCAGAAGAGAGAAAAGTAAACCGGCAGATGTGTAGAGACGCTTCCGACGCCACGGACGAAAAAACGCCTGGCAAGCAGCCAGAGGGGAAAGCCAGCCAGAAGAGAGGAGCTGCAGCCACAGGGCTGCATGCAAAGGACCACAGAAGAGCACCATTAGAGAGGCAGAAGAAGAAAACCACCAAGCTAGACCTGGATCCAACTCAGCTACCCCTCAAGAGGGACAGAGGAACAAAGGCACAGGAGCCGCTCTGCGGAGGGCAGCGAGTGGGTGGCACGGAGAGCTGTAAGCAGGAAGGAGACTTAGTCCTTAAGTTCAAGTCCCTGCTTCATCCATCAGGGACTCCAAGCCAGTACAGTGTCCTGGTGGGACACACCTACTGAACACTCGGAGACACCATGAGCACCTACAGCGCTGGAAAGCTGGCTTGGTGGTAGCAGGGATAGGACATGGATGGTGGCATAGGTGTGGAACGCTTACTGAGCCAGGCTCCTTTATCACCACAGACTTAGGGAACAAAGCAGTTGGAATCTGCCTGGTTGTTGTCTCCCCTCCCCACTTGACAGGGCAAACTTTTTCTTTTTTCTTTCTTTCTTTTTTTTAAAAAATAAGAAATAACCTTTTCAGCAAATCCTGCATACTCTTTAACCTCTCGTTTCCCCCCACAGTTGTGACATGTCTACATGAAATCAGCCACAGGAAGGAAGCCTGTTGGAGAAGCTATTTTCTGAGCATCTGTTTATAGCCCCGATTGCACAACGCTGATACATGGAGGCTGGGCTCCGGGCTCAGGCCCTTGGTGGCAGCTATAACTCAAGAGTCAAATGTCTCAGAAAGCACATGGACCCCGTGCATGAGGAGAGTCCAAGATAATCAAACATTTATATTTTTTAATTTTAAATTTGTTTGTGTGTGTGTGTGTGTGTGTGTGTGTGTGTGTGTGTGTGTGTATGGGTGTTTTGCCGGCATGTACTCCTGTGCACACTGTGCATGCAGTACCCATGGAGGCCAGAAGAGGGCATTAGGTGCCCCTGGAACTGGAGTTACAGATGGTTGCACGCCTTCATGGGGATGCTGGGAATTAAACCCAGCTCATTGGCAAGAGTGGCAAGTGCCCTTAACCACTGAGCCACCTTTCCAGCCTCTCAAACATTTACTTTAAAGAAAGAGACAGACCTGAGAATCTAAATGGGAAGCCAACTCGAGTGAGAGCAAGCCAATGGGATCCTCTAGTGAGCAACTTATGAACTTAGAAAAGGCCTGGAAAACACACAGAGATCTACTCACAGTGGCTACCAGTGTCCCAGGATGGCTGTTCTAAAATGGCCACTTTCAGATACTCCAGGCAATGGCATTGGCCTATGGCAGCAAAGACTAGACAGCCACAAGTAGTCTCCCCAAGGTCCCAATGCCAACACAGGTGTCAGGCAGACACGCTGCTTGCTCATCCATCATGCCTCTGTAAACAAAGTGGAGTTTGCACAAATGTTCTGTATTGGAAATCCACCTCACCTCCTTGCTGGCTCCTTTCCAGCTGTGGGGATTCATCCAGCAGCCACGGCAACTTTCCTGTGGTGCTGTTTCCAGAAGGAAATAAGATGAGCCATGAGTGGTCAGCTGGGTCTCCTTGACTTTTCTTCTTATCCATAACCTCCCTCTCCCTCCTCTCTATGGTCTCCACTCACGGTCCTGTGGTGGTGCTGAAGAGGGCGGTGTCCAGGCGCTGCTCTTCCTCTGTGAACATGTTAGGATCTAAAAAGCTTGTTCTGAGCAAAGATGTGACAGTTCTTGGGTGCTGAGGAGACTGGCCCCATAGATAAGCAACATTCACCTGTAGAGGCTCTGGCAACTTCCTGAGATGGCCGCACAATCAATCACCTCTCAACCTGACACGTGGTGTAGTTGGTCTTTGCTACTTTGTGTGTTTTTTTTCCTCCCCCTTTTCCCCCCCCCCCCCCCCCCCCCCATTTTCACACTAGACAGAAGAGAAACAGGGACAGAGGAGAGAGAGAGGAATTAGGAAAATCCCTCAATCTAATTTATTTCCTTTTGTTTCTTCTTTGGCCACTGCCACTAACAAATCCCAACTAACCTCTCTGAGCAACCAACAACCAACCACCCTGCCTCTCAGGGCCCTTGCATTTATGTATCCTCTGAAGAATTCCCTGAATTCCACATGTCACACAGTTGCAGAAATTAAGTGCAGCTGGCAAAACCTGCTAGAGCACGAGTCAAATCATAGTCAGTCAGCTGCTATGAACAGTCTGAAGCAGCCCCACAACCCACATCTGGGATTAAAATGAAAGCACATTCTTATGATATTTCTGTGTTTTGTTCTGTTTTGTTTTTTAAGAAACCCAAATTCTAGAATTCTCAAAAATGTCACTACGTTGTGGCTTTGTTTGGAAAACAAAAGTCTCCACAGATTAATTAAGAAGCTGGAAATAGGATCATTCTTGGTGACTCGTCTGGGCCCTAGGTCCAATGGAAATCCCTTGCAAGCTCGTAGAAGAGACAGACACAGGAAGAGGCCATGAGATTGGAGTGACACAGCCAAGCTGAGAAATAGCGTTGGTCACTAAAAGTTGGAAGAGGAAGAAATTCTCCTTCCAGGTATCCTCCAGAGGGAACTGGTGCCTTGAATCTGGAATCTGGACTTCAGATCTCCAGAACTGAGACAGAGGATTCTTGCTGGAGCTGAGGCGCTCCAGTCACAACACTCCTGTAGTAGCCAGAGATGGACAGCAGTAACCCTAAGGCATGCATCATGTGTGTAGCTGGTTCCTGCGCTCACAGGTATCCATGTGGTGGCATGTTGTCTCCCCAGCAAGGTTCCTATTTCCTCTCCAACCTTTACAGGGTATGGTCCTATGCTTTTTATGGGCTACACAGAGTCTTCTCTTAGTTTAGTGATCTCTGTAATGGCTACTAGCAGTCGGGCCATCTGACGGGGTCCTCAGTGGGGAAGAGGGCTGGACTCAGCGGTGACAAGGGACCTTCCTGTGCCTGTCTTCCTCCTCATCTTAGACTTCCGGAAACCACAAGAAGGCTTCTCCCCAGGAGGAAGCCAGAGTCCACCGGGACTGAGGAGTGTGTGACTTCCTGCGTAAGGAAGAGGATGTCTGCCTTCAAAACTGTCTCAGAAGGCAAGGTGAGCCAATCTACTTTTCTGCTAGAGTTCTTGGGCAAAGCACTTACCTAAGTGAGGTCTTGCACAAGCTTTGTCTATGCCAAGCAAGCTTATTAGGAAAAGCAGAGTATCTATATATTAGTTCCGGGGTAGAAATGGGTCAAAATCAGCAGAGACGCTCATGTAATGGGACCAAGCCAGAAGCTAATGGACACAGGGTATCTCAGGAACACTGTGAAGAACACAGCAGCCTTGTGACTGATACTGTAACTCCACATGGGGTGACGGGGAGAGCTGGTTCTCAGGATCCACAGCCGTAGCTCCCCCAAGACCCTGGGCCCCAAGTCCCAGGCCATTATTGGCTCTGCCAAGCATGTATCCAGTGTCAGGGAAGGAGCTGTGTTCCATTCGTCAGCGCCTCAGGGGAAGCCTTGGATTGGCCCACCCCTCAACACTTCCTCACCTTCAAGTCAGCACCAAAGTTTCTTTCTTGTCTGCTTCCTTGATCTGAACCTTTCCACCCCTTAATAAAACCCACATGAAGCTGGGCAGTGGTGGCGCACGCCTTTAATCCCAGAACTTGGGAGACAAAGGCAGGTGGATTTCTGAGTTCCAGGCCAGCCTAATCTATAGAGTGAGTTCCAGGACAGCCAGGGCTATACAGAGAAACCCTGTCTTGAATCCCCACCCCCACCCCCCAAAAAAACCAAACACACACACACACACAAAACACACACGAGGACACTGAAGCCTTCTGGATCTGCTGGAGTGACCTCCCGTCTCAGAATCCAGAACTTCCCCACGTCTCTGCCCCTCTTATCACCAGCTCCCCTTTACCTGCTCTGTTGTCCCTTGCCTTCACAGGTGACAAGAGCACAGGTGACAAGAGCTGTCACTCAGTGTGTGCTGCAGACCCAGCTCCTCTGTTTTGCAATCCACTTGCTTTTAGCTGCCGTATTCCCAGAGGCAAACATTGGCTTCTTCCTCTGACTGGAAGTCTTTTATCCATCCCTTCCATTCTCAGCCTGTGCACACATCTGCCCACTCAGCAAGGGGTATACAATGATAGACCCCAGGGCTGCTATTGCTATTATTATTATTATTATTATTATTATTATTATTATTATTATTATTGTTATCATCATCAAGTAACACCATTACACAAGCACCTGGCTTCTTCATGTGCCATCATGCTATGAGAAAAGCCAGGTCTGGACGTGTGGTGGCAGGGAATCTTGGAGAATGAAGAAGCTACTTCCCCAGGAAGATTGTCTGGAGATGGATCCATGGCCCTGCATCTCTGGTCTCAGGGCATCCTCCCCACCCCCCTTCTGGTTGCTTCTATTCTTTTTCAGTGAAACAGCTTCTCACAGAGGTTTGGGGTGAGGAGACCATGAGACAGATGTCCAGGAGAAATCAAGAGCATGATGTGGGTCCTGTCCCTAGCTCAAGAAGGCTTGGCGTCAAGATGAGAAGGGAGGTCCCTCTCTGGCTCTGCGTTTGCTGGCCTGGTGTTTGCTGTGCTGGCAACAGTGAAGGAGGAAGGAGGCTCACCGTCCTTTACTGCAGTGTGGTTAGAAGCTCCCGGGCAGACTGAGAGCAGCTGTTGTGGAGGTGGGAGCGGATCCACAGGGCATCCAGAGCATCTCCTCGTACTTTTCTTCCAGGCTATTCTTTTTTTTTTTTTTTTTCCCCGAGACAGGGTTTCTCTGTGTAGCCCTGGGCTGTCCTGAACTCACTCTGTAGTCCAGGCTGGCCTCGAACTCAGAAATCCACCTGCCTCTGCCTCCCAAGTGCTAGGATTAAAGGCGTGCGCCACCACTGCCCAGCCAAGCTATTCTTTTTAAAAAAATGAAACAAAGCAACAGCAAAGCCAACCAACCAAACCAAAACAGGAAAAGCCATAAAACCAGGGTTTCATTATGTAGCCTAGCCCAGCATCAAACTTCATGATCCTCCTGCCTCAGTCTCCTCAGTGCACCCTCCGTTTTAATACGACTTAAAGGAGTCCATCGCAGAATGTGTTGGGCAGGAGGGAATGAGTGTAATGTCCCGAGGCTCGTCTAGACACCATCTTAATTTGGTCCCACCGTTCACAGGCAGCCCTCTCCACAGAATCCTTCCCTCACGCTTCAGAGGTTGCATGGACAACTGCTGCATCTTCATCATGAGATGGGGGGCTGCTGGGGATCTAAGTCCTTAGCAGACTTCATCTGGTTTTAATAGGTCCATGGAGACACAGGGAGACACAGTAACAAGGTAGGTGTACTAATCAAGCCCATCAAGCTTAGGAGGTCTGCTGTCTTGTTCTGCCTTCCCCCTGAAAACAGGCCGTGGGGAAGAACCAGGCTCTGAGTTTCTGCCAGGGCCACGTGCTCATCGTCACAGGTGTGTCCTCTAGGCTTTGTGGGCGTGGGCGGCGTTTGTGACTCAGACCGCCTGGGGGACTCCCCCACTGTTTCCTGCTATGAGAGGTAGCATTGGTAGGAAGTAGCATTTCAGGTTTTGGATTCTTTGCTGTCAGTTTCTCTTGCATCCCGTGGTTTCAATGGGTTGGAAGCCCTTCCTGGGATTCTCCAGATCTTGGGCTTTTGGTGGGTGCCTTAGGCGTGGACAGGGAGGCCCGAGGGGCAGGCTGTATCTTAGTTTCCCTCTGCGCTGTGATGAAGCAATCGGACCATAAGCAACCCAAGGAGCAAAGGGGTGATTCCATCCCACAGGGCAGCACATGGTCCATCACGGAGGGAAGTCAGGGCAGGCACTCAAGCAGGAACCGGGAGCAGAAGCCATGGATACTTACAGGGTTGCAGGGTTGCTTGCTGGCTCTCTCTCAGGCTTCCTTTTACAGGTTAGGAATACTGCCTAGAAAATGTACCATGCCAGTGGGCTGGCCCCTCTCACATCAATCACTGCATAGGGAAGGTAGCTTGGCCGGTGGGGCTGGGCCTTCTCACGTCAATCACTAATCAAGACAACCTCTCAGGGACTTGACCACAGGCTAACCTGGTCTGGATAATGACAACTCTAGGCTGGATCAAGTTGACAGCTAAATTGAACCCAGATAGGTGGGAAGGAGGCTGGACAGTCCTTTGGTTGGTGAAAGGACATTCTGTCGGCAAAGCTGCTCCTCAGAATCCTGTGGTAGCGTATCTGCACGTGCGACAGCTCTTGGTCTGTCACCACTGAGCAGCCTTTTCCCCTCTGGATCTCTGACGCATCAGAATTGGGGGCAACTACACTTTTAAGAGATTCGCGATTGGTGTGTGTGTGTGTGTGTGTGTGTGTGTGTGTGTGTGTGTAAGACTAGGGGAGACTAGAATAAAAAAAGGGTTTAATTTTTTTTTAAAGCAGAATCTAGTAGTTAAGGGAAGTCTGACACTCACTGGCTATTGGCATTTGTGGGAAAAACAGCAGACCGGTCTCCTGGCTGGCCAAGCCGTTTCTAAGGTTGAGTGTTGACTTCCCAACCGCAAAGACATAGTCTACTTAATTTTTTGCTACTCTCTTTTCTCCCATGGTTTGTGGGAATCCACTCCCTTCAGGGATGCCATGCTGGAACAATCCACCAGGCCATGTCAGAAGGCACAGGATGAAGGTCAGCGCCCGAATGAGTGTTCTCAGTGACGGGTCTCAGGGCTGGAATGTCTGTTGTGAGCACAGCCTGGAAATAACATGCTGACAGGTGGCTGAGGTCCAATACTTTTCTGAGAATGGCCAAACCCCTTTAATAAGAGTAACAGAGAGTCTCAGCTGATGTCCTAGGAGAGCAACCATGGTCAGGAAAGAGCTGTGGAGGTAGGGTGGGGGGGTGGGAGGGCTTAAGGAAAACTCTTGAAAATCCTGCAGTGTTTTACATGCCAAGAGGAAGCCCCTGTCCACAGAGACAGAAACCTTCCTTCCCTCCAGCTCTCAGTGATCTCAGTGCCTGGAAACTCAAAGGTTTTGTGTATGTTGTTCAGAGTGCCGACTTCATCCAGGTGTAATCCATGAGATAAAATTCACCAGTTTTAAATGTACCATTTGGTGAGTCTTGACAAACGTATGGACTTGTCTATTCACCTATCTGGCATGACAGACTATTTCTAAATGATTACTGAGGTTGCCCACACCTCTGGGGAGGGGGTCACCTCTCCTTCCAGTTCCTTCTCCCTGGTTATCTTTGATTTGCTATTATTCTTGTCAGGACATACATTTATGTCTGTCTGTCTGTCTGCCTGTCTATCTGTCTGTCTGTCTGTCTGTCTGTCTGTGTATTTTGCCTGCATGTACATCTGTAAATACTACGTGTGGCTGATGTTCTCAAAGGTCAGAAGGGAACTGTCACCCCTGGAGTTGGAATTACAAAAGGGGCCACTTGGATTCTGGGAGTCGAACCTGGGTCCTTCGAAAGAGCAGTCAATACTCTTAATCACTGAGCCATCTCTGCAGCCCGCGGTCATGTCTTTAAATAACTGCATGCAGTGGGGATCTGAAGTGGATAGTCCTCTAGGTCCAGCCTTCTGCTGCTCTGAAGAGTTATCTGGGCTGTTGCTTGCATCAATAGCTGGTTCTTTTGATGCTTCACGAGTTGCTTATCCATCCACTCAGAAGCCAATGGACGTTTGTCACAGACATTAGTGTGGCAGTTTCCCAGGTTGTGTGCTTGGGGGAATACCTGTCCATGCGGTGACTGGCTCATGCAGAGCATTCACCTTCCAGGGAACTGTCAACTGTTTGCAAACTCTAGCTAGCAGCACACAGGGCTTCTGTTGCCCCTCCTTGTCATGTTAGCCCTTGATATCATTAATTGTTTACATTTTAATCAGGCTTATGACTTTATAAAGCTGCCTCCTCCTCCTCCTCCTCCTCCTCCTCCTCCTCTTGTTCTTCTTTTTGGTTTTTCGTGACAGGGTTTCTCTGTGTAGCCCTGGCTGTCCTGGAACTCACTCTGTAGACCAAGCTGGCCTCGAACTCAGAAATCCACCTGCCTCTGCCTCCCAAGTGCTGGGATTAAAGGTGTGCGCCACCACTGCCTGGCAAAGCTGCCTCTTCTTAATTTAATATGTATTTGCCTAGTAACCAATAATTTGAGGGGTGGGATTCAGGATTGAATCAGGGCCTCAGGAGATGTGACGCAAGTGCTCTCCCTCTGAGCTCCATCCCCAGCGGACCAATGCTTTTATCTCCTCATTCACTGTTGCATATATATATAACATATATATGTATATATATATAATTTATTTATATATTTATAATGTTCTGCATCCGCTGTTCTCATCAGTTCTCTCTATTCTTGTCTTTTCTGCAGTCATCCTCATGCCTCACTTTCTTCAAAGTGACAGGACACGTGTAGGCAGAGGCTTCACTTCCTCGGGCAGCTCACCTCAGGGCTGGCTAGCGGGCTGAGGGGAGGAGTCATGTCAGCTGGCCTTCCCACAGTCCTCTGTGGAATCTTGGCATCTCCTGGTGGTGCATGCTCACGCTCAGGGCTAACATTTCTGCAGGACTCATGCACACAGTATGAGACTGACTCAACTGTGAAGGTTTGTCACGGCTTCCCCGTGATGCACTGCGGCTGAGATGTCAGAGAAGCAGGGAAACAGGGAATCAAACTGGAAGCAGAGCAACTAGAGAAGGATTTGGGCTCACTGGAGAACACTGTTCTCAGTGAGGCTTGATGTGAGAAATACTAGCTCTCATGCCATTTCCTGTGAGGCCTTCTAGTAGACCCTGCCAGTTAAAATGTCCTAACCCTGGGGCTGGAGAGACAGCTCAGCACTTAAAAGCCCTTGCTGCTCTTCTAGAGCGCCCAAGGACATCTACCTGTACAAGATGCTGTAACTCTGGCTTCAGAGAATCTGATGTCTGTAGGAAGAGCTAAGGTGGGAGGAGTAAAGAGAGGAGGAGGAGAAGGAAGAGGAGGAGCAGAAGGAGAGTGGGAGAACGAGAGAGGGGGACATGGCTGATGTTTGATTGCCTGTAGCAGTCAAAGGTAGTTGGTATATCTAGGTTGGGTATTGGGTTACACCTCTGATTGTAAGAGCATCTTGTTATTGATCATTACTAAATATATAAGCCTTTGGATAATCTAAGCATTAGAGCCTCATTTTTCTACTGGGCCTGCATGGTTGGCAGGGTGGTCTGGGCAACGCCCAGCCTTGCAGAGACAGTGTGGAAGATTGGCAGAGCCATCTCCCATGCTGGCGTCTTGTGGGTGGCAGGGCCGGTGTTTCTGGCTGGCCATTGCTAGCTGCGGCGTGCACGTGGCCTCTGGCCACATGGTTGAGCTAAGCAGAGCCTCCGCAGCTTAGCCAGTTGGCTTAACTGGCAGCTGATTTTCTAAAATAATTAATACAACAGATGTCCTTTCTGGCCTTAACACACAACTACATATAGACACGCACACATGCATGCAAACAAAACAAAACAACCCAAAATTGAAATCGTTCTCTTAGCCTGTGACCTGAGACGATTATTCTCCTACTCAACTGAATAGAATTTCTGTAACAGAGTTTTCTAGCTAACTCCACACACCAATATGCTGTGTTACAGCTCTGAAGGGAAAGGCTTCACCAACAGAGATGTTTCAGTTCTTAGGGGAAAAGCTTCCTGAATAGAAGTGTCTCAGCTCTGAAGGGAAAGGCGGGCTGGCTCTGGCTTATATAGGGTTTTGAGGGGAGGAGTTTCCCTGGGCGGGGACTGCTTTGAGCAAGCCCAGGGATTGGTGAGATTTTCTGCTCAGTGACTGGAGAGTTTTGGGAAGGATTTTTTTTTTTTTTTTTTAAACCCGGAAGTGCCCTTTCCCTCTCCTGTGTGTGTGTCTGTGTTCAGGTGTGCCCATGCCAGGGCACATATGTGAAGGCCAGGGCACAATCTTGGTTGCTGGTTTTGGCCTTCCAGCTTGTTTGAGATAAGGTCTCTTGTTGTTAGTTACTGTGTATGCCAGGCAAGGTGGCCCATGAGCTTCTGGGAATTTTCCTGCCTGTTTCCCATATCACCATAGGAACAGAGCCATGCCTGACTTTGTGTGGGTTCTGGTCAGGTCCTTTTGTGCAGCAAGCTCTTTTTCCACAGAGCTGTTATTGCAAACCCAAATGTGGGGTGTGAGGTGTGTGTGTGTTTGTGTACGAGTGTCTCTATTTCCCGTGCTCTCCTTGAACTCACGACCCAAGATGATTCTCACACTTTGGCCTCTCAAGCAGCTAGAGCTGTAACACACACACACACACACACACACACACACCAGGTTACAGCACCCACCCCCCCACCCCCACCTCCAATCAGGTTTTGATGGTTAAATTTGATCTTGTCTTCATTTAAGAGCAAGTTTTACAACTCTTTTAAACCCTTAAAACACAACCAACCCAGTGGGCTAGCAAGTTTGTTCCCAACAACTCAGTTCAAAGGGGCCATGAGGATGTCCTGAGGGGATTCCTGCTGGGCTGGGAAGTTTTGTTAGGTCACCCTGGGCCCTTTCCACTGAGGTTCTTCTATAACTTCATGACCTTGACTTCTTTGTTTCCTCAGACTCTCATGACGGAATCCCTGTCCTGCTTGCCCCATTTTTCTGTTGAAGTTTCAACATGAAGCTAGCCCTGGGAATGTCCCAAACATTCATCTGGCTTCTCTTTAATGAGGGCCATCCACCTGTCCAAAACCACACCATGGCTAGGTGGTGTAGAACTGGAGGCTGGACTTGTGGACCCAACGGCCACATGTCAGGCTCGTCCTAGCACTCGGTTCTTTCCTTACAGCCTAGTCTTTGGGGGAGGGCAAGGGGTTGTGGGGCTGTTCCCCCAGGGCTGTTTGTTCCCATCTTTATGGATCCTCCCTGTGGCTTTTTTACTGTCACTACCTGCTCCCCTTTCTCTCTGCCTCTCTGCCTCTCTGCCTCTCTGCCTCTCTGCTTCTCTGTCTCTCTGCCTCTCTCTCTCTTTCTGTTTCTCTGTCTCTCTGTCTCTCTGCCTCTCTCCAAACAAAGAAGCAGGTTTCTTTGAAGCCTTTCCACACACACTTGGTTTTGGTTGATTTTCTCCTCTGGTCCCATCCCAGCTGAACTCTCATGTCCTAACATCCCCCCCCCCCCAAGATCACATGTGGTCTCTTGCCTTCTCTCTCCTGTAAGTCCTTTTATCCCATCTTATGGGCCTATGTCTGGTTTCCTAGAACCTACCCACATTTACTCTCACAGAAATCCACACGGACACAGCAAGAAGCTAGGATTCGCACAGGAGACAAAGGCGGCATTTGTCATTCCAAGCTGGGTCACCTGCGCCACATGTTCCTGTCCCATCTATTTCTTCCTGAAAATTTCAGTGTTTCCTGTCTCACTGAAGCAGAAACACTTTGCCGTGCATCTTTTATTATCCACACGCCAAGGGACAGACATCTAGGCTGATTCCATCTTGTTGTGCCTGTGAATTGAGGTGCAGTGCACAAGGATGATGGAGCTTCTCCGTGGGAAGATACAGTCCTCATCTCCGTGGGATGCAGTCCTTTGGGCACATCTCCAGGAGTGACACAGCTGGTCATCTGGCAGTCCTGATTTTAGTTTTCTGTGGTACCTCCATTCTGATTTCAACTGTGGTCGAACCAGTTGATGTCCAGCCGGCGATGAATAAGGGTTGCTCTTTCCTCTACATCCCTGCCAGCATCTGCTGCTTTCTGGATGGTTCTCTATCTGTGATGGTAGGGTGGGTACATTCTTGAGTCATCTCTGGGACTGGAGTTTCGTTTAAGTGCTTTTGGCTTCTGAGTAGATGCTTCAGGGGTCATGACTACAATCACAGGGCTTAGTTCATAGAATTGTCTCAGGTGGAGAAGACGGAGACTGGCTTTACCTGAGGTGGGGTGGGGGTAGGGGTAGGGGTGGGGTGGGGGTAGGGGATGGGGGTAGGGTAAGAGTTGGGGTAGGATAGAGGGGTAGGGTAGGGGCATGGAGGAGATTTGGTTCTTTTTTTTCTCTTTTAAATATTGGATCTTGCCAAGCCACTCATGGCCAGGGAATGGAAAATCTTAAGACAGACAGAGTGCTATGAGTGTCCCCGCCTTTTGCTGTCAGGTCAGAGGAGCAAGAGGCTGAGGACAGAGAGCAGCCGTCTCACCTCTCACATGTGGGGGAAACTCAGGAAAGTCAGGTTACTTTTTGAAGTGTGAGTCACCCTGCTGCAAGGGGAAGTCTGAGACAGACTGAGGGAAATGTCATCGTGGCGAGTGATGGAAGCCTGTGTCTCGGGGTGGTAACTAGCTAATATTAGTAACTAGCGAGTAGGAGTGAGAGAAGCCACTAATAAAGCAAATGCTCCGAGACAGGTCACCTTTAAATATCGAAGTGGAAAGATCTCCTTCACGGAGCTACTAAAGTGAAAGCAGAGCCTTGCAAAAGATAGCAATAAATAACAGGAAAAGTGGCACAGAATGAGTGTTCATGCTGCCGTGAAGAACCGCAAGACATTCCTCTCCCCTTCAGGAGCCCCTAAACTGACTTACTTTCCAAGAGAACTTATCGTTGAAAATATCCCAGTCTTTGTTTGTTTGTTTGTTTGTTTGTTTTTCGAGACAGGGTTTTTCTGTGTAGCCCTGGCTGTCCTGGAACTCTCTCTGTAGATCAGGCTGGTCTCAAACTCAGAAATCCACCTGCCTCTGCTTCCCAAGTGCTGGGATTAAGGACATCCCTCGAAAGTATCCCAGTCTTTCAATTACAAATGAACAGATTTCTACAAACTAATCAATTGATACAGGTTGCAAACAGATCTCAATTAGAAATTAAACAAATGAACAGTTCCTACAAACGAAGCAACTGATACAGCTGCAAACAGACACCTGGGAGCTTTTGTCTAGAAAAAGCAACCAAGCCTCTCTAAAGGCTCCGCCTGGGAAGATGGCCAGGGAAGTGTGTGCATCTGTGGCTAGCTCCTGTGGGATTTGTCTCAAAGTTTCTAACTCAGCGGAGCTGCTATTTTGTTTTGTTTGTAAGCTAGGCTTTCATGTATCCCAGGCTAGCCTCAAACTCCTTGTGTAGCCAGTGTTGACCCTGACTGATCTCTTTGCCTCTACCCTCCCAAAGCTGGGATTACAGGTGACACCAGCATTTCCAGCTGTCTGTCTGTCTGTCTGTCTGTCCACCCATCAAGTTTTTTCTGACACCAGGCCTCAAAACTCATTATGTATCCCAGGATAGACTTCAATGCTTCTGTTTCAGGCTCAGATACTTAGGATGATGGTGTGACCACCATACCCAACCTAGTGAGGCTGGTTATCTTGTCCGGCTTTTCAGATTCTTACAGGCACACAGAGCTTGGTAACCTGGTGGTGGCATATCGGGACCATCAACCGGAGCCCCTGGCTTTCTTTAGTTGTCCCTATAAACTTCTGGTCTCACAGATTATCAGAGACATGAGATCCTACAGAAGGAACCTTTTGGGATTGAATTCGATTCATCTTTATCTGTGCTGACAGATCAGAAGTTTGCTCATTCCATCTCTGATTGGTGCTCCATTCCTAACAATTTAAACACTCATCTGCTCACTTGCTGAATGCCTGTTGAATTGCTTCTAACTTTGGGTAGTCATTGATAAAGCTGATATAAACTTTCTGCACAGTTTTGGGATACACATATGCCTTTATATCTTTCAGATGAAGCAGAGGGCATCCTTGCCTTAGTGATGAATGTAGGGTCAAAGCTTCAGTCTTTTAGCACTATGCTGTAGGTTTTGAGTAAACCTTTTCCAGCTGAGAAGTCTCCTTCTGGGGCTGGAGAGATGGCTCTGTGGTTAAAAGCACTGGTCGCTCTTCCAGAGGACCTGGGTTCAATTCCAAGCACCCACAAGGCAGCTCACAACTGCTTGTAACCCCAGTTCTAGAGGATCAGACATCCTCACACAGACATACAGGCAAAACACCATTGCACATTAAAAAAAAGTCTCCTCTGTTTCTTGTTCACTGAGACTTTTTATCATGGATGGTTGTTAGACTCTCAGTGTTTAATGGGTCTAAAGAGACAATGTGTGGTCCCTCCTCTCATCTCTCTTAAATTCCTTTTTCCCTTTTGTGTTTTGAGACAAGTTTCTCTGTGTAGCCTGAGCTAGCATTGACCTTATAATCCTGTTATCTCTTTCTCTGTAGCCTAGGCTGGTTTAGGACTCACTATGTAGCCCAGGCTGGCCTCAAACCACTGATGATAAGCCTCCTGTCTTAGCCTCTTGGATTACAGGGTTGAATCCTCACAGCTGGCTTTTATTTCTCTGTGTATACACTCACATGTATGTGCACATTAGCCTGGAGGTCAGAGGTTGACACCAGGAATCATTAATGGCTTCACCACTTTCTTTTTGAGACACAGTCTTACCTCATAGCCCTAGCTGCCCTGGACCTCATTTCATAGATCAGGCTGATCTCAAACTCACAGAGAGCCATCTGCCTCTGCCTCCAGGGTGCTGATATTAAAGGCTTGCACCCTTACACCCAGCTCTACCTTATTTTCTGAGACAGGATCTCTCCCTGAAGCCAGAGCTCACTGATTTGATGAGGCTGGCTGGCCAGTGAGCCACTGGAATCCCCCTGCCTCCCGAACACTGGGATCACCTGTAGCTGCCCTTTACCAGGATGCTGGAGGGAGAACTCAGGTCCTCACACTTCTACTGACCAAGCCATCTGCCTCGATGCCTAAACCTCTCTCTCTCTCTCTCTCTCTCTCTCTCTCTCCCTTCCCTTTCCTTCCCCTCCCCCTCTCCCTCTCTGCCTCTTTTCCTTCCTCCCCTCTCCTTTTTGAAACAAGCTCATGTAGACCAGGTTGGCCTCAAACTGTCTGTGTAGCTGACAGTGGCCTTGAACAGCTGTTTCCCTACCTTCCTAAGAGCTGGGTTCTGGGCGTGAACCATCTAACATCTGGCTGACGATTTTCTAATTTGATTCTATCTCTTCTCCTGGGAGTCAGTGCCACCTGGTGTCCCCCCACCCCCGCTGATGGGCCTAATTCATTGTCGAATTCATAGGTATCTGGGGCTCTACAAGGTGGGGCCTACCTGAAGAAAATGGGTCATGGAGGTGTGTCTTTAAGGGGAATGGCCTCTCCAAGGCCTCTTCTTCTCACTGCTTTCTGGTAGCCATGGGATGAGCAACTTTCCATACTACACCACGGTCCATGACTTCCGGCCGTACCACAAGCAGAACATGTAGATGAGTGGCCTTAGGATGAAACCTCTGACACCATGAACAGACCCAAATCTTTGTCTAAGCCATTTATCTCAGGTGTTTTGTCACCATAATAGGAAGCTGAGACACACAGAGAGGTGTTTAAGTGGTCTTTTGGGCATTTGGGAGTGATGCTGGCAATGTAGCTGGCATGGACCATGCTCTCTCCTCTCACTTTCTTGGAAGAGATTATGAAGGATTAATTTATTCTTCTATTGTTTGGTAGAATTTTTCAATAAAACCCATCTGTGTCTGAAGTTTTCTTTTTCTTTTATAAAGATCTAAACAACCATTTATTATTTGTGTGTGTGTGTGTGTGTGTGTGTGTGTATACATGTGTGTGTGTGTGTGCAGTACCCACAGAGGACAGAAGAGGCATCAGATCCCCTGGAACTGGGGTTACAGTTATGAGTTGTCGAATGAGTGCTGGAAATCTGGCCTAGGTCCTCTGGAATAGCAGCAGCCAGTGCTCTTAACCATTGAACCATCTCCCCAGGCCCTTGGGATTTTCTGTCTGGAAGATTAAAAAAAGGAGGGTTTTTTTTTCTCTCTTGTCATAGAAACAAGGATACTTGGGCCATCTATTTCATCTTGAGTTGTGCTAGTCTGTGTATAGAAATAGATACTAGATTTCATCTAAGTTGTTAAATGCACCATAGAATTGTTGGTAACATTTCTGTTTACTGCCTCTGGGGATCTGGGACAGCTCTCATCTTGGTGATTTCTGACTTTTTCTTTTCTTTCCCTTGAATCTGGTCATAAGTTTTAAATTAATTTTTTCTTTCTCTCTTTTTTCTTTTCTCTCCTTCCTTCCTTCCTTTCTTTCTGTCTTTCTTTTTTTTTTGACAAGTCTCTATGTACCACCCTGGCTGGCCTGGACATCACTGTGTAGACCACACTGGACTGAAACTCAAAGAGATCTGACTGCCTCTGCCTCCTGAGTGCTGAGATTCAAGGCCTGTGCCACCACACCAGGCTTGATATTTTTTTTAAAGGAATGGGATCTTGAGGCCTGGTGCTGTGGGTTGGTGGTAGCCCCTTGCCAGCATACCTAGCGCCCTGTGTTTAACCTCAGGGAGCCCAGACAGAAAACAAACAAGCAGCCCTTTGGTGTCGTGGATTTATTTCCCTGTTTCCAGTTTTGTCTATTGCTGTTTTAGTCTCCCTTACTTCGCCTGCCTTTGGGTCTGATTGGTGCTGTTTTCAGTTTCTGAAGGGGTAAGCTTAGGCGTTTATTTGAAAAGCAGTCTCCTTTCCCAACACAAGCCTTCGATGTTGTCAGCTTCCCTGTCAGCACTGGCTTCCTCATGGCCCACACATTTTAATAGGTTGTATTTTCGTTTTCATTCCGCTCAAAACATTTTATGTTTTCCCCTGTGACCGAGTTTTTGGCCCAGGGATTATTTAGCAGTATGTTGTCTAATTTCCAAATATTTAGGGGATTTTTCTAAATAGCCTTTTGTCATCAATTCTAACTTAATCCCATAAATAATGCTGAGAGGACCTCAAATGACTTCAGTATTTCACTTGTTTGTTTAGATTTTGAGATGGGCCCCATGTAGCTCAGGTTAGTCTCAATGTAGCTCAGGCTAGTCTCAAATGTGTCACAACTGGGGGACGGCCTAGAATTCTTGATCCTCCTGCTTCTGCCTTCAGAATGATGGGACCACAGGGCCTGGAGTTATTTTTGAATTTGTTAAAATTTAATCATGTGACTCAGGATAAGGTTTGTCTTGAGAAAATCCATGTACATTTGAAAAGGAATTGTCTCTGATGGGTGGAATATTCCACAAATGTTAACTGCATCGAGTTGCCAGTGCTTTTCAGGTCTTCTGTATGTTCGGTGCTGGCTTGAATGTGAATGGCCTCCTTTGGCTCATAGGTCTGAATGCTTGGTCCCCGTTGTTGGAGGTGCTTGTGAAAGATCAGAAACTGTGGCCTGTTTGGGGGAGGCGTGTCACTTGGTATGGGCTTTGAGGTTTCAAAAGCCTCAGACATCTCCCTCTCCCGTCCTCCCCGCCCCTGCTCGGTGACGTCATGGACTCTAACCCTATGGGGTCATAAGACCAATTGAGTGCTTTCTTTTGTAAGTCACCTTGGTCATGGAGTTGTTATCACATCAACAGAAAAGCTGCTAAGACACACCAATGGTTGTGTGTGTGTGTGTGTGTGTGTGTGTGTGTGTGTCGGTTAAGGAGTGAGAAGTAGTGAAGTCTCTGAGAGTAATTTTAGAATCTGTCTCCTTTTCCCCCTCTTATTGCCCATGGATTTTTAACATTGTTATTAGGTGCATACATGTTGATGGTTGCTCCAACTTCCCAGTGAGCTTTTCCTGAATCATCATATTTTAATCTCTGTCCTCAACCATTTTCTTTCTTTTTCTTTTTTCTCCCTTCCCTTTCCCCCCTCTTGCTCTGGCCCCACTTGTTCTGACTCCTGCTGGCTCCAGGCCCGCTCAGCCATTTTCTTCATCTTGGAGTCTTTGCTGAATTAGTGCAGTTACTGTAGCTTTTCTTTCTTAATGATCAGCGTTGTTGAGATGTAATTCATATTCCTGTTTAAAGGGGCGGTTGTATGGTTTTTGGTATGGTCACAGATGGTGAAAACATCACCCCGTCAACCCTGTCATGGTTCGTTTCCAAAATAAATACCTTCCAAGTGTTCTCTCATGAGTGGAAGGAGCCCCAGTGTCCCCCCAGGCTCCTTTCATAGGGTGCTAGCCATAGGGTGTCCTCTTGGGCTTTATTCATAGAATGCTAGCCATAGGGCGTCCCCTTGGCCTTCTTTTCACAGGGTGCTAGCCATAGGGTGTCTCTTTGGCCTTTTTTCATAGAGTGCTAGTCATAGGATGGTGCTCTCACAACCTAATCACACCCCAAAGACCCCACATGGACGTGACCTCACCCGGGCTCAGCTTCTGCCATCTTTGCAAGTCTTGGAGAAGCACGGCTATTCAGAGCACAGCTGTCTCCGGAAAGCCCGTGTGTACTCTGTGACACAGGCTCTGGAGCAGGGGATTGATTGCAGGAAGCACTTGGACACCCTGCTGAAGTTACGTGACCAAGGGTGATCGAAATGTTGCTTATTGTAGGGAAAACCAGAAAGAACTCTGTTGTTTGAGATTTAAGAACTGGTCAGTGAATTATGATTTAGTCACACAGGGGGACAGTGAGCAGGTCTTCAGGACAGTGACGTACCTAGAACAATGTGGTCATGTTCTGTGCCAAGCTCTAGGCAAATGTGATCTCATTTTTTATGAAATAAATTTTAGCATCTCTATAATCTATATCTATCTATCTATCTATCTATCTATCTATCATCTATCTATCATCTATCAGTTACCTATCTCTGTCTATCTGTATGTATGCACGTGTTTATCATCTATCTATCCATCCATCCATCATCTGTCTACTCATCATCTATTTATTTATTATCTATCATTTCTCTTCCCTCCCCCTCTCTCTCTCTTCCTGTCTCTCTCACATTCTGTGTTTCACCCTCCCTTCCTTCTGTATGACTGTCTACATTCCTTTAGCATGGCGAGGGGGTTGGAGAAACGTTATTAGTGATTATACTGGACAGTTGACTCTCTAGAGAAAATAGTCTTTATTTCCACATGTCTTCATACATCAGGGACGTTTCCCACAATAATTTTAATCTTTATAAAAAGCAAAACTGCCAGGTGTGCACACACCCTCAATCCCAGCACTCAGGAGGCAGAGACAGGCTGGTCTTTATGAGTTCAAGCCCAGCCTGGTCTACAAAGGGAATCCAGGACAGCCAGGGCTTATTACACAGAAAAACCCTGTCTCAAAAACAAAACAAAACAAAACAAAACAAAACAAAACAAAACAAAACAAAACAAAACAAAACAAAGCAAAAGTGAATCAGTTTTACTAGGGAGCTGCCCTGTGAGAGGTGAGAGGCAGGGGCAGGCACAGTGGGGCCCTGGGAGGAGAGCCTGCAAACCGACCTTGCTGTTCTCTCCACCCTCTTGGCTTCTGACAGATGGGGCTGTCCTCTCACTCTCCAGCAGAGAGGAAATAACTTTAACATCTAAATTTATCGACTTTTTTTCAGCAGTTCCAGGAAATAGTAGTTTTGCTTTCCTGTTCTGTGGCCTGGGGCCGCTGCTGACTCAGGACATCAGGACCGGAGGAGGGTTCTTTTCTGTGATGTTAATGCCCGCCATTTAAACACCACAGATGATCCTGCCCCTGGTGTAGCAGAAATACTTTTAATTTCTGGTAACATAGACTTAAAGTAACCCGCATGATCTTACCATTTTTAGCTTAGCGCTGTGGCATTTCCCCCTGCACCCCCCCCCCCAGGCTCACACTGCTGAGCCGGTGTTGCTGTCCTGTCTCCAGGACTCTTCAATTTACCCAACTAAAACCACCCATTAAATAGTATCCCCCCCAAGCCGCCCCCACCCCACCCCGTCCCTGCTTTCCTGTTTTCAGTTGCAATGGTACCCTAGTCTGTTTTCTTTTCTTTCTTCTCTTCTCTCTTCTTTTTCTCTCTGTTTGTTTGTTTAACAATGCCTTCTAGCCCAGGCTGATCTAACCCCCTGAAGTAGAGGATAAGACGTTGGACTTGTAATCCTCCTGCCTCCGGCTCTCCTGCGTTAGAGTCACAGGCATGTCATGTCACCATGCCTTCTTTAAGCGGTGCTGGGGATCAAACCCAGAATGCTGTGTGTGCTTGGGCAAGCCCCTCATTGACTGTACCGCACCACAGCCCGCTGGTATTTGCTCTGCTGTTCAGCTGATGTTACATGACACGATGTCCTCCCAACATAAGTGACCCACAGTTACCCTTGTTCCTGTGACTCAGAGGAAGCCCATCTCCCAGGTCATGCCCATCATGTCCTGGGATCAGCCAGGGGAGCCCAACTCCCTGCTAGAGCACCCGTCCATGTCAGCATCTTTA
This sequence comes from Rhabdomys pumilio, assembly GCA_030674055.1. NCBI lineage: Eukaryota > Metazoa > Chordata > Mammalia > Rodentia > Muridae > Rhabdomys > Rhabdomys pumilio. Next base: position 44,377,478 of record JANHMN010000018.1, read on the forward strand.
AAGCAAGAGTTTTGAGAAGTAACAGAGACAAGCCACATGCTGCTACTCAAGACAGACACAGAGTGGACTGGCAACCATGAGGCTGACCATGCCCTACCAGTGCACACCAGCCTCTGGGACCTCCACCCCAAGAACCATCTAAGGAGGCCTGTGGAAGGTGGCAGGCTCAGCTGGCAAGTGATAACTCTGTTAAGGATAGATGTGACCCAGAAAACCTCATTGAGTATATGACAAATGCAGGAATGGTTTTCTAAGAAACCATGCAATCACGTATGGCAGCATGCTGACAATCTCAGTGCTTGGCTGGGAGAAGGATGGGCTAGCCTCGTCTACAAATCAAGGTCTTGCCTCAGAAGAACAAACGAGGAGACATGAAGGTATGTGTGTTCCTTAATACATGTAGCTTGGAGTGGTGCGCTGGACGTGTGTGAACTAAGGACAGTGACCCGGGAGGGTTGTGTCACACTTGTGACAAGTCACTTCCTAAGAAGTTATGACTTCCCTCAGTGTCTCCTCGTGTTGAGGATGTCTTGGGTCCTTCAGGGAAGGGGACAATCATCCCACTGCCTCTCTTTGGAGCCATGTTGGATGAGGCTCTTGTTCCTGAGCAGCTTACCAGACTCTTATTTGAGGTGTTTGCAGGGATGCTGGGATGGTCACATAAAGAAACCTTAGTGTTTTCTGCCCTATTGTCTAATCATGTGCATAGGCTTACACAAAGGCAGGCACACAACCCGTGTCCCCTTCATTTTCCTATAACATTTCTTTGGTGAGCACAGGCTAGCCCCTTAGTACAACTATACCCCAGGGAGCCGGCAGAACCCTCCTCTCCTTACAGACTGTCACTCAGGAAAGATCTGGTTTCCTGACACAGGAGGGCTGAGGCCTGGAGCAAACTGTAGTAGGGAATGAAGGTTTCAGCGTGTGCTAGGTTAAGTAAGTCCCCTGCCCCAACACCATCGTCTCATCCTTTAGCCATGGACTCTGATATCAGTGGACACTTGAGTGTGCTGTGCCTGGGGTGGGAGCCCCAGGCATCCAAGGACCCAGTGCTGGGCTCTGAGGCCCTGGTGTTCTACCCCAGAGCTGCCTCTCTGTTTCTGGGTTGTTTCCATTTTTTCACCTTCTGCTCATGGCAGTGTCTATCCACCGGGTGGATTAGGGGGCCGACTAATATCTATCCATACAGCTCTTCCAGCCGAAACGCACGTTTCCCAGAAGCCATTGTTGAAAAGTGAAAACCAAAGGGTACAACCTACTTTAGTGTCAAGGCCCGCCCCCCCCCCTCCCCCTCCCCCTCCCCCCCCCAATCTTTACTGTTATTATCATAACATTGTTAATCAGCTGGTTTCCATCCTTGAGAGCTTGTTTGAAGGTTCCAGCAGGGGGTACAGCAACCTGCATGCCCCTCAATGGAAGATCTGCCCTCTCTAAGAGAAAGCCTTCCTCTCCACTGAGCACACAGCTTCAGGAGGGACACCCATGGATCTATGGTGAAGGAGGAAGCAGGTACCCTCCTAGCCAACCTCGGCGATCAGTGTGGTGACTCACCTCATGGCCAGACTGTCCTTAGAGGCGAGTTCTACATTCTTTCTGCTCAGATAGTCTCTGAAATCCACTGTACTGACACCTCACAGCTGTGAACAGCTGTACTGCACCTTGCGACTGGAGGCTGCTGTATTGGCAGAACAAGAGGGTTTGGTGCCCACGAAGGAATCTCAGAGATGATACCAGGTGGACTCGGCTTCCTGATTACTTCCTGTTGTGTGTACCTGCGCATACCTTGAAGCTCTGTGGGGTTATGCCTCTGGGGTGGGCTCCCCACCTGTCAGACCCAGCAGGGTGTGCCCCTCTGGAAGCCTTTCTCTGTAAAAGAGACACTAGCCGAGAACAATGAGGCACAAGACAAACTCATGGACTTGCTAGAGGATTCCTGGTCCTTGCTGTCAGAATGAGCATTTTTTTTTTTTTTTTAATTCCTGCACCAACATCATGACCAAGAAGCAAGTTGGGGAGGAAAGGGTTTATTCAGCTTACACTTCCACATTGCTGTTCATCACCAAAAGAAGTCAGGATAGGAACTCACACAGGGCAGGATCCTGGGGGCAGGAGATGGTGCAGAGGCCTGCTGCTTACTGGCTTGCTTCCCCTGGCTTGCTCAGCTTGCTTTCTTATAGAACCCAGGACTACCAGCCCAGGGATGGCACTACCCACAATGAGCCCTCCCACCCTTGATCACTAATTGAGAAAATGCCTTACAGTTGGATCTCATGGAGGCATTTCCTCAAGGGAGGCTCCCTTCTCTGTGATAACTCCAGCTTGTGTCAAGTTGACACGCAAAACCAGCCAGTATAATACCTGTGCATCTGTGCATGTGCGTGAACACAGAGGCCTAAGGCTGATGTTGGTGTTTCTGTCAACCGCTCTGCACCTTATATAGTGAGGCAAGGCCTCTCAGTTGAACCCCAAACTCTCCAATACAGCTAGACTTGCTAGCCAGCTTGCTCGGGAAGTCTCCTGTCTTCTTCAGAGCGTGGGAGTTACTGGCCACCATGCCCTTATGGCATTCACGTGGATCTGGAGATCCGAACGCTGATTCTCACTCAGAGCTTGTCTCTTGGGGCTTCTCTTCCCTCATACATGAATTCCCCTGCCACAGCTTGTTACACGCTTACACACAGAAAACTGCCAATAGAAAGATGTCCTCCCCAGCCCATCTCCAAAGCTTCAGGGTTAGATTATAGCAAGAACTGACAGGCGCCCTTTTGACTCTCAGGGATTACATATCAGCCAGCTTCTGGCAGGACACACTCAACATCTTAGTGGGTTTCCTCTTGCTCTTATAAAAACACTCCAAGAAAAGCATCTTAGGGGAGAAAGGGTTTAGTCAGCTCACAGAGCAAGGTCCAGTCCATCATGGTGGGGGCATCAAGGCAGCAGGAGCTGAGAGCAGCTGTTGGCATACACCCTTAATCAGGAGGCAGAGAGCAATGCATGCTGCTGCGCTGCCTAGTTGTCTCCATTTATAGGATCCAGGAGTCCAGTGAGGAAAACCCCTGCTCACAGGAGGACAGCTTTCCCACCTCAGTTGATCCAATCGACATAATGCCCACAGAGCCAGATCTGTTGGTGCAGACCTTAATCCTGGCACTCAGGAGGCAGAGGTAAAACTGATCTCTGTGAGTTCGAGGCCAGTCTAGTCTACATAGCAAGTTCTAGGACAGCCAGGTCTCTATATATAGACCCTGTCTCAACAAAACAAAAGGCTCCCCCCACGCCCCCAAAACCCCAACCCCCATGACCCACCATGACCCCAGGTAGGTAACTCTAGGTGCTGCCAACATCTAGATGTAAGACACACAGCCTCTCCCTGGTCAAAGTCGCATGTCCCTTATACAAGACTGCTTTGGTGGGAAGAAAACTCCTCGCTCCTGGGGATGTTGTGTAAACCAGTCTCAAGTCAGACACGCCAGCCTCCACCCCAGCCACTTCTCCTGAGACGCTGGAAGCCACTGCTGGGTCACAGCAGACAGGGGCTTTATAACCTCCAAACCACTTTCATACCACATGGCTCACGGTGCTGGAGGTGCTGGTCCCTCAGCACACACAGCCCGCTTCTCTCTCCCCTGTTAGGCCTCAGCTTCCAGGCACCTTCTCAGAACTGTGTGGCCACCTGCCTGTCACAGAAGCCTTGTGCGTGCACTTCTCTCCCTCCCCCTTGCTGCCTCTTGCTGATAGTGTTTGCCTGGTGAGGGGACAATGACCTCAGTGTTTTTAGATGACATAATTCTTAAATTTCTCCAAGCAAAAACCAGAATAGAGAAGTGGGTACCTCAGGCAAAGACAGTCACTCGGCAGCTTGGGAGATGGGAAATCAAAATTTGATTTCACTTTGACATGCCGGTCCGTCCATCGGAGTGTATCTTCTCTCTTTCTGAGACAGGGTCTTATGTAGCCCAGGCTAGTCTTAGGCTACCTATGTGACTGAGGATAACCTTGGACTCCTGGCTCCACTGCCTCTACCTCCTAAGTGCCTGGATTACAGGCATGCATCACCATGTCTGGCTCACTTTTAGTTTTTGAAATGACATAGCCTCTAGAAATTAACCAAGATCCTGTATATAAGTGATCCATCCTAGACCCACGCCTGCTGGTTAGAACTTGCCCTGACTGACTGGACACTTGATGGCATTTCTCCATCTAGGGGACAGCTCAGAGCATCTTAGTCATAAGGCTGATGACACCTGGAAAACTTGCCTGTTAACAGAGAGTGAATTTTCAGGGCTTTTATTCCTATGTAGAATTTGTGTAGTGTTTGTTGTTTACAATAGGATTGAAGACATAGGAGGTGTGGGAGGGGAATATTTGCCGCACCGGGGAGATGTCCTGCGGGTAAAGATTCTGGCTGAGGCCCTGCCCGATGCCACGAGCCAGACAGAGGACTGCCTCTTTGGAAATTCCCAGGGTCGCAGTCAGGGAGGGCAATCACCCACAGAAACCTTCCCAAATGGCATGGTGTGTTCATCTGTCCTATCCACAGCCAAAGAAGATCCTCAGATTCCATGGCTTGATGTTGGTAAGGGATGCTTGCCTCTGTGAATCCCCTTTATGCTCCTCAGACATCTGCCCATGTGTGCCCCTGTGCTGGTTTAAGGACACCTCACTGTGTCTCTTGATTTCTGTCCTAAGCAGCATGGTGGCACCCAGCCCGGTGGCCAGTAGGATTCCCAAAGGGAGATGGTAGTACATTCAGAGCAGCTTTCACAGGGCAGGCTACCTGCTGAGGCCTCACAGAGGAGTGACCGCTGGTTGTCAGCTCGCCTTCTTTCTTGTATCCAGACTAGGGCCGCAGCCCATGGGACGGTACTGCCCATACTCAATTATTTATTGATACCTTACTTTTTTTTTTTTGCTTTGTTTTTCGAGACAGGGGTTCTCTGTATAGCTCTTACTTTTTTGATGATTATGAAAAAAAGGTCCTAGGAAGAGTCACGCATGTTTCTGTGCGGACATACGTGATGGTCGGTTTTAATCTTCAACTCGACACAGAGTAAAGTCACGGGGGCAGGGGGGACAGTCTCCATGAGGACTGGCCTGTGGGCATGTCTGTAGGGATTGTTTTCACTGTGTTAGCTGAAGTGGGACGATCTGCCCACTATGGGCGGCACCATTCCCTAGCTTTGGGTCCTGGACTGTGTTAAGAGTGGATGGAACACACAGTCTGAGCATGAACATGTGTGCATTAGCTCTCTCTGCCCTTGATAAGCCCTCTCTCCTCTGAGTTATTTTTGTCAAGGTATTTTGTGAGAGCAACTGTCGCAAAACTAAATCAGCATGTTTCATTCCCCTTAAGTGTACAGCTTGGGTGGAATTGCTAAGTTACTAAGTCATGTGAGTATTTATAACTTGAAAATTTTAAAAAAATTTTAATATGTGTGTGTGTTTGTGTGTGCACATGCATATGCATGCATGCACATACAGTGGTACACATGTGGATGTCAGAGGATACCTTATCTCCAGCCACTCAGAACCCATTTGGCCATTTGGGATTTGAACGCACGACTTTACCTTTGCATGTTTTCTAGTTTGTGGTTTGATGTGTTTTGCTGTTTTGTGGGAGTCCTGGTACATTTGGGATAACACTCTGCTTATACTATTCTTTGGAAACAGTTTCCAGGTCTTATTTTCTTTCTCTCTGCTTTTTTTTTTTTTTTTGCATGGAAACCCTAAGGCATTGCTGAATTCCTTTATGGTTTATGCCGCTCTGAGTGTCTCTTATCTGAGAACTTGTTTCTGACTTAAGTCCTAGAGTTGTTGGCCCATGCTCTCTCCTAAGGATCTAGGCACACTGCCTTTTGTCCGCCTTACACCTTTCTCTGTGTGTTTCTTGTGTGGTATGACCTATTCTTTAAGAATCTTCCCATGTGGGCTGGAGAGATGGCTCAGAGGTTAAGAGGTCCTGAGTTCAATTCCCAGCAACTACATGGTAGTCTATAACCACCTATAATGAGATCTGGCGCCCTCTTCTGGTATGCAGGTATACAAGGTATACAAACCTGTTTAAAAGACTTATTTAAAAAAAAAAAAATCTTCCCATGGGAGCCGGCCCTAAGCTCATGAGAGTGAGAGAGCTGACCTTGCCCCTCACTGGTTCCTGGATCGGGAGAGCTGGCTCTGATGACTAAGGCACAGGTGAGTCAGTCCCAAGAATGGAAGAGCTGGTCCAGGCCCTTGCCAGCTGAAGCACTGGGTGAGCTAGTCAGAGCATTGCTGGAACTCCTGCCCTGGTGGTGCTGATGTGGTGGGCTGACTAACTCAGCTGCCACCCAGGCCCAGATCCAGGGCTTTGAATTGGCCCACTCCAAAATCTACACCATCTATGAATGGTTGAGTTGAGTGAAGGGGCTGGTTCTGCAGATCCAAAGCTGCAGGATCTCCATGACACAGGACCAGAACAGGATAATGGAGAGAAGTCCAGGCGAGGATCCAGTACTGATGGAGTAGCAGAAGCCAGAGGCCTCGAGCCAGACCAAGAACTCACTGCAATGAACATTTGCAATCAAAGATGTGTGGACAGAGGGACACACTGTGGGACACGCCGTGACACACTACATTTTGTACGCTTTGTTTGCTTGTTTGTTTTTTATTTTCTTTTTGGTGGAAGGTTGCAGGTTCAGGGGCTGGATATGAAGGGACAGGGAGATGAGTGGGATCAGGGTCAGAGTCTTCCCATGGCTAGTACGTGACTGATTAACTAGCCTTTCTTTCCTCTGCTGAGTCAAACACCCCTCTGTCATGTGTGTGTCTCCACATGCCCAGTGTGACAGATTCTGAGCCAATCCTGCTGCTCCTTGATCATAAGGTTTTTCGATTGTTTTAGAAATTTATATTACCTGTATCTCATGTAGTACCCACAGAAGCCAGAAGAGGGCGCTACAGCGACAGGCAGTTGAGCCACATGCCTGTTGTGAGTGCTGGGAATCCCAACCCAGGTCCTCTGTAAGACCAGTACCTGCTCGGAACTGCTGAGGCATCTCTCCAGCCCTTGTCTTAAAGCTTTTAACTTGGGCTATTTTCACATTCTTGCTATCAACAGACTTACACTAAGACTGGACATCTGTGGGATCAGGGTTAGATTCTTCCAGATTCTTTGAAAGCACGTGGGCTTTCTCCACTGATACAAATCTACTTAGGTTTTCTTTTATGCCTTGTAGTAACATTCTGCATATTTCCCTGCAAACACCTATCTACCACGCGGCAGATACAGTTTTCATATATTGCATATTTCAATATATATTGTGTACACACACAGGGTATTAATTAGACCCTGTTTGTTTGTTTTTGTTATGTTTGTTTTTTTGAAACAGGGTTTCTGTGTGTAGCCCTGGCTGTCCTGGAACTCCCTGTGTAGACCAGGCTGGCCTCGAACTCAGAGATCTGCCTGCCTCTGTCTCCTGAGTATTGGGATTAAAGGCCTGTGCAACCACCACCCAGCTTGTTTGTTTGTCTCTTCCCCTTACCATATTGTGTCACAGTCCCAGGTTTTCTTGTGAGATAAGCTTCCTGCACCCATAGATCAAATTTGACCCTGTCATTCTGTAAAAGCTGAGGTGTCCAACTTGATTTTCTCACATTTTGTTACAGGTTTTAAAACCTGTATTTCTAAGCGATGGTACATAATTTATGTTTCTAAAAATTCCCATCCCAGAAACTGGGTTGTTTATGACCACCTGTAACTCCAGCTCCAGAGGGATCTGCTGCCCTCTTCTGGCCTCTTCTGTCACTGCACTCACATGCACAGACACATAATTAAATGGAAAACAAATCATTTTTTTTAACATACCAATCCCTGACACACACACCATTTATTGATCTGGATTAATTCAAATATGGGTCTGAAGTTTCTTCTTTCTTGGAGTTGGTTTTCTTCTTCCATCACGTGGGTTTAAACACAAGTGACTGATATCAATCAACCATATTCCTCCACCAAAGAGTGAGAGAGTGCTCTGCTTATCTATAAACAGGTCTCTCGCTGTAACCCAGGCTAAGAATTACCTATGACTAAGGCAATTCTTCTGCCTTAGTCTCTGGCATAGTGGGATTACAGGTAGATGCCATTATGCCCAATAGGCTCAAGGTCCTTGAAAGTGGCTAACTGCCACCTCAGGGAAACAGAAAGGACCTTGCTCTCAACAGGTGTGCAGTGAGCAATTAACCAGCCGTACGAGACGTTTGTGGAAAGTTGTATGTTGAAATAGTTAATAGCAGAGTTCACACAATAGTGAGGTTGAAGAGCCAAGAAGACACTCAGTGGGAGAGAAATCTGAGCTCTAGCACTCAGAGGAGCCACCAGCCTGTTCCAGCTGGCTTGGGCAGGTCAGCTCTAATGAGCAGCACACACACCTATGATCTCCCTGTGCTCACAATTCCCCTAGAACAGCAGGTTTCTATCCACCGACCTCCAAACAGTCCCTGGGAACTGTTTTACAGAGGGGTCACCCTTAACCCCGGAACTGTAGTCCAGCAGAGTGAAGGAGCTTCACCCCAGGTGCACACACCCACTCCTGCTTCAAGCCCGACTTCTGCGCAGTCCCCGAGCAGAGGCATGGGAAGCAGGTGTGCACTGACGCGGCTCTAGCTTGGCTCCCAAGCGACCATGCACTGATTTGCATGCTTGGGTCACAAGGGGTAAGAGTGAGGGGCACAGAAGAAGAAGATTGTCAGGAAGGAAATGACTAACTGGTAAAGAAATGTCAGCCATGCATGCATGTCCTGTACCCAGCCTCTCTCCTTCCCGGTATCTGATGACTTCTCAGTTTGTTAATGTTTTCATACAACTATAGGCCTCACAGAGTCACTGTTGTTATTGTGTTGTTTTGAGATGTGGTCTCAAATTTATAATTCCCCTGCCCCTGACTCTCGAGGGCTGACATGAAAGGCCTGTGCCACCAAGCCTGGGCAAACTAAGACTTTTAGATCTAAAATAAACCCTGAGACCTGACTAGTTTGGTGCTTTCGCTTCATAGAAGAGGAAACAGAGGTGTGAATTACACCCCTGTCCTCCGGGCAGCACCTGTATCCCCTGAGTGGAACATGGTGGAAGGATGGAAAGCCTAAGATTTGAAGGTGAGAGAGACTTTAGCCTGCTGAACCTCAGTTTTTTCAACTGTCAAATGGGAATAACCAAAATGAGATAATGCCTAAGCAAGTATTTTGCAAAGGAGAGAGAGGGAAACGCACACTTTAGTCGCTGCGGTTAGCACTTGAGACTGCTTGGCACATCAGCTCTCGGTTGTCTGCCTGGGTTCTAGAGTGCTGGTTGCTCCTGGGTCCCTCGCAAGCTCCGAACTCAGATGTGAGCTCTGCCCTGAGGACTTCCTCGCAGGAGTCTTTGTTAGGCAGTCCCCAGCTGCACTGAGTCAGCCCTGTAAGTACAGGGAGGAACCGTGGCAGGAACACAAAGAGGCTGCCACTCAAGATAGCTGTGTTCTGGTCTCCAAACACTTGCTGAAGGTCTTCCAGGCAACAGTAAAGTTGACTTAGGGGCACAGACTGATTGGTTGAACCGCAATCCCTTCCCCCAGCTGACACGGGGACACCCAAGTCGCCTCTGACTATTACTCTAGGTGTGGTATCACTGGGGTCTGAGGCAGGAGGATAGCTTGGACTGTATAACAAGTTCAAGGCCAGCCTGAGATACATAATGAAATCCTGTCTCAAAAAACCACCCTGAGTCAGGTGTAGTGGCACATGCCTTTAATCCCAGCACTCAGGAAGCAGAGGCAGGATGGTCTCTGTGAGATCAAGGCCAGCCTGCTCTACAAATTGTGCTCCAGGACAGCCAGGAGTACATAGAGAGAACCCCCCCACCTCCCAACTAAAACTAAACAAAACAAAGCGAAACATCAAGAAGCAACTTAACAACCCTGCCAACTACCCAAATCTAAAGCCACTCCCAAAACAACACCAAACTCTCTAAAACCCTGGAAAGCAACAAAACAGACAAGACCAAACCAAGCTGAGAAGCTCACTTCCAGGGGACAGGACTGGTGCCTTCTGAAGCGAAGCACAAACCTCTTTTAAAGAGGGGGTTCATCCCAGCTCACCAGTAAGTAGATTGGCTCAGAAAGGCGGCAAGCGCTTCTTGTGGGACACAGACACCACATGCTGATGAGGTTGCTTGCAGGGCTGACATCATGACTCAGTAGATACAGGCACTTGTCACCAAGCCTGACACCTGAGTTGCACTTCAGGACCCACACGATGGAAAGACAAAGACGACTCACAAGTAATCCTCTGGCTTCTACACACACACCATGGCATGTGTGCTCTCCCCCCCCCACAAATTATTAATCAAAATGTAATTTAATTTATAAAAGAATTCCTTGTAAACAGTGTCAGCAATCTGGTGAGTTGGCGACTCTGTTTCTGGGTAACTTATCCACTGTTGCACTAACTTTTTCCTGTGCCTAAGCCGTCTTCCTGTTAGAAATGTAGATTTGCTGAGTGTCGGGTCACTTGTACATAGGTGGGGATACCTGGTTCTGAATTTGTCCAAGTATCTGAGTGTGTGGCTCCGCTGGCCCCACCCAAAATGTGTTAGGTCCAACTTCCTGGGGGTTTGTGTCTGTCATAAGCACCCTGGTATGAGTCATGTGTGGTTTATATTAAACACACATACATGTATTCTTTATAGGGTCTCATGTAGCCCAGGCTGGCCTCTTACTCATTTAGATCAGGATAACCTTGAGTTCCAGAGCCTTCTGCCACCACTTCCCAGGTGCTAGGTTACAGGTGCGAACCACCATACCCATTAAAATCTACATTTTCAGTAAATTGATATCTCTTGGCAATAATTCCCAAGAGAGTTCAAAGATGGTATGTTTTATGTACACTTACAATCCTTTTACTTGGGGAGTTGTTCTTTCTAGGACTGTTCTAGGCACTTCCATGGATAATCAATACAAGTGACCTCCGACCCCTGCAGGCAGGAGTTGCTGAATGCTTCCTGCATTTCCCCCTTTATCTTAACTCTTCATCAGCTTTGATGCATCTTGCAGGTGTGCTCTGAACATGACAGCTAGCACACTCTGGGTATTTAACAAGCATCTGATAAATGAACTAACGCTATCCACGAAGGTGAAAGCAGTTTATTTAGGCTACAAATAAACCCAGGTGGGTCTCAGATTTGACTTGTTTCTTCTCTGAAGAAATGGACGGGGTATTGTTATCACTTAGTCAACTGTCGTCCAAGTCCACCTTAAGCAAATAGAATGGACAGATCCAGTAAAAGAGAAACTGGGGCTAAGAAAACAGGGCAAAGGTCACCCCTGTAGCACAGATAAGTTTTGCCACAGTTTTGAATAGCTTGCTAAGTCCCAGTTAGCTAGCTTGAAGTAATCTCACTTTTATTGGTAGGAGGTGTTTCCTGCATGAAAAAAAATCCACTTGTGCATGAGTCCATGCACAACACACATGCATGCGCATGTGCGTGCACACACACTCACACACACGTGCACACACCACACATTTTTACTCACATACACACACATGCACACACCACAAACATGCACATGTGCACACACACACATGTGCACACACACATGCACACTACACACACACACACACACACACACACACACACACACGTGCACACGCACACACATGGACTCATGACTGCATGCATATAGTACTGAGCCCCCACCCCCCATAAGCTGAGGTCCTGTGCTGAGTTCAGTAAAAGAATTGATGAGTCTTCCTTATCTTCTGGGTCGACTATAAACTTTGATATTGTCTTTGCCTCTCCTGGATGACTCACTTGAAGCCCTGCACCTGCAGCCTGGGCTCAAGTCTCCACTCCAACCCTAGGAATATTCCGACCCTGGTTGACAGGCCCCCTGATCATTGTGTTTTTGTGTAGTTTGTGTCCCATCAACTTAAGTGCACAACAGGATGTCTTTCCCTCTAATGTCACTCTACGCCATTCAGATGGAGATGCTGTGTGCCCCGGCTCTGGGTTGCGTGTCCAGGGGTCTCGGTTCCCACCCAGCCCCACCCACAGGAGTGTTCTTTTGAGCGTTACAGCAACTAGTCTGACTACTCTTCAAGTGCACACCCACGAGACTCTGCTGCCTCCGCTGGCTTTGTTCCCTCTGTCTGCTGTCAGAGGTCTATCCTGCGCTGCGGCTGGATGCAGAACTGCCTGTTCTGTTTACCACAGTGCCCTATCATACGGCTGTCCCTATCACAGTGGCTTTGCTAATGCTTGGTTGGTGTGTGTCCTAATCATTGTTCTACTGCTGTGAAGAGACACCATGGCCACTGCAACTCTTATAAGAGAAAGTGGTGAACTGGGGCTGGCTTGCAGTCCAGAGGTTTAGTCCATTTTCAGTATGGCAGGAAACATGGTGGTGTTTCTGCAGACACTGGACCAAGATGCAGACACTGGACTACATCCTGATCTGTAGACAGAGAGAGAAAGAAAGAGAGAGAAAGACAGAGATAGAGGCAGAGAGACTGAGAGATGGAGAGACACAGAGACAGACACACACACATACAGAGAGACAGAGAAAGATGGAGAGACACACAGAGAGAGACCAACAGTCAGAGACACAAAGAGACAGAGAGACAGATAGACACAGAGAGATGGAGACACACACAGAGGGACAGAGAGAGACAGAGAGACACAAAGAGACAGAGACACAGAGACAGACAGACAGACAGACAGACAGACAGACACACACACACACACACACACACACACACACAGGGATATAGATCTGGGGTGGGCTTTTGAAACTTCAAATCCTACCTCCTCTAACAAGTCCGTACCTCCCAATCCTAATTCTTTTAAATAGTCACCCCCTTCTTACTAAACACTCCAATACATGGACATATGAGGGCCATTCTTATTTAAACTGCCACAGTGTGCTGACTTTATCTGAGGAAACGTGATTTTTTTTTCCCTAAAGACTTTTGGGTTTTTTGTTTGTTTGTTTGTTTGTTTGTTTGTTTTTGAGACAAGGTCTTATGTAGCCCAGCTTGGCCTCAAACTCACTAATAGCTAATGATGACCTTGTACTTCTGATCTCCCTGCCTGTGTCCTGTGTGCTGGGATTACAGGCATGTGCCAGCATGCCTGGCTTAGGCAGTGCTGGGGACCCCATCCAGGGCTTTGTACCTAGCCAAGAGTTTTACCAACTGAACTACAGCCCCGGCCCTCCTGAAGATTGGGGAGTATGAAGGAGCTGCACTGTCCTTGTGGACTTCCTGCGTCACTTCTCTGGGGGCGTGGCTAGCAGCTGGCCTGCTTTCCTTAGAGGAGGTACCACTTGTTTGCCAAAGTGCTTTAAAAGGAATGGCGGTCCCATCCCTCACACAGTCCCCAGCATCTCCACCATCATTTTATAGTTCTAGTTGTTTTGGAGAGCGGCAACATCACCTTGTTGTCAGCTCCCCTGGGAGATTTGGACCATTTTCACCAGGTCTCCTGACTGTTCTCAACGCCATGGCTGTTTAAGCTTTTTGATTCCCCCTCCCTCCCCCTCCCTTTTCTCCCTCTCTTCTTCCTTTCCCATTTCTTTTCTCGGTCAGTCTTTCCCTCTCTCCTCCTCTTTCTGCTTGCTTGCTGGAGACAAGCCTATGTACTCAGGCTTGTTAAGTTAAGCTGACTTGATTCCAATACCCCATTAAGAAGGACCAACTCAGAGTTGGCATCTGTTTTGTGTCCTTCTCCTCACAAAGATATTTTGACTCATATTGGGTCAGCTTTGTTCAAATAAATAGTTTGGGGTGAAATAACCCCCGAACACTTGCCTGGGCTAGAGGAGATAACCCACAGATGCAGAGGCAGCGCTAGAGACAGAGACAATGGCTATGAAGACTTCATACAGAAAGCCTTTGTATCCAGGGTGATTAGTACTCTAACAGCCCAGATGCTGGTGAGCCACAACTGTCTCTGCCGTGTGCTCTGAGGAGGGAGTGTTCAAACAAATACGGAGTGGCTTCTGGGATCCGGCCAGAGAGAAGGGCCACATAGCGCAGGGATTCTTCTTGGGACGTGGGAGGAATAAGCGTGCGCTGGTTATCTTTCTTTTGTGGTGCTGACTTAGGAACACAGGGCCCTGCTTGGGTTAAACAAGGCCTCTACCACGGAACCGTATCCTTGCTCAGTTTGTCATTTGTCTTTTCTTATTGACTCACAGGAATTTTAAAAATTGTTCTGAGTAGAAGTCCTTTCTTTTTCTTTTTGAGACAGAGGCTCAGTATGTACCTCAGGCTGAACACGAACTCCCAGTGCGGGGATCCCAGGCTTGCCCCTCCACCTCTGTCTTAGCCAATCCAAGTGCTGGCATGCCCCGCCCACCTCTCATGCCCCGCCCACCTCTCATGCCCCGCCCACCTGACTTAGATGCTCTTTCTAGTGTCTCTTCAGCCTTGAGTCACCTCACACTCAGAATGCCAATCCACATTTTATCATTTTTATTTAGTGTGTGTGTATGTGTATGTGTATATGTGTGTGTGAGTGTGTGTGCGCACGTACGTGTTTGTATATGTATGTGTGTACATGTGTACATGTGCTTGTGTGCCTGTGTGGTGTGCATGTGAGTGTAAGTGTGTGTGTGTTTGTGTGTGTGTGTGTGTGTGTGTGTGTGTGTGTGTGTGTGTGCTGGGAACCCCCTCAGACTGCAGGTGGTAGACCTGGGTAGATGGGAAAGGCTTTGAAAAATGCAATTTTATGGGGGTCACACATACGGGGCAGCAAGCTCACTGGGGAGCAACCTCCCTACACCGGAAAGGGGCTGGCCAAGCTTGCTTCAGCAGGACATGGGAGGCTTTGATCATGAACAGAGAGGGGTAAGTTGAACTACACACTCAAACACATACACACATGCACATGAGCACACACACATATACACACACATACACACATACGTACATATACACACATATACACATATACATACGCACACACAATGCACACTCACACACATATACACAGATTTGAAATAAAGTTAAAAAATTTAAAAGTACGACATGTACGTTGTTAAAGACATCAGTGTGTCTGGAGTCTGGGTTTTAAAAATTAAGATCCATGAAGGGCGGCATAGGAAAGAGGTCGGAAGTTGGATCTTGAGGATGGGGTGGTGGGTGAACAATGTCACCCCAAAGATGCCCAAAATCCACAGAACCAGGAATGATGTCAGGGGCTGGAACTCAGATGACTTTAACTAGAGCAATGACTCTGGATCATCCAGCTGAGCCGATATAGTCGCAAAAGTCTTAGTGCAGTGGTTGTCAACCTTTCTAATGCTTCGGTCCTTTAACACAGTTCCTCGTGTCGTGCTGACCCCAGACTGTAAAATTATTTTGCTGCTAACTGTAGTTTTGCTACAGTTATGAATTGTAATGTAAATGTCTGATATGCAGACACTATGTGAAAGGAGTCTCGACCTCCAGGTTGAGAACCACTGTCTTAGTAGAACAGGGAGGTTGTGGAGAAGAGCCAGGGACATGATTGGACATTTGTTGGCTTTGGAGATGAATAAGCGTACAAGCTAAGAATTTCCCTGGAGGGGAGATGGGCTCTCCGAGCCCCGATTCTCCTCAGAAGGACCTGCTGACACGTGTGGGTGAGGAATGCCTGGTTTTGTTCCAGTGGCCATGCACAGTGAGTGGAGAGAAGTTTTAGGTGACAGGAAGGGGTGTGTGTCTGTGTGTGTAGTAGAGAGACAGAGACAGGGACAGAGACAGAGACGGAGAGAGTGAGACAGGGAAAGACAGAGATTTGGTGATAGGGCTCTTAGCAAGGACCCTCAGAAAAGGTCTGGGTAACCGGTGTGCAGCAGTCAGGTCTCACTGGGTAGGGGTATGCTTTCTGGGTGTCTTAGTTAGGGTTTGTATTCCTGCACAAAACATCATGACCAAGAAGAAAGTTGGGGAGGAAAGGGTTTATTTAGCTCACACTTCCACATTGCTGTTCATCACCAAAGGAAGTCAGGACTGGAACTCACACAGGGCAGGAACTTGGAGGCAGGAGCTGATGCAGAGGTCATAGAGGGATGTTACTTACTGGCTTGCTTCCCCTGGCTTGCACAGCTTGCTCTCTTATAGAACCCAAGACTACCAGCCTAGGGATGGCACCACCCATAATGGGTTGGGCCCTCCCACCCTTGATCACTAATTGAGAAAATGCCTTACAGCTGGATCTCATGGAGGCATTTCCTCAAGGGAGGCTCCTTTCTCTGTGATAACTCCAGCTTGTGTCAAGTTGACACACAAAACCAGCCATGTAGAACATGTTCAACTGCCTCCTCTTGAGGGGCTGGGAGGTGGTGATGGGCTCTTTAGAACACTTGGGGGGCTCTTCTCCCAAGTTAAGCCCTGCAGATTCCTCTCCTCCTATGAGGTGATGTGACCTAGCTCCACCCGTGACATATGACTTATGCACAGGAGGCTTTGATAGGCGGGATCTTACACTGACTCTCTCCTGAATGGCTATCTCTGGCATGCGGGAAATGTACGTGTGGGTCACTTGAGACACCACCTTTATAGCTTCACCCGCAAAGACCCGGTCAATATTCAGTTGTGAGTCAGTACCCATTGTAGGGTGCTTGGGTTCTCTTAGGTCTGAGTGGAAACCTATTTTAGACTTCTATGAAAACATTTAGGAAAAAGGAAAAAAAAATAGACTAGGCATCAGCCCCTGCCCACACCCCAATGCTTATGGCTTCAGGACAGTTGTCAGGCAGGCTAGGCTGGTGTCCTACAGTGTGTACAGTGACACCTGCTGCTAGGACCAGATGCTGGGGCTGGCTTCCCTAATCTCTCTCTCTCCCTTCAGCCAAGAGGGAGGCATGCCGGGTGGACATTTGAGCTCTGTTCTGTGCCTCTGACATTTGTAAGTGGGAAAATCTGCATAAGCCTTTAAGGCATAATGGAACCTGTTGTAGAAATCTTCTGAGGGTGTCTGACTTCTGGACTCTGCCCTCCCACATTACTATTAAAGAATTTGAGCACGCCTTTAATCCCAGCCCTTGGGAGGCAGAGGCTAGCAGATCTCTGTGAATTTGAGGCCAGCCTGGTCTACAGAGTGAGTTCTGTGACAGCTAAGGCTACAAGGAAACCCTGTCTCGGAAAACAAAACAACAATGATAAAAATATTTTGAGCTTTGGAAAATAGTTTTCATTTGAAATTCTTTGGCCCCAGGGAACTCCACTTGGCTCTTGACGGTTGGATGTTATTGATCAGTGAATTAACAGGCTGTAAGCGACATCTCCTAAGTCAGTCCCTTTCAGGTATTATACCAAAGTGTTCATCAGGATACATTACAGTTAGGAGGGACTGTTTGGAAAATCCTTATTTGGATTCGTATTTATTTGAAACCTAGCCGTGTACTTCTTGTATTTGGGGACCAATTAAAAATTCTTGTCGCGGATCCAACGTCTCCCTAAGTCTTTTAAAAGCCAGACGGATGAAAGTCCGGTAAACGTGGCCCCAGGTGTGTGTGTAATTGGGCAGGCTGCAATGAAAGTTCCTCAGGACCCTCACGTAAGGCTCCCCGCCCCTACCTCCTACTCATACTGGGAACTGACTCGACCAGGCTCCTGACACCACTGGGGACACTAGGGAACGGATATTGCGGAGCTTTCTTGTGGGTATCCAGCCCCAGCACGCGCGACTCCCCCGGTTTCCCAGATTTCCTGCGCAATTTCATGCGGTCATCCTCCATCCAGGAGGGCGAGCCGCAAGTGGCTGTCGCCCAGCACGCAGCTCTGGGACCGGCCTTTGCTCTGAAACTCCAGCCAGAGCAGGTGACACTCAAGATGCCCCCGGACACGTGCTCGGGACAGGGGCGCCCCAAACCTGAACGACACTCCGAGGATGATACGAGCACCACCAGCCTGCCAGGCCCCCGATCATCCTTGGGGCAGCCCCCTCCCCCGCCGCCCCCGGAGTAAAGAGAGAAAAGGGGCTCAAAAGGACCTTGGGACGTGCAGAAGTGATTTCTCGGAAAGGCGAGCGCTTCAGAGAAGGCGGACCCGGCAGGCTGCGCTGATTGGGTGGCGCCCGCGCCCCAATTAGCTCGCACGACCGTCGCTCCGCTCAAGGGACCCGCCTCCGCCCCACCCCCACCCCCGCCCCAGTCTATAAAAGCAGGCGCGCGGGGGGCTCCACGAGCCCGCGGCCGGTCGCGGAGGCGCGGGCAGCGTGGGAACCGGCGGCAGGTAGGACACCGTGGGGTGGGCGCGCGGGCCAGGGCTGTGGCTCTCCCACCTCCGCCCAAACACGGAGTGTACAGCACATTAGCAGGTGCATGCTCCCGAAGACTGGCTGCTTTCCTAAAAAAAACAACCAAACGAACAAACAACCTCTCCCTTTAAAATCTGCTTGATGGTCAACTTGATGATGAAGAGAAATAGTTAGATCTGTCAGTCACCAGGCGGCAGCCCAGCTACCAGGCGTGAACTATCCAAAGCCCTGAGAGAGCCCACTGGCTTTGATTCTGATTAGATTCCGCCTGATTGCCCAGTGGCGCTGGCCTTCTGATTGCCCGATAGACCAGCTGGCCCCGGAAGGAAAGTTATCTTCCGCGTGGGTCACACACAGCTCCCAGAACCAGATTTGCTGTGAGCTTGGCGCCAGGCTGCAGGGGCAAACTTTTTCTGGAGAGAAAGATTACTTACTTACCCCCAGCTGGGAAGAGGTTCAGGGGGTAGAAACTAATAGAAATCAGCCACACCTGTTCTAGAATCTTAAAATGGTAGCTCACTTTTTTGTTTTTTTGTTTTTTTTTGTTTTTTTTGTTTTTTGTTTCTGAGACAGAGTATCACTCTGTAGCCCAAGCTCATTTGAACGAGCTCCTGGTTTTCCGCCTACCTCATCTTCTGAGTGTTAGGATTTCAGAAGTAGCTTGGGGGTGGGGGGAGGGTGCCCTGGTGCCCCCTCCCCCACGTTTTTCTTTTAAAGCCAAAGATAAGAGCAGTTACATGACAATTCTAGGTTTGTCCCTTTAAATTATAGCAGGCTCCTTCATGAAGAACTGGGACCGAATCAGTGGCTTGAGGAAGCTTGGGGTCGGAGAGAGACAAGTCTGTGATGGGTTTCCACTCAGTGGTGGTCAGACTGCTGCCCAGGGATGAGTGAAAGAGATGGTATAATGTGAGACCTAACGCACATGGCTAGTGCAGATGCTGACATCTACGTTAGGCGAACCTCTGCCCCCACCCCCCACCCCCGCCTTGTGAGAAGCCTGACTTAAGACATGTTGCTCTGGTTGTAAGTTAGCTGTAGACAGGACTGGGCCCACAGGGAATGAATGCTACCTCAAAATCAAGAAGGGGAAACTATAATCACGTGAGTGTGTTTATAAACCATTAATTGTCCACAGTTGTAAGAGAGTCAGGCTCTGCCTGCCTAGGACCTCAGTGGTGGCTGCAAAGGCAATGGAGGGGGTTGTCCAGGTGCTGAGGGCTGGACCCCGCTGAGGCTTTCAGTCTGCAGAATGAATGAAAGCAACACTTCTGGGGGTGCTGTCATTGAGATGGTGCTGACAGTTTGTGCTGTGCCCCAGGCGATGGCTGTCCGTCCCAGTCTCTACCCTTCCGAGTGTAGAAGAGGCTGGGTTAGAGGATTTTAACCTCCTAGCTTTCATTTCAATGGCCCCTTTTCTCTGTCACCCACCAAGACAGCTGTCCTTCACAGTTCTGGGATGTTGGGCACCCAAGGAGACCTGACTAGAAAGTGCCGTTCCTGTTCTGGAGAAGCCTTCAGCCATGGCCATGAAGTCTCTTTAGATTTCAGGAGGCTCAGGGACCATGGGGTGTGCTTCACAAATCCCATCTCCAGGGGATGAGTTGAGGCTTTCAATTGACATATCCAAAGATACTCATCCTTAGAGGTCACACAAGACCATCAAGCCAGGAGAGCCTCCTCTCTCCTCTCCAGAACAAGCTGTAGGAGCCAGCACCCTACTTGGTTTTTTTGTGTGTGTGTGGGTACCTGGTACCATTTTAACTCTCTCTCTAGGTATTCCTTTCTGACTTGTCATTTATGAATACAGTGGTCTTAGAATTCTGGGTTTCTTGAGATAACCTTTCTTTCCTGCTTTTCTTGTGAGGGTCCTTAGACTTAGGAGCTAAAGGCTTCCCAAGGTGACAAAGCCCTTGCTGAGGTCAGAGGCTCTCTGCCATCTTGCTGTTTTGCTTGAGAGGTGCCTCAGGTGGCAGAGCACCTGCCTTACAGGTCCAGTCCTCAGCAAGGGGGAAATGGAGGCAGAAAGATCAGGAGTTCAAGGCCATCTTCATCAACTTAGGGAGTTGGAGATCAGCCTGGAATATGAGCCCCTGTCTCAAAAATAAAACTCAAAGCAGACTGGAGTCTGACTCCGCTTCAGCCCTCACCTGCTTCCAAGCCCACTGGTGGCAGCTGGGGAAAAGCTAAAACCAGCCCTGGAGAAACTTCACCTCCCTCCTCTCAGGCTGCTGTCGGCTCTCCTGCCTCCAATGGCCACCTGCAGCAGCCTGGAGTTTCTGAACCTCACACCTCTTTCCAGCAATTCTGACTACCCTGTTGCTTTGTGGGACATACTGGCTCTGGATGTGACTCTGTTCTTGGGGACATCGTGTCTCCTCACCAGTGATTATTTCTTTCTTTCCCTGCCCAGAGAGGTCATTTTAGTTGGAAGGCTAGAAGTGCTGTGTTCTGGTTTTCAGGGTGGGCGTCTGTCCAACTGCTTTGGGGATTTCCAGGCTGTTCTAGTAAATGCTGGCTGCAAGTCTCTGTGCCCAAATGCTCTCTCTCTCTCTCTCTCTCTCTCTCTCTCTCTCTCTCTCTCTCTCCAGGCTGTAGGGAAAGCTACCCGACCATGCCGGCCACAGTGTCCAAGTGTGCCATTAGGTGTCTGGGGTTGGCAGGACTGGATGTGGAGCCTCCGAGCTGGCTTTGTACCATCCCTTTGTTTTCACTGAGGGTTGATCCTAAGTTCCCGGGGAGCTCTCTGTTGCTGGCAGAGTCCCCTAGAACACAGGCTCTGATGCAGATGCTTTACACACAGCTCCCAGACTGAAATCGTAACACTCTAAAGTTAAGTGGCTTCACGGTCACCCAGCTGGAGCAGGACTTCAGTTCCAACTTCATCCCAGTGGCAACAGGACCCTATACCGTCTGATATTCCTGTTACTACCCTAGCTAGCAAAGGACAACCTGCAAGTAGCCTTGAGGGTGTCCTCTTTCTCAGGTGGTGCTGGGGTCAAAGGGTGTGAGGAGCTCCAATCTCCTGGGCATCAGTAGTCAGGCCGGCTCTCAGAGCAGCAAGCAGCTCATGGAAAGCATAGCATCATAGGAGAGGGACTTCTTCTTAGCAGGTGCTCTCAGTGTCTGGGACAAGGGGTCAGGGAAGAGCTGGACCCAGAGCTGTGGGATACACCTGTGAGCAGCCTTTCGGTTTTCTTTTAGGTTTTGGGTCACCGGACACTACTGATTTCTCATGGCACTGGCCCAGATGTGTCCTAAGCGGGCACCTTTGTGTGAACCTCTGATCTCCCTGTCAGTTCCGGGATTGCTCTGACTCACGGAGATGCATTTGTTTGTTATACCGAAAGATTTGTTTTCTTTCCAAGGATGTGTGACCGGAACGGCGGGCGACGGCTGCGGCAGTGGCTGATCGAACAGATCGACAGCAGTATGTACCCGGGGCTGATCTGGGAAAATGACGAGAAGACCATGTTCCGTATCCCCTGGAAGCACGCCGGCAAGCAGGATTATAATCAGGAAGTGGATGCTTCCATCTTCAAGGTAAAAGCCCCCTGCGTCCCCAAGCGGTGGTTTCTGGTTTCCCTCTGGCTCTGGAGCTTATATAGGAATGTCCTTATGACCAAACAGCTCAGTATTTCAAGAGAAACAAGGAGGACTGCCTGGTTCTGGCGCGTTCCCTCATGAGGTCCAGAGTGACTTTCCTGCCTGCCCCGCACTCCTTGCCTTGGTGTGCTGCCAAGGTGTACCAAGCAAGGGAAGGCTTCAGTCTTTGCTCTTTCAAAGTGTGACTCCTAAGCATGCTGGGACTAGCTATGAGGGTGACAGGCTTCTACAGTTGCTTCTGGGTCAGGTTCTAGGGGCATCCTGGACTTGCGTTTACTGTGTGCTCTCTGAGAGGACTGAGTGCGTTCTATCACCGAGGGCAAGCCACACAGTTGGGCTGAGAGCCGACATCCTCCCGTCTGACCATGGTGATGTGCCTGTTTGCATTTTGTAGTGTCATGGCTTCTCCAGGGTCTCATCGCTCCTGTGTGATAGAGCCAGCATTTGGGACCGGGTAGTCCACAGTATTAACCCTTTATAGTACAGAGAACTATGGTGATTTCTCCTTAAGGACCAGCCCAGCCCAGTTCTGCAGGCAGGCTGGATCAGACATTCCCTTGCGGGTTGTCATAGTCACCTATGCGTGTTTCTAGGGCCCTAGGCATTTATATTCCTCTCTGGGAGTTTCAGAGCCCTAGGTCATGGTCAGCCCACACTTGTACTTTGTGAACAGCTGCAGCCTTGGTGGTTTGACCCAGAGCCCAGGTTGTAAACCGCTGTATGTGTTAGGAGCTGGGGCCGGGGTGGGAGGTGATGAGGACCATGAGGCCCACGAAGCCCACTGAACTGCTGAGGGCCAGAATCTGACTCAAGAAAGTTTTCAAGTGGGGAGCAGGGCCTGCAGAGACTCTGACCGCCAAACTTGCCTTGGATGTTGAACTCTGGGGGCACAGTCTCCCCTTCCCAGTGAGAACTCTGAACCAAGCATATGGTGACTAGCACTGACACTAAACTTGGAAGCACAGTGTGCTTTGCTGAAAGATTGTCTCGAACCTTCCAGAGAAAGGGCAAGAGTTCTGGACCAGGGGCCTCAGTTTTTGTAGGCCTCTCACCATCCAGTTCCCTGCTTCAGCAAACCAAGGAGTCCCTAAATAAAGCCCCAGATTTATGCATCTTATGCAACGTTCTTCACGGCCAGCAAGCCGTTTCAACAGCACCGAGGAGAATGCGCAAGATTCCCGATGTTTCCGTTGGTTACGCAGTTGCTCTGTGTGGCAATCTGAAGTGAGACATCAATCTCGGCAGGAATGGCAGGAGAGCAACGGGTTCCCACTTAATCCGGAGGCCGGAGCGGTGGGAGACACACGGGGCAGAGAGGGTCTTCTCTGAGAAGTCCTGTGTGGGGTGGGTACCTCTGCATCATCAGCCAGACACAACTTGGCTGTTGGAGGAACCATAGGATAAGGCCTTGGGCAGATAGAGCCATCTTAGGGGCTGTCGGCTTGAGTAAGAAACTCACTTTTCTCAGCCAGTTAAAACCTTTAAGAATCGTAGGTGTTAAGAAAAGTGTATGCTTGATTTTCTACCAGGGGAAGGGATTACACCAGAGAACCCTGCACTGTCTACAGGCAGCGTCTTGGGGCCTGCTTCCTGTGTAGACCACAGAGGGAGAATGAAAAAGATACTGAGCTTATCTCAATCAGGCAAGGACTGAGATTCCTTGGGCCTGGCTCACGGTAGACCTAACAATCACTTACTCTAGGTACAGGGGGCCTCGAAGGACGGAATAGGGGTTCATTTTTATTTTACTTTGAGTTTGGAACTTACACGAGTCAGACTGACCTCAAACTTGCTTTGTAGCTGAGAATGACCTTGACCTCCTGACTCTACCTCCCCAGTGTTTGGCTTACTGGTGTGGGCCACCATACCTGGTTTATATGGTACTGAGGATTGAACTCCAGGCTCTTGGATGGGGGGCAAGTAATCAACCAAGCTATACCCCCATTGTTAATGCTCCCAAGGTCAGCAGAGAAGAACTTTAAGCAGTGAGTGCCTCTGTGGGTCCCAGGATCACCCACGCTATAGCTTCAGCCCTGAGGGACCATGCAGCTAAGATAGCCCTTTAGAGATGGTTTCTGGTCAGATGTGGCAAGGCTCAGGATAGGCCCATGCTGGTACCCAGTGCTGTCTCAGGATGCTTCCTGACCATGGAGTCTGATTTAATACCTGAGGCTTCCAGGCTTTTCTCCCAGAGGAAGCATGAGCCCAGAATGAAGGAATAAACTGGGCAGTGTTGCTGAGACCCTACAGTTCTGTCATGTGCCCACTGACTGGGACACTGCTGTGGTATCTGGGCTTCCTCAGGTACCATTGGAGAGTGGGTTCACCCAGTGATTTTTGGGGGTGGAGGGGTTGGTCTTCACTTCACTTGTGTGGCAGATATTCTGGGTTGCTATATTCAGGGAGAGGTCCTGCCGGAGAATGCCTTGGTGCATAGAATGGTCTTCACTGGGTAAATGGCAAAGAGGAGAAACTTCCAGTAAGCCCAGCCCCAAAGTCACTCTTACAGTCCGCCAGCTGTTCCTGTCTTCTTTTGAATTCACAACAGCCCACAAGTCAGTGTGTGGTGGCCAGCAGTGCCATTTACAATAAAGGCCAGAATTGGAAACTGTCTACTTAAAAAAAAAAATATTTTTAAAAGTTGGTTTGCAACTATGTCAGAGAGGAAGTGACCACTCAGGCTTGGGGGGTAGGAATGTTCTTCCAGCTCTTGCTGAACAGAGATACGGAATTTGGCATCAACAGTACAGAGAGCATTGGCTTTGAGCATAAGTGTCCCCTGTAGGTGTACGTGTGCGCATGCGTGTGCATTTGGAGGCCAGAGGTCCCTGCTGGGTATCTTTGTCAATCACTGTCCACCTGTGTATTTTACAAAAGATCTCACTGTACCCGGATCTCAGGGATTACACTAGGTTGGCTGCCAACAAACCCCAGGGGTTCTGTTATTGTGTCCCCCCAGTGCTGAGGTCACAGGTACACATACCCATCTTTTTCTGTGGGTGCTGGGGATTTGAACCTGTGCCTTCATGTTTACAAGGCAGGCATGGTATATAGTAGTCCCCTGCTTTGAATTTCTGGTCTTTGCTTGGAGCATAAGCTTTAGACAGGTCAGAAAAATGAAATTAAAAAAAAAAAAAAAAAGAGGCACTTAACAGGGAGAATGGTTCACTGCGTTTTAAATGATTAGAATCATGCAAGAATGTAAAAACAAAATTTTCTATTAAAAGGAGAGACTGGTGAATACATATGTGTTCCTTTCCACACTCGGGGCATTATTTGAAAAAGCAGAAAGTCTTCCATGGTGCTGGTGAAGCCATCCACACTTTTCCTCTTTAAGCTTCATGACCTGAAGCCCCCAGACCCTTCAAGCCAGATGACTTTGCCAAAGATGCATCCTAGGGTGTGGGGAGCCTGCGTTCAAATTCCAGCTTTGCTGAGTGTTTTGGGGGACCCTTGCCTGGGTCTTGTCTGTTCAGATACAGTGGTCTTCCTGAAGTCCAATTGGGTGCTGACCTTGGACAAGGGTTGACAGCCAGGAAAGTCTCTGGGGAGGGGTACTGACTGTGTGCAGCCGGCCTTCGCGTTGAACTCTGTGGTTTGTGTCCTTCTATGTTTACTGAGTTTCTTTCTCTTTCTTCAGGCCTGGGCAGTTTTTAAAGGGAAGTTTAAAGAGGGAGACAAAGCTGAACCAGCCACGTGGAAGACGAGGTTACGATGTGCTTTGAACAAGAGCCCAGATTTTGAAGAAGTGACTGACCGGTCCCAGCTGGACATTTCTGAGCCATATAAAGTTTACCGAATTGTCCCCGAGGAAGAGCAAAAATGTAACTATCTGTTGGGGCCAGGAAGCCTTCTAGGGCCCTCCCTTACCTCCCCCCTCTGCTCCTAAAGCCCTGGGTCTCCACAGGGCCAGAGCAGGCATGCCACCCACAGGGTTTGGGTGCCTGTTTTTGGCTAACCAAAGCTGTTCACTCTTGTGTAAGCAGACACAGAGAGTTGGTCTGCTGACCTCACAAACCATGTGCTGTCAAGTGGCAGCTTCCTGCAGAGGGAGTGGCTGAGTGGAGGCTGGGAAGTGGGGGTGGATTCTGGGTTATATCTCAGAGCCGGAAGCTGAGACCCTGGAACTCAGTGTAAGCTCCCCTGAGTGAGTTTGAGGCTCTGCTGGAGTCTGTGATGCAGGATTCCGTTCTGATTTCTAGCAGTTTGCAGAGGAGGCTGGGGAAGAGCAGGCAAGGCCGGAATGGACAGTAAGGTCCATCGAAAAGTTCTCCAGTTAGACGGGGCCAGCAGTGGGGACTTCACCGATGGCTTTGGTGTGTCCCTGCGGTCGGGGATAACATCATTCCTGAGGTTTCTTCCTGCAGTAAAGTCCTGAAAGCATCTGTGAAGGAATGAACACACATTGGCCTCCCCCAGGAGAACCTCATGGCTCCCCCGGGCCTGCTCCCTTCGGTACTGCTCCTGGAAGGTCAAACAGCCCCACTTCCAGGCTTGTTTGTCTTCCCAGTGATTTGAACAATAGGGAAGTTTCTTTCAGAGCCCTGCCCCCCCCTCACACCCCCCAGGATCAGCCAGGCTTGACCTGATAGATGACCCTGACTTGTTTATAGTGTGGGTGGAGCCCCATCACCTGCACTGTTACCGGTGAAGGAGAGGCAGAGGAACATAGCATTTGCATGGTATTTGTCCTGGTATTTTGTACTGTGAACCTCAGGGGAGCTTACACTGAGCTAGCTCCAAGGGTTCTGCCAGCTTCCGGCTCTGAGCCCTCTGAGCCTCGATTTGCTGGCCTCTCTGGGTGGGTGGGTGGGTGGGTAGGTGGGGCGGTGGGGCTCTAGCCCTCTGCTAGCCCAGCAATGGCTTTTAGGTGGCTCCATTTGGATGGAACAATGGGGAGATCACACAGGTTCCTGGGAGTGGAGAGGCTGGTAGGGCAGAGGTGGGGGTGGAGATTGTTATTCCTGCTGTGTCTGACTAGGGCAGAGATACAAAGTGGGTTAGAACCCACCTGGACCAGGATACTGGCAGATAAAAACATTGGCCCCCTGGGAGGCAGGTGGAGGCTGTGAACTGGCAGGTGTGTGACTTCCCCATGCGGCGAGGACACACACACACACACACACAAAAGGACAGAAAGATTTACTGCTACCTGGCACTCCCTACCTTCCAGGAAATCTCTGGGTATTTTCAAACACCCAGACTAGCAAACTTACCTTCAATACATAGGCCATAAATGCCTGGTGTAAAATGTACCCGTTGGGGCTCAGATAGAAGGAAGAAACCAAAGTCTGGCCCTTGTCCTTTAAAAACCTATGTTTACAACCCTTCCACCACCCACCACTTCTCTCTTTTGACTTGGCGGATCAGATGACCGGGCCATGAGAAGGAACGTCTGAGCCTTTCCCAAACCTTCCAGCAGCTGCTGGTCAAAACCAGCGAGGACGCTCACCACCTCCGTTTCCTTAATTCAGCATTTTGAGAAAAGGTTGCAGTGCTCGGCTGCCCTGGGTCATGGTGTCTGTCCCCTTTCCCATAGGCAAGCTGGGCGTGGCCCCTGCAGGCTGCATGAGCGACGTCCCAGAGATGGAGTGTGGCCGTTCAGAGATCGAGGAACTGATCAAGGAGGTGCGTGGAGGGGTCTCAGGCATCTTCCAGGGATGAGCAGACATTGCCTCTAACCGTCAAGAGGCATCGAGAGCCTCGGGCTCTCCAGGGAGGTGACATTTCTACCTGAAGAGTGAGGGACCGCCAGCTACCTCCCGACGCCACCGTCCCTTTACTGCATGTCCTGTCTCCTCCTGTGGGCTCACAGCAAAGCTTTACTAAGCTCCAAGTTTAGTTAAACACATTGAACAGCAGCTTTGAAGATCTCTATAGAGTCTTAAGCCTTGCTCCTTAGCTGGGCTTCAGGAGTAGAATATGGCCGCCTCTGCAGCTTCTCATCAGCCCTCATGGCAACTAGATGGCTTGGTTTTTAAATATACAAGCTTTATTCCTGAATGTGCTATAGGAGTGGATGACTGAGGCCAGTAGGATCCACTAATTGTGGTGGGGACTTGCCCGTGGCCCAGTGCTCACCCAGCGTGCACAGACAGTTCCCAGCAGCTTACCCAAAACACAGATCTTAGAATAATCCCCCGTCACATGCATGGTTGGCAGCCTGTAACTGAAGGCGCAGTGGGCTTTGTTTAGGTTAAACAGATGGCTTTTTGTATATCTGTTTTTAGCCCTTTTATTGTGTCTATACACGGTGGGATTTTTATAGCTGAAACGACCCTTTAAGCTCATGTGATCAAGATGAAGTCTCTTTAGATGGCAGGTGGCCCAGACCCTGTCACCTCAGCTACTCAGGAGGCAGAGGGAGGAGGGTTTAAGGCCTGATTGAGCTGCAGAATGAGTTCAGGGTAGAAAACTTCATGAGACCCTGCCTTGAAATCAAAAGGGGAAAGAGGCTGGAGACATAGCTCTCACAGCTCTGTGGTAGAGCCCTCGCCTCGCATGCACAAAATCCCGGTTTCTATCCCCAACTCAGTGACATCATAAAAATAAAACCAAGACTGTTGTTAGCAACGGCACATCAGCTGTGTGGCCTGCAGCTTTCTGTGGAGCAGGGCAGCCGGCCAGCATCGCCTGCCCCAAGCTGCCCAGGTCTGCGGCACAGGGCCATTGTGATCTTCTGGGTGGTCTTGGTTCTGCGTTCCCCCAACTCCTGGCTCCCACCTTGTCTTGTTTTCTTATAAACCTTTACTGCCAATTTGCCTGAGCCAGTAAATGGCTATGATGCTACACCAGGGTCACAGGCAGAGGAGGTTTCAGGACATCTCCTAATTGGATGCATCTACTACGGAAGGCCCAAGACCCCTGTGGCTTTCTGAGTCTCAGAGCACAGTAGGTTTGGCTGGGTGTCACCCCAGAGGGTAGCCCCAGAACTGGGCCATGTCTCCCAGCCTCCAAAGGCCAGTGAACTCTTTTGTAGCCAAGGCTAGGTAGAATGCCAGCCCAGTGGGTTTGTAGTCTAGGGTCTGATGAGTTGCAAAGAGAAGCTCTGGTTCTGTCCCATGGGATAAAGTTGTGGACTTAGTTGTGTGTCTGATACTGAGTTTTACAAACATGGGATCGGGGGAGGACTTTGCTGGTGACCCAGGACTCACTCAACTTCTCTTTTCTGTTACCTGGTCCTACAGCCTTCTGTGGATGAATACATGGGTATGACCAAAAGGAGCCCATCCCCACCAGAGGCCTGCAGGAATCAGATTCTCCCTGACTGGTGGGTCCAGCAGTCCAGTGCAGGTGAGTGTGGGTGTCGGCACTGGCAACTGTTAGGCTCTTTATGTATGGTAGGAAGTACTTGTCACTGTTAGGATCCATGTCCTGTGGAAGGCTCCTGAGTCACAGCCATGGACTGAGACAGCCAAGCTGCAGCCTCCTTGCCAGGCACAAGGGTCTTGGTTGACAATAGGTAGTTATGCATGGCCACTCTCCTCCTGTACTCCCAGGAAGTTGAGAGGAGTCTGCCAACATCCCCAAGACTCAAGGGAGGCCGCAGCTCTCAGCCACCTGCCTCCTTCCTGGCTCGCCATCAGGGCACTCCCAGAGACAGAGAGAGCCAGGGCTTCAGTAGCAGGAGGGGAGCTTAGTCATGAGTAGGCAGTAGCTTGGAACCACTTTGGGTAGTTCCATGTCTTGGTGGTACCTCCTGTTTACTCATCCATAAAATGGGGCACCAGGATCTGCCTGGTGGGATCTGAGAGTTAAATAGAGGATGTACCCCTTTGTTAGTATCTGGGAGATACACCCAGGCTGTAGATACTTAGAGTGTCATTCACTTGGGCCCCTACCTCAGTGTGTAAGCAACTTGCATGGCTCATACATGTCTCTGTTTCCTCTTTGCTTCTTTCCTGCTAAGACAGGAACTGCTGGGAGGTCTCAGCTGCTCTTGCAGGACTATGTGGTTTCTAGGCTGTGGGTGCTAGTGTCCCACAAGGAGCCTTGTGCTACAGGGGTACCTTTGGCCAAACTGCCTGGGACCCCCCAGCTCTCTTGTGAGACAAGTCTCGATCACTGTGTACAGTACAGTGACATTCGGGCCGGGTCCTTGGGGTAGGAGGGAAGCTTAGCACAAGGACAGGAACCCATAGCACTGAGGGAGTCCCCTCCACCATGGTGGGTTTCTGTGTCTCACATAGAGTGAGATCTGCATACCAGCATTGACACCACCACCACCACCACCACCACCAGCAGCAGCAGCAGCAGCAGCAGCAGCAGCAGCAGCCCATGTGTACACCAGGGATACTTGGGTCCTCCCTGTTCATAGCACCAGCCCAACTGGGCATATCCTTTCTTTTCTCTGCTTACAGGCCTGCCACTGGTGACCGGGTATGCCACCTATGACACACATCATTCAGGTACCAGGGTATTCTGGGTGGGCATGGCACAGGCTCTGTTTGAAAATAGCCCCATGGCGTGGGTGGGGTCACGAGGTCCTATGGACAAGTGTGATTTGGGGGTAGGCTCTGAAGACTGATCCCTCCTCCTCGATCTGTGTGGTTTGGGAGCAGGCAGGTGGCCCTGACAACTCCCTGGGGTGGTCATAGTCAGCCAAGAGTATCTTCAGAGGCAGCCGTGCACCAGGGAGTGTAGGCTGCTCGTCTGCCTTGGCCTTGCGTGGAGGGATCTGACCTCTTGGAGCATCAAGCTCACCATGTGTGAAGTTCTGTGAGAATCTGTGTGTGCTGTATTGTTACTAGCACGGTTTAGTAGGGACACAGCTAGTCAGTGTCTCTTGTGCACGGCTCGTCACTTTCTCTCACTACCAACTCTGTAGTGAGAGTCCTAGAGATGGTTGTACTGAGGCTGATGGCGCTGATGCCGGTGTGGATGTTGGTGGTGCTGATGGTGCTGATGCAGATGATACTGATGGTGGTGATGTGGTTGTTTCAATGATAACTGTAGAAGTTGCATCTAGTTCTTCTTCCCAGCTCAAGCTCCCAGACTCAAAACACATTTACAAATACTTTGACCATATAGCTAGACTCTTCTCTGACCAGATCTTAACTCATGAGAACCCATTTATTCTAACCTACGTTCTGCCACGTGTCTGTCTCATCACATCTTCCCGGGAGAACCTCCCACGCCTTGCTCTATCCCAGAATTCTTTCTCCCTCCTATTTCCCGCCTAAGCCGTAGGCTGTCAGATTGATTATCGACAGGAACAGCATCCACACAGACATAAGAAATTCTCTCTACAGCTGTCGTAATGAATGAAATGATTCTTCCCCCTGGAGCACAGTAGATGAAGAACGAGCCTACATCTGAATTCCAAACCACGCCCCTCCCCTCACCCACCCCGTGTCTTCTGGCTGTCTCCTCCATGGTCTGAGTTATTTTGTCTGTCTGTTGTGTGTGTCTGATGTCTGTCTGTCCCTAACAAAGTGCTTTGCTCTGAACTTATGGAGCAGAATAATTAATCCAGTATGGGGCAGGACTAAGGGATTATTATTATTATTATTTTAGATTTATTTATTTTATGTATATGAGTACACTATCGCTCTCTTCAGACACACCAGAAGAGGGCATCAGATCCCATTACAGATAGTTGTGAGCCACCATGTGGTTGCTGGGAATTGAACTCAGGATCTCTGGAAGAGCAGTCAGTGCTCTTACCAGCTGAACCATCTCTCCAGCACTGTTATTTTTTTAATAGAGATCTTGAACAGAGTTTTTCAAGGGAAGAAGTCACTTTGCTGACCCCAGCTGACCGGGGATAGCACTCGGAGAGAGCTGCAGACATGTTATTGACTTATACCCTCGTGTGCTTCCAACTCTTAGGGGATGTTTGTTTTGTTTAAGGTTGCTTTTAACCTAATGGCTGTTTTTAACGAATGACCATCATAGTGTGTACACATGTGGGCGTGCAGCCACACACACACACACACACACACAAACACACACCACTCTGGGTCCTAGGCATGGAAGAGTACATAATTTTAACATTTAAGCTATGCATTTAACTTGTATTTTGAAAGCTGATTTCAGGGCAATCTGAGGCAGAGTAAGGTTGAGTACATGGATCTGCTAAAGCCAGATTAAACAGGCAGAGAACACAACCTGGAGACATATCAAGGGCATAATTTTAAGTGATCTCAAGGCAAATTATTAACCTGGCTGTAGATTCTGGCAAAAGTTCAATTACTAAAGGCAAGAGATGTTTCAGAAAAAAAAAAAAAAAAAAAAAAAAAAAAAGGCTATTCCCACAGGTGACGTTTCTGATGGTAAGATGGTGATGATGACGGTGGTGCTGATGTTGATGATTCTGATGGCGATGGTGTTCATGGTACTGACGGTGATACCGCTGGCAACCATGGTAACGGTGCTTGATAGTGATGGCAGTGTGGTGTTTGCAGTGTGATTCTTTTTTGGGTGCCAGAATCAAGGCTGACACTCTTATGGGTTCTTTTCTCTTCACTATGCCTTCAGCTTCCTCTAGGTTATGGAGATAGGTCGTTTCCCACTTCACAGGCCCTGGGCGGTGTGGCTGATAGGTCCCAGAGTGGGGATCTGCCATCCTCACTGTGGCTCACTGTGAGATGGGTGACACCTCTGTGCCATCCCACGAGCCACTGTGCTGTCTGGTTTTAGGGCGGGCTCAGTGGGGCTCAGGGAGAAGCCGTGGGAACCATCACGGAAGTAGAGGCAGGTGCTCACCAAGTAAGAAAAAACACGAATAAACGATGCTCCCTGTCTCTGGTGCCGGCCTGTCTGTGTGTGGGGTCCTTTAAGACCTGGCTGCAGATGGAGGGTTTAACGTGTACAAGCTTCCGCAGGCGTTTGCCTCCTAGCCTGTTCTCAAGGCTCCCTTAACCCACTCACAGGAGGCCCGGGGTCACGGGCTGAGCCTTTGGCCTTGTCGGCCCTGGGCTATGGCCCTGAGAGTCTGCTGACCAATGCATTCTGGGGCCACACTGGCTGGGGCCAGACCTGGGGCCATCTGAGTGAGAGGTAAAGTCAGGCTGTGAGAAGGAAGTGTCCTTGAGCCTTGCACAGCTGTCTCAGCACAATTGAGGAAAGCGAGGTGTCCTCAGCCACCGATGGGAGCAGGCTCCCTCAGCTCTTCCCCAGAACCCAGGTCCCACGCCCTGTCTCTGTAGATAAGCTGCAGCCGGGCTTCCTGACTGCAGAGATGGGTGAGGCAGGGGGACCACAGGGAGTAAGGGAAACCATAGCACTGTGCAGATAGCCCTTAAGGGCTATCCCATGGCAGCTGCCTCCTTATTGTAACCAATGTTATGGGCTGTTAGACCAGGCTAGGATAGACTTCCTGTTTATCAGAAAAACCCAGGGGTCTGGCTTTTTTTTTGGGGGGGGGAGGGGGACAGTCTTAAGAGATGTGCAGTCCAAGATGGTCATGAAATTACAATCCTCCTGCCTCAGCCCCAAGGCTCGGGCATGAGGCACCCTTCTCTGTATTTACCATCCACTCCAAGTCTCTCTCAGTGCCACTCTGCTGTGGCTCCCGAGGCTGCCAGTTTGTTCCCAGCCTGTGCCCATCTGTGGAATGGGTCAAACAGGAAGGCTTTTTTTTTGGTGTGTCGGCACTTCAGGGTGAGGCAGAGCCAGCCTGCTATGGGGAGCAAGGCCAGGCTCCCCCATCAGACAGTCAGACTGGCAGGGTCTGCATCTTTATCTCTTCAGCCTGCAAAATGGCTGCAATGACCAGTGATGCACCTCGGGGTCAGATGTGTGGATGCGGCCAATCCCTGCAGACCAGGGATTGCAGTGCGTAGTCTCAGGGGTCTTATCTGTGGACCATATTTTGTCCTGTTTCCCTGGCTCCTGGGGTCTCACGAAAGACACCCCCCAACACACAAAGTTGGCACTCTTGCCATCTCTGCCTTACTGATGAAAACCAGGCTCAGAGAGGTGGAGCCACTTGCCTCAAGTCACACAGCTGTGAGGAAGCAGTGCTAGAATTCAGTATGGAAGGAGATGCAGATGGTGATGGTGCTGATGGTGCTGATGGTGCAAATGCTGATGCTGATGATGTTGATATCGGTGCAGATCCTGGTTTCATGATTTTTATGGTGGGCCTGGGATCAGATGTGTCGTGAGCTGGTGTCCCCCACACAGGCCCACACAGGCAGCGGTGCAGCCGGTGACTGCACAGCTTTAAGACACCATGAATCTGGGGAGCTATTGACTTGTTTGGCTTTGGAGAGATGCCTGGACTGGCCTGAGGTGGCCAGGCGAAGCTTAGGATGCATGAGGCTGAGAATTTGGTTTACAGCGGTTACAGCGGTTACAGCGGTTACAGCACTTCTCCAGTGCCTGCCTGGCCTGCCCTGTAGCTCTGGGCTGTTCTCCTGGTGTCCCAGATCCCCTCACTGAAGCTCCGACTCCATGCTGTCAGTCAGGACAGGCTGGGCCCTCTGCGTCTTGTTTTTCTTGTCTTCTCACTTGGTAACCTTATCTGGAATCCTGTTGTCCTTGCCTGCAAGAGGACATCGGTGCCGCCTGTTAGACAGGAAACCAGAGGCTGAAGCCAAGGAAAGTCAGCGAAAGCCAAATACAGAGTTGGCAAATTTCCAGCCTCACGGCTCAAGTTCAAAGCCTCCCTCCAAAAAAAAGATCGCTTGGGGATTATTATGGCCTGTTGGTGCCAAACTGAAGCTTTTTCTCTCTTTTTAAAATTTTCTTTACTGATTGGTGAGTTTACAGTGTGGTGCTGAGGATGGAACCCAGGACTTTGTGTGTGTGACACAAGCACTTCCCCTCTGACCTGCACCCCAGCTCTTGAGGTGACAGAGGGAAGGGATGGCGAGGATGTAGCCTTTGGTCACTCCTCCCTTCTGCGCCACTCATAGGTGGAGAGAGCGCTTCTAGGTCTTTCTGGAGGACAGGCTGTGTGTAGGATTGTACAGGGGCTTTCAATCTGAGTCCAGGGTCACAGTGTTTGTGACGATGGTCGATACCTTCACAGGTGGGTGTTTCTTCCCATCTCGAATGGGGGCCACCAAGTTCAGGGTGACTAGGGAACCAGAGCCACCGGGCACCTCGTGAGAAATTACATTGGCAATGCTTGTATGTCTTGAACTTGGTGTAGTTCCCAGGCCTTCCTACCTAGATCTTTAGATCTCTCTCTCTCTCTCTCTCTCTCTCTCTCTCTCTCTCTTACTTTCTCTCTCTCTTACTTTCTCTCTCTCTCACTTTCTCTCTCTCTCACTTTCTCTCTCTCTCTCTCTTTGTGTGTGTGTACATGTGTGCATGAATGCATGTTCACACCTGTACCCATGTGTGTGCAGATGCATGTATATATGAATACATGTGCATGTGTGTGTAGGTTCGGGTGTGTATGAATGCACATTGACACATATGTACGTGCGGAGGCCAGAGGCAAGTCTTAGGTATCATTTTTTGGGCACTGTCCGTCTTCTTTTTTGAGACAGGGTCTCCTGCTGGCTTGGATCTGACCAAGTAGGTGAGACTGGCCAGCCAGCCAGCCTCAGGGGTCGACCTTTCTCTGCCTCTCAGGGGCTGGGATTACAAACAAACTCCATTTGGAAGGAAGATCAGATTCTGAGCCTTTGGGGGGGGAGACACTGGAGCTCCCCATCTTCTAAGCCTGACTGCTCTGTTCTCTTGTCGCCCACAGCCTTCTCCCAGATGGTGATTAGCTTCTACTACGGAGGCAAGCTGGTGGGCCAGACCACCACCACCTGCCTTGAGGGCTGCCGTCTGTCCCTGAGCCAGCCTGGGCTGCCTAAGCTGTATGGGCCTGATGGCCTGGAGCCCGTGTGCTTCCCGACAGCCGACACCATCCCCAGTGAGCGGCAGAGGCAGGTGACCCGGAAGTTGTTTGGGCACCTGGAGCGTGGCGTGCTCCTACACAGCAACCGCAAGGGTGTGTTCGTGAAGCGGCTGTGTCAGGGCCGCGTGTTCTGCAGCGGCAACGCAGTGGTGTGCAAGGGCAGGCCCAACAAGCTGGAACGGGATGAGGTGGCCCAAGTGTTTGACACCAACCATTTCTTCCGAGGTCGGTACTGAGTTACCTCGCAGTCCCTGCCTTAGAGGCCACACCCACCTCCTTCCTTGTGCCCCTGCATCGTGGACTAAGCTTACTCTTGCATGGCTTTGGCAATGGTATAGCTGGGGAGACCCTTTGAAGCCTAGCCTGCTTGTGCTCCCCGAGCAGCCTGGAGAGCCCTCGCCCCACTTCCTTCTGGGTTTAAGGACAGCAGAGTTGGAACCTTTCCCTTTGGAGTTGATGAAGCTGTCCCTAGCCTGAGAATGACTTAGAAATGCAGACTCCAGGGCCTCAGCCAGCCCAGGCTCAGCACCTTTACCTTGGCAGAGTCCCTGGAGGAGGTGGCATGATTCAGTGTGGGCAGCCCTTAGCCTATGGGCTGCCTGCAATTGAGGACAGCTCCAAGTGAGGCCCAACACACAGTGTCAGACTGACTTAAAGCACTGTGAGGTTTTGTTGCCGTCTTTTAAAACACTCAATCACACAGTACTCATGAGTGAATTCTTTATGACATCGTGTTGCAAAGCCACGCAAAAGAAACCTGTTAGCCCCCAAGACCCGTGGCTGACGTGCTCTCTCACGTTGTATGAAGCACTTCAAAAGCTCTATGTCCCCTCAGTGCCGCCAACATTTCCTTGGCTTTTCTGGCTCAGTGGGGAAGGTGTTTTAACTCTGCCTGAGTTTCTTCCAAGAGTGGGGTAGGAGTCAGTGCCCACAGCCACCTGCCGCATGCCAGCCTCCTCTCTGTACCCTCTGCCCTCTGTCCCTTGCCTTCACCAGCCTGGTCCAGAATTAATGCTGGGTCTGAAAAACCTAAGAGCAGTGGTTCTCAACCTGTGGGGTTCGACTCCTTTGGGGGTTATCCAAGGACCCTTTCACAGGGGTCGCCTAAGACCATACGAAAGCAGATGTTTACATTACAATTCCCAACAAATTGTAAGCAAATTGTAGCAAAATCACTGTTACAAAGTAGCAACGAAAATAATGTTCCGGGTTGGGATCACCACAACACGAACAACTGTATTCAAGTCTCCGCAGCCTTAGGAAGGTAGAGGGTAGAGGTAGAGAGGGTGAGGGTCCCGGGAGGGTTGCAGTTGGGGGTGTGTGTGTAAGAGCTCCGGTGTGGCAGTGTCAGGGATACACTTGCTGGAGAGGTCAGGTAGTGTCACCCTGAGCATGCTGTGCAGCAGCTGACACCATGCCCTGCTCAGCCCTCACAGGCTGGCCTGTGGTGCTGGGCAGCTAGGGAACCCACAATCCTCCACAACTCCAGCACAAGGCTGTGGTGCTGCTCCAGGTCTCTGCTCTGGGGACCTTGGAGAGGCTGAAGGAGGTGCCAGAAGGCCTGCAGCCCTTAAACTCACACACCTCCCGAGGAAGGTAGGGACTGTGGCTCACAGTGTAGGGGTGGGGATTAGAAACTGTACCATTGCAAAATATCAAACCCAGCTACCAGGTAGGGTGAAGCTCACTCACAATCCCAGTACTTAAGGGACTGAGGCAGGAGGATCATGGGGAGTTCCAGGCCAGCCTGTACTGTACAGTGAGATCCTGTCTCCCCAAAACAAATCCAGATGAACAAAAAGTTCCCTTAAATGTTTCAGTAGTATTTGAGAGTGACAGATTCCACAGGTCCTTGGTTGGTTTTT
Organism: Rhabdomys pumilio; assembly: GCA_030674055.1. Lineage (NCBI taxonomy): Eukaryota > Metazoa > Chordata > Mammalia > Rodentia > Muridae > Rhabdomys > Rhabdomys pumilio. The sequence continues at coordinate 44,415,009 of JANHMN010000018.1, forward strand.
AGCTAAGTGGCCACGTGTCCAAGGCTCCAGGGGCCTGGGCCTGACCACTCTTCGCTTGGCTGTTGGGGGATCTGTGACTTTCTTCCAAGCTCTGGACCCCAGCCCTGGGCCCCGACCACATACAGCTCAGAGGCTCACTGGTTTCTGTGTTCCCTCCAGAGCTGCAGCAGTTCTACGCCAATCAGAGCCGTCTACCCGATAGCAGGGTGGTTCTGTGCTTCGGGGAGGAGTTTCCAGACACAGCGCCCTTGCGCTCCAAACTGATTCTGGTGCAGGTGAGAGCTGGCAGCGTCTGTCTGTGCCCAGAAATCCTAGACCCTCGTTTATACGGGCCCAGCTTTATCCCAGGGTGAGAAGAGACAGCAAGGGCTGGGTGTTTCGCCTGTGTGACCAGTGCAGAGGTCCGGAATGGGACCACACAGGGCTGTAGTCACTTCTGGGATGGCTTACCATGTTGGGGCTCTCTTCATCTGTGCTTCCTTCTTGCTCTCTCTGCTCTCTCCTACTTTCCCTCCCTCCCTTCTCTCATTCCTTATTCTTTGGAAGATTTCCATTTGTCCAGTGGCCTTAAAGTCTCAGTGACAGATTACAGTCTATTTGACTATGATCTGAGCCGCACCCGGTAGATATGATGGTGCTATTCTGAGCATCGACTAGCCAGGTTGGAGTAGTTCTGGGAGAACACTCTTAGCGATGTGCAGAAACACTGCCTACCTGCCCCCTTCTTGTCTCGGAGGGGATGAGAGGACCTGTGGTGGAGGATGGCCCCAATTCCCCGCCACCTTGCTTCTGACTTTGTATATGATCCTTTCAGGTAGAACAGCTCTATGCCAGGCAGCTGGTAGAAGAAGCAAGCAAGAGCTGTGGTGCTGGTTCCCTGATGCCAGCCCTGGAGGAGCCCCAGCCGGACCAGGCCTTCCGGATGTTTCCAGATATCTGTACCTCACACCAGAGACCCTTTTTCAGAGAAAATCAACAGATCACCGTCTAAGCCTCATTCTGGATACCCCACCTCTCCTGAGCTCAAGCTTCACGATTCTGTGACCAAGAGCATTCTGAAAGGACATGGCCCCCTCTGACTGGGGTGGGCGGGTATCCTCCGAGGGGCCTCAGGAAGCGGACAGATGGACACGCTCCTGCTCAGGCTGGTGTCAGAAGCTTGCAGGGACTGTGGTCAGAACCTGTGATTAACGCGTTCCTTTCCTGTGTTTCCCCCTTCACCGTTCATGGCTGGCCTTCTTTCTACATGCTGAGGTCTTTCTCACGGTGACGGTTCAAATCATCTGGTGGCAGCAGACCCGCCTTTGTCCTTCTGTGGCTGAGGGGAGAGATTTATGACTTTCTTTGCTTGATTGTAGATGAGGAGACTTTACTGTTCAGGCTTTTTCTTTTTTTTTTTTTGCCAGAAGTGTGAAATAATAAGTTGAATATATATATATATATATATATATATATATATATATATATATATTACCCAAACGGGTTTCACTTTTAAAAAGGTATTTGTATTCCCACAGGCACTACTGTAAATCATGTTAGACCTTTCCTGTAGAGTGGGACAGATTCTAAATATGGGTGTAGATACTGCTTGCTGGCTTCACAGGAATTTTGGTTATGGTTCATTGATTCACATGACTCTGTGTCAGCTGACAGGGCTGTGTGGGGCATTGTAGGACCAGGCACTGCCAAGAGGACCCATTCATTCATTCACTGGCATCTCGACCTTCCCTTTTCATGTTCCATACCTAGTCCTAAGACCCACTGAAAAGCAGTGTCTAAACTGTGCTCTGGGCTCAGAAGTGCCCGCCCACATACCAGGGGAAGGTGCACATCCTACCCAGTGGGTGCAGAGCAGAACATCCACGTACAGCACCATTTGTGCCCCCAATTTGGCTCTCCAACCTAGTATGCAAGTAATCTAAATTGGTGACTGCAGCCTTGCTAAGGGATAGGTTCCATAGGAGGTAGCCGCCGCCGCCGCCGCCGCCGCCGCCAAGGATTTAGTTTGGCAATCAGTACATAACAGATGCAGAGGCCAAGCAGATGTAGGGGCAGGGAGCATCATTGTCTGCTCCTGTCTGAGGACAGGAGGGACCTTCTCTATTTGTTCTACTTTGTAACCATCCTGGGTTACAGGCTCAGTGCAGCTGGAGGAGCCTAATGTGTTCCTATTCCCTGGGGAAAGGTCAGGGAAAGCCTTACCTGCTGACTGTTCTGGGGAAAAGCGTGAGGGTGCAGAAGACAGTTCCGGGCAGCTACAAGTGAGTGACAGGCCACACCTTACAACCTGAAAAGCAATGGACCACGGTGACCTTTTCGGCTACTGTAAGAGGGTGGTGGTTTGAGGCCTGCTCAACAGACAGGGTCGCCAGAGTGTGTGACTCCTGCAAACAGAATCCTGGGGCCCGCTTTTCCCCCTCAGCCAAAGCAGGAACATCTCTTCCGAAGCCAGGACAACCTGTTCACTGGCCCCTTGTCACATGTCACCCCCTCACACCTGACTCAAGGAGTGCTAGTGCCCAAAAATTCAAATATTTATTTTTGTATCCACTTGAGAAGTATTGATCTCATCCTTTATTAAAATAAGTTGCTCTTTCATAAAAGTCATGTTTGTTTCTTGTTTTCTTTAAATCACTTCTGAATATAATTTTTACTTTTTTTTTTTTTTAGAATTTTGATGTTAAAAAAGTGAGACCGGATCTGACTCTGTAGCCCAGGCTTTAAACTTACTTCAATCTTCCTGCCTCAGCCCCTTGTGAGGGGAGGAGAGGCGTGAGTCACTGTGGCTTTGAGGATTCTTAAAGGAGGAACTTTAAAGAAATAATGGACTGAGACTTGAAGAATTTAGGTTTTGGGTTTTTTTGTTGTTGTTTTTGTTTTTTCTCTTAAGACAATGGCAGAAAGGTCTTGAGAATAAAAGACACCAGAGAGCACAGTGGAAAATTCACGCTGCTCAACCAGATATAGATTAGTTTCAGTGAGCTCAGGCTGCATGAAACACGGGAGGGTACAGAACCAAGAGATTATGTGTATAGCACCTCCTGGAAGCTTCTAGAAGCATTAGTGGGACGGTCACCAGTCACAATGCCAAGTTATGACCTCCATTCATGCACACATACTTGTGCTGGACATGGGCCCAGTATGGCCCTCACTGGTGCTATAACCAGCCCAGGGGCCATTCCAGTAGCAACTGGGAACAAAGTCCCCACTGCAGGTGGTTACGGGCTGCTAGTTCAGGTGGGTGGATGTGCCTGGTACATCCTGTCTTTGAGGCAGTGCGTACTGTCTCTGCTCTAATGAGATCCCAGAGATAGGGCCAGTTAGTCCCAGCTCATAAACATGGTAAGTGAGGTAGAGGACCATGCTTGGCTTGAGTGAAGATTTCTGTGTTCTGGGAGCGCAGTTAGAGTCTCGGCAAGGTCCTTGACCCAGAGTACAGCTGACTCCAGAGCAAAGAACAGCAGACATTTCTGCAGTGAGTCATGTTGGTTCCAGAGTGCTCCAATGAGGGGTCTTGTGTCTAAGCCGCTCGTCTCTGGAAGTGGAAAGTGGATCCAGTCCAGTTTGTGTCTCTCAGAGTGCAACTCCTGGGCCAAGAGTAGATGTTGTCTCCCTGAATGTGAGAGAGAATTTGGCGGCTCTGAAGGCTGGAGCCTCCGGGGACAGGACTTAGGTCCTCAAAGAAAAGTGACTTTCTCTGGATGGAGACTGGCCCTGAAGGAAAGACCAGCTGTCCCCCCACCCCCCAACTCTTGGGATCATATAAAACCCCTAGAAGGTTGGTGTGTGTCCACATGACTCTGAGTGGCTGCTTAGTTCCCTAATGCCTGCAAGGTCCACCTGGGAAGCAAGCGTTCTGTTTCCCTTTGTACCAGTCACATAAGACAATGACCCTAGAGACAACCAGGGAAGAGCAGGGTGGGGCAGGGCGAGGCTAGGGCTTGCCTTCTCTGTGTGAGGTCTTCCCTGGGCTTATGGAAGGCAAGGGGCAATTGCTTGGCCAGAGGACAGGCTAGGGTTCTACTCGCCCAAAGCTTGCCAACCGTTCATGCTTCTGTCTCCCATTTCCCTCACCAGTGAGAGTTTAGAGCAGAGCCTGCCACTCAGTAAAGACCAAAAATCACCGCATTGCTGTTTATCACTCGTCCACAATTAAGCCACGGGTGATTAGATAGCTGCACTATAAATATTAAATAATCCTTGCTAAAGAGCTATAATGCCAACGGTTAAGTAAGTGTGTGCTTGTCAACCAACTATGTCAATAACGTGATTGTTAGTAGGGTGTGGTTGTGCACTCCTAGAGCCGAGGCAGGAGGATGGTGAGTTCCAGACCATGCCGGGCTACATAGTGAAACACTGTCTCAAGAAACCAAGCTACAGCAATAGAGGAATGAATGCTCAATTGTTCGAAGTGATACAGAAATGTATGACTGTGTAGAATTATATGGTTTCCCTTTCATTAGGAACACTGATTTAATTGTATATGATATTAATGTGGTCATTTCTGAAACTTCCACTGTAAACAGTGATGAAATTATTAAACTTCTCTCAAGAAGTTATTACAGAGTCTCTGCTAGCCTAGTAGAAAGGCTGCCTTGTTGACTCCCGATTCCAGCTTCCTGACCAGAGCCTGAAGTTTTACTGTTATTATTTTGTTTGTTTTTTGAGACAGGGTTTCTCTGTGTAGCCCTGGCTGTCCTGGAACTCACTCTGTAGACCAGGCTGGCCTCGAACTCAGAAATCTGCCTGCCTCTGCCTCCCAAGTGCTGGGATTAAAGGCGTGCGCCACCACCGCCCGGCATTTTGTTTGTTTTTGAGAAAGAATTTTAGTCTGTACTCCAGACTGACCTCAAATTTGGTTTTGATGCTTGCACGGCAGGTCGGTGGGAGAAGCCAGTGAGGCATTGTCTGTGATCCACACGGAGCCCAGTGATGGGAAGAAGGGGGCCTGTGGTTGGCTTAGGGCTGTCGCAAGACTTCAGATCCCTTCTCAGCTTTCTCTGGACAAGCAGTGGGAGTATGAAGGTGTTTCCACAGGTTGCTTTAGGTGGTCCTACGGACTCGCACATCCCACAGGAGGGGTTGCTGCGAGCATCCTTTAGAGGGCATCGAAATAGTGTGCTTTTGGTCAGACTATCCTATGCAGTGGGAGGGGAAGAGGCAGGAGAGGGAAGGAAGGGCAGAATCTGAGGTCTAGGATCACTTGTGGTGAGGCATGGAGAGGGAAACATGTTTTTGTGGATGCTGCCCGGTGAGCAGGGTTCTCCCGCTCCCCCCACCCCCCAGCATGTGTAAGTGAAGAACTGAGTTCTGAGTGACCCTGGCTTGACGCTGTGTTGCCGAGTGGGACTGAAGCATTGGCATTATGGGTCACACCCTTGCACTGAGGGCACTGTGGCTATACCATTCCTTGCTTTGCTTTTGTCTGAAGTTTATGAAAAAGGAAACTTAAAAAAATTGCCTGAACCCCTAAAGGGACATGGGAGGGATCCCCATAGCAGGTCCTTTGCCAGCTTTGGGGGAGAAAAATCAGTGTCTCATCTGCCCTAGATCCCCCCTTTTCCTTCCTGTCCATGGTTTCTGCAAGGGTCTCTCAGTCTCTAGTGCCCTGCCTTCTGTTAGGAGCAGGGTGTTGGTCAATACAGGTTAGAGGTCCTGAGGCCAGAATAAAATGACTATTGCTAGGGCCTCTGAGAATAAGCCAAGAATCTTAGGATGGGAGAGCCTTCTCGATTATCCATGCAGGCTAGTGTCCCAGTGTTGAGCCAGAACTATGGAGAGCGGACATGTGGGTCAGAGCCAGAGAAGACAGGTGACACCACAGGACAGGATTTAGTTGGGCTGAGATAGTTTGAAGATAGAAGCCAGGCCATGAGCCAAGGGTTGAGGTGGCTCTTGAAGCTGAGGACGGCAGGGAAACAGACAGAAGGTTCTAGAAGGGACCACCACCCAATCTGTTGTCCTGAACTTGAGGACCATCAGGGAACAAGTGTGTGCTGTTTTAAGTCCACAGTCATAGGACACCGGCACAGAATGTTGACATTCAGAGAAGTCCAGGCCCAGCCCCCCCCAGGATGGATGTTAGGGGTCCTGTATTTTATGGTGGGTCACATCCTCTCCTTTTTTCCAGACTCAACTTCTCAGCTGCTTCTCTGTCATCAGCAGCCTGACCTTCTCACAGGGGAGCCGAACTGCCCCCCACCCCCAGTACTTGGAGACACTGGGGTGGAAACCCCAATGTTGAAAATAGCCCCACATTATTCTTGGTTAGGTTTCTGCTCTCTTCCCCGAGGCAGCCGGCTGAGAAAGCCACTTCCTTCTGCCAGCCTGCAGTCCACTCTGGCATCTGTCTGCTGGCCTGCTGAGCTCCCAGCCGCCTGGGGCTGGCCCAGAGGAGGGTCTCTGTGGAAAGATTTTTCCTATGTTCCTGGCCTGGCTGTGGCTGGAGGGGTGGGGCTGGGCTGCTGCCTGCTTCTGTCTTTTTGTTCTAGGGTCTTTCTTGTTGTCAAGTTCGAGGCCGTGTTTCCTTTCTCAGGGCACTAGCTCCTGCCACAACAGTGTCACAGCCAAGAAACTTGTTTCCACTCAAAACCACGGACCGGCACAAGGTCTTTCTTAAGAAAATTTTTTCTTCCCCCTGTTTCTCAAGCTTGACCTTAAGGGCTGGTTGCCACTGAAAAATGTAAATGACACCGTAGAACACAGATCACCTTAGGTGCACGAAGAGGATGAGGCTTTTAAAGCAGGCTTTACACTTTGTCCCATTTCCCACGGGCGGGTTCTTAAATGCCAAGGAGGCAAATTGTGCCCTGCTCATGTGACTCACGTGACTGCTCACGTGAAGACAAAGCTTCAGATGATGGCTTGCCACTCTCTCCTCACCACCGAGTGGGCCAGAGATGTTTGTTGAGTGAAATGGATGTGTGAGTGAGGAGCCCCTGGGTCTGATGTGACTCGAAGGTTCTAGAACACATGGTCACCCTCTCTGCTAAGTCAGACACATATGCTCACTTGAAATCATTCTCCAGGTGGATACCAACATTCTGAGTGTCTTCTGGACTGGAAGACAACCTGTCTGGGACAGTGATTCATTCCAGCATGCCAGATTTTACCCATGATCCTGAGTGGCCCCAGTGATATCCAGGGCAGGTCACCTCACTCATGATTAGGAAGACTCTGAGACAGGGGGTGGTACCCTTATTCCATCTCCCTCTGCTTCAAGAGCATCTCTCTCACTATTCAGATAGAGAAACTAAGACCCAGAGATGAGCTATAAATGGCAGAGTAGCTTGTACTGGCTATGAGGTGACCCGGTGATTGGTGAGGGTGGTTAGCAGCCTGCCAGGCTCTTAACCATGAAGCCCTGACTGTGTCAGGCACTCTTTCTCCCTCTGTGTGCTTCAGGGGAGGGTCCCATTCTCACCCAGCTATGGACCTTGGCATCTCTGAGATAATGATTCTTCCAGAAGGGTCTGTGACTGGATAACGGCCGGAGAATATAAGGGAATGCTCTCATTGGGCTTCTGGGAGGTTCTCCAAGTCCTTCCTAGCTAAGGAACAGGTATGAGGACTCTTCAGCCCCGAGTCTCCATCTTTACCCCATCACACAGGAAACTCCTTCTTCTTACCTCTACTTGGCCTCCTGTGATGTGGGACTCTCCCATATGTCATGGATATAGGTGTGGCATATGAGGCAAGGTCAGAGAGACCACCTACCCTGGAGTGGTCGGATGTCACCCAGCTCTCTTGCAAGTCTGTTCCTGACACTGGTACAGAATCTAGTGTCCTGGAGCAAAACTAGACCAGTCTCACACCTCGAGTATTCCTGGATGGGTGCTGGCTAATCAGTCCAGGTGTCCTTCTTTAGCCCCTCTCTGTTGGTCTGCCGACTTCCCACAATGTGTAGTTCATATCAGAAGAGTGGGGACTTTCACCGCTGAGCTGTCTTATCCATGAAACCCTTATCACGGGCTACCTTGCCATCCTGGCTCACCTCCTTTGGCCACTCAATAATGTCATGAGATGGTTATCTCTGCTGACGCCAAGGAAGCGGAAGGATGGTAGGGCTACAGGGCTTGCTCCGGGCTGATTGGTGGTGTAGTCTGAAGCCAGGCTCCTTATCTGTTGCTCTCACTGTTCTCACAGAGGTTCGCTGCAGAGCCCAGGAATGTTACAACCTGAGGGTTTCAAAAGCATTTGTTGCTCAGAAGAAAAGACCTTGTTACAAAGTTGTTTGTTGAAGCGTTGCTCTTGCAGCTCAATCTCCGCCTCTGTTTTTCTGGAACTTAGAGGCTGAAGCCCAGGACCGCATATCTTGAATAGAATCTAACTACCACTCAACTCAAGCCAGTGATGGACCCAGCCCAGGGTGGCTGCTCCTCCTGACACTGCTAACTCCTTCAGGGAACTAACCAACCTTACCACACTTTTGTTAATTAAATCACACACTTTTCTGGTATGTATTAAGTGTTCCCTGTCCCCTTTTCCTATCCTGGGACCAAGAATGATCCCATATCCTATGGCAGTCTTATCTCTTTGGCAGTGACTCTTTCAGACTGCCTGGCTTGCATAGCTTTGACTATTTTGAGGTGTCCTACAGAGGTTACCCAGTTGGGACTTCATGGTCTTTTCTTCCCATTTAAAGGAGGATGCTGAGACCAGGCATGGAGATGCATGCCTTTAATCGGAGCATTTCAGGAGGTGGAGGCAGGTAGGTCTCTCAGAGTTAGAGGCCAGCCTGGTTTACATAATGACTTCGAGGCCAGCGGGGGCTACACGGTGAGACCCTGTCTCAAAATAAATGAATTAAAAATGAAATAAATTAAAAAACTGCTTCTGGAGCGTCAGGCACACTGCACCAATGGCTTCTTTGTGGGTGCTGGCCTTGGTCTTTCAGGAAACTGTCCCTTCTGTCTACAGAGGATTCTCCAAGTCCACAGACCAATGACAACGGGGGCAGCTCAGGTCTCTGGAACGTGTGCTCTGCCAGGGAATACAGGCTGAGGCCTCTTTGTGACTCCCATAGGTCCCTCAGTTCCTGCGGTCTCCAGCAGCTCCTACCTACCGTTCTTTCTGAGAATGCTCCTATTGAGTTAACATGAGCAGTTTTCCCAAAGGTCCAGAGACGACACGGCCTGCGACACTCTGGAACCCCAGCCTGCTTTCTGTCTGAGCAGCTTCTCCATCCTGCCACTCCAGCCATGAGAGCTTCCTTTCGCTTTTCCCAGGATCCACACGCCCTTTCAGCGAAATCAGAACCAGTGCCCCACCACTTCCTCTGCTTGGAATCTGCTTCCTTCTCTCATAAGCTGGTTGACAGCTTCAGATTCCTTTGCCCACAGCCACCTTCGGAAAAGGTCTCCCCCAGCCTCCATAATAAAATAAACAACTCCCTTTGCACCGACAGAGTTTGGACAAAGATATGTGAGACCTTTTTTCTTTTGTTAGTGAGTCTCCTCTATGGTACACTCAAGGAGGGCAAGACTCTTCCTGTTTGTATTCCCTGGTGTATCTTTAGGCCTGCAGCCTGGAGCTAGGTGGATTATAAAGGGTCCCGTACTCTTGTGGCCTCATCCATCCACTTATCAATCCACCTGTCACTTGATCTTGTATTCACTTAGCACTTATCCACCCAAACATCCACCCATTCATTAATCCACCTATATACCCAAATATCCACCCACCCACCCACCCATCCATCCGTCTGTCAGTCCATCCATCCACCCATCCATCCCTCCATCCTTCCATCTATCCATCATCCATCTCTCCCTCCCTTTATCCATTCATCCCTCCCTTTATCTGCCCATCCCTTCTTCCCTCTACCCACCCATCCCTCCCTCCCTCCATCAATCCATCTACCCATTCACCCACACATCCATCCCTCCACCCATCTATCCTCCATCCATCTACCCACCCACCCATCTATCCACCCACCCATCCATCCACCCACCATCCATCCCTCCCTCTACCCATCCATACCTCCTTCATCTACCCTTCCACTCTCATGTATCCCATCAGCCACTTGTCCTCCACTCACCTACACACATCATTGACTATCCATTGACCCACCTACTTGCTCATTCACTCACCTATTCACATACCTACCGTCTCTTCACAATCACCCACCCACCCATCTACTTATCAATCTCTCTACCCACCCGCCATCCTCCCACCCACCCACCCACCATTCACCCATCCATTCATCCCTTCACCTAGCATGTACCCACCCACCCATCTACTGAGCCAAGCATAGTGACAGGTTTGTCACACAGGATCAAGGGGAAGCCGCTGCCCTCCCTCTTGGAGCCTATCATCTTGGTGACTGCAGGGGATGGTCCTGTCCACAGGTGGAGCTGCAGGCCTTAGGCTTTGAACACCTTGCTGTGGCTGTGGGTGGCCCTGTGTTGGCTGAAGATGACGGCTCAAAGCAGGGCTACTACATTTGCATCTTTTGCCATTTTGGTCTCAGTTTTGTAGAGGAAACTTTTCTGGAACTCTTTTAAAAACCAGAAGAAAAAAAAAAGAGCACAGGAAATCATGTCTTGTGTTCTTGGTCGCTACACTTGTGCTAAGTTTGAACACAGCCTTCTTTCTTTCCTTCCTTCCTCCTTTCTTGGTTTTCTTTCTTTTATCTTTCTCTCTCAAGTGTGAAGTGAAGAGTGCACTGTTAATAAGAGGTGTATGTGTGGGGTGCTGGCCTGCAGTGTAAGGTGTGGGAGGGGGAGAGTGCTGGCCTGCATTGTAAGGTGTGTGTGTGGGGTGCTGGCCTGCAGTGTAAGGTGTGTGTGTGGGGGGTGCTGGCCTGCAGTGTAAGGTGGGGGGGGAGAGTGCTGGCCTGCAGTGTAAGGTGGGGGGGGGAGGAGAGAGTGCTGGATTGCAGTGTAAGGTGTGGGGGGGAGAGTGCTGGCCTGCAGTGTAAGGTGTGTGTGTGGGGTGCTGGCCTGCAGTGTAAGGTATGTGTGTGGGGTACTGGCTTGCAGTATAAGGTGTGTGTGGGGGGAGAGTGCTGGCCTGCAGTGTAAGGTGTGTGGGGGAGAGAGTGCTGGCCTGCAGTGTAAGGTGTGTGGGGGAGAGAGTGCTGGCCTGCAGTGTAAGGTGTGTGTGTGTGTGGATGCTGGCCTGCAGTGTAAGGTGGGGAGGGTACTGGCCTGTAGTGGAAGGGGTGGGAATGGGAGGTGAACTGCCCAAGGAGAGCATCCTTTGGAGCAGAGTGGTTGGGGTGAGGTGATGCACAGACAGAGAGTAGGGATGAGGCTCAGTCATGAAATGGTTCAAAGCCAGCAGCCTTACTCTGCTGCAGGAGCCCCGGAGATGGCTGAGAGCGGCCAAATGTCCAGTACGTGACTGCTGCGGATGCTGAGCTGGTTACAGCGGGCCTTACGCTCAGGAGGCCAGAGCCGTGGCCAGGTGGCAGGGCCGGGATGGAAGGAGGATGGTTTCTGTTGCTCTAGCTGTAAGAGGGAGCTGTGTGACAGGTGCCCTAGCTTCCTCCTCCGTAGAGCCAGGATATCCTGGGACTCGTGTTTCTCAGATCACGTGAAGGTGAAGGGAGAGTGACCCCATGCTGGTCCCCAGTGCGAGTTCCCCACACTGATGGCCATCCAGGCAGCAAGGTGGATGGATACAAGTGACCAGAGAAAGCCACTGGTCAAAGGAACAGAGTATCCAGCTGGAATGGGGGGGCACTGTGGACCCCACAGAATCAGCTCTGCCTGGGGAGCTCTCAGGTTCAGAGGCTACCCCCTTTAGCACCCTGGCATATGCTGTGGGTTTGGCCAGGCGAGGTCTTTGTCTCTTCTGGGCTCTCTTGTAGATCCAGAGTGAGCTCTTTCATGCCCATGTCCGCTCTCACCACAGAGCCACTGATCTGGGCTGACAAGACCCAACCCCGTGTCTCCAGTAGCAGTTACAACTGCTCAGGGGACAGACTGTTCTGCTCTGAGGCCCCAGCGACACTTAGTCAGTGTCTCATCCCAACCTTGCCTGCCCCTTGCCTGGTTACTGCCTCTCAGCTAAAGTCGGCTGCAGAGATGGAAACCTTGCCGTTAGGTTCGTGCCAAGCTGCTGCCGTGTCCCGTGGGGCTCATCGCCATGGGCACAGAAGGTAGTTTTTCCTACAGACTTTTGGCTATGGATCTGAATTGATGCAGCAGCTCCTAGCTCACTCCCTCCACTTGGAGCCGGGCTGTGTGCTGGGGGTGGCCATGAGCTCCACAGGGCAATTGAAATTCAGATGTTAGCACAGGAGTTGGGGGCAGCATCTCAGCTCCTCTCCAGGCTCCAGGCTCCCTGCTCTCCTTCTGAGCAAGAGAAAAAATGTTCTAGAATCTAGCTGATGTGGGCTGAGTGCCTGACTCCCACCCTCAGCTGTGTTCCTTCAGTTTCTTCAGAGAACCTGTTCACTCACTGTATGGCCTCCCCCACCAACCTCCCCGGGACAAGTTCTGCCCCTTCATGGGCTCTGCAACAGAGCTTTCCTCAGGGCCAGGGTTGGATGGCCTGTAAGGCAGTTCTTTCTCTTTTGTGAGCAATGGGGTTTGCCTTGCACAAGGCCCCTCAGTGCAGGGGTAACCGGAGATAATACAGTTAGAGATTTAATCATGGAGATTAAACGTCAGGGTTCTTTTCTTGCTGGTACCAGGTCTGGTGCTAAATTCTCTCTGTGTCTCTCTGTCAGTCTCTGTCTTTAAATCTGTCAATCTCTGCCCCTCTTCCCCCTCCCTCCTTCCTATTCTCCACCCTTACTTAGACAGGGTCTCCTGTAGCCCAGGCTGTTTTCCAATTCCCTACATCGTCAGGGATGACTTTGAGTTCCTGACTCTCCTGCTTCCTCCTGAGTGCCCCATTACAGGCATTCTTCATGCCAGGTGCATGCTGTACCTGCAGGTGCAACTCAGGGTTCTTGCATGCTAAGTGAGCATGCTATCTGAGCCACATCTCAAGTCCCTGGTCTTTGTCTCTTAAGAAGGATCCTTTGGATTTCTGAACAGCAGGACCCTAGACTAGGTTCATTCTGGGCAGGCCACTTGGCTCGACTACCACAGTTTCCAGGTCTTTAAGAGAGGAATAGTAGGTCAGCTATTGTATCAGATTTAATAGAGAACTTGGACAGCCATTTCCCAGCATGGTGTGGATTGTGGTGCTGGACACAACCATCTGACTGATGGTACAAACGAATGGTTACTTTTGAAGATTCAAACACCATGCAACAGACATGATAATTACACCCTATAACCTAGTGGGTGAGCATAGTTGGTGTCCCACTGAGGCTCAACAAGGGGAAGTGGCAACTATGCCAGGCAGCTACCCACTGGTGCAGCCTGGCCTGTATGCTCAGGATGCTGGGTCTCTTCCTGTCTTCTCCTCAGGGTCGTAAAGAGTGAATGTTGCTTATAGTCTCTGAATGAAAGTTCCCAGGGAAATAAGAGACATCGTGTTACACATTCTTTGAGGCAGATCTGAGGATGATTAAAATGTCCGTGATGGAGGCTGGAGAGACAGTTGAGTAGTTTAGTATGGACCGATCTTACAGAGGACTCAAGTTGGGCTCGTGGCAGCTATGTCGGGCAGCTCACAACTGCCTGTAACTCCAACTCGAGGTCAGGGATAGGGGAATGTGATGGTCTCCTCTGACCACCTCAGGCACCCACACACCTATAGCATATACATATAAATAAAAATATGTTTAAGATAAAAACATGTTAACAACCGTGGAGATAAAGAATGTGGCAGAAGAACCCAATTATCCTGGGCTATCTCAGTCTCTAAATAGCCCTTTGCTGCCCATCTCTGTGAGTGACCTAAGGTTCTTGTGACTGCAAGTGAGTTCTTCAGACTGTAGAAACAGAACCTAGCTCCCACCATCGCAAATGGGGGGCGTCTGAGGTCTAAGCAGAGATTCCCTTCCTTGGCCTTAACCCTCGTGACTCATGTTTCCGCTCATGTATTTGAAAGATGCCTCAGCTGATAACTTTCTTTTTTCCTGCTACTTTGAAAACCCGAATCTGTGTTTCTGGACCATGGTATTTGTCTCCAGAACAAACTTAGCATTTGCTTGCTTTGAGGTGAGAGCTGTGTTTTTTTGAGGTAGAGGGCCCATTCCCTTCCATGCAGAGGAAACCCTGGCTGGGGTGCAAAGTGCCATCTGTGGATGTGCAGCCAGCGACACCCCCCACCCCCATCTCTTCTTGTTTCTATTTCAGGTTCTCCTTCTGAATTTCAGTTTGGCTCAGGTTCCTGCCTTACTGCCTGCCCTGGCTGGGAGCAGAGTTTCGGGGATCCTGTCCATCAAGGTAGTTCCACAACACCGGTTCCCGAGGTTACTCACGAACCTCTCTGATAAGAAAACCGAAAGGTGAACTTGGACATTGAGGACGCCAGCAACTTCCTGAATCCAGCGGTCCTCACCCCGCCCCAAGGGACGAGTGACTCCCTAAGAGGAATCACTGCAGGAAACCCTGAGTTTTCGATGGCCCTGGAAAGGGAACTGTCCTGGGGCAGGTCTGGTTTCAGGATCTCACCTCAGCTGCTGGGGAGGGGGGCAAAGTAAGGGGACTCCAAGCAGGGCCCCAGAGGTGGGATTTCTTACCATGCTTTGCTGGGACCTGGTGCTCCTCAGCCACCTGTGTTTGACAGCCTTGCTTCGTGGCAGGGCCATGTGGTTGCAACATAGTTGCTGAGGTTTCCATGGCCTTCTAGCCAAGGCTGCTCCAGGTGCTGAGGGAAAAAACACGTGGGAGACAGAATTAGACCCCCATGGAAAAACCACCACCAAGCCTGATGTTTGTAGCTTTCACTCCAGGACCCACACCCTATAACTGACTTTGGAACTTGATTCTGGACTGACATCGAGCTTGTTTTGAACCTGTCTTTTACATCAGTCTCCTCCAAAGTCAAGGGACAGATCCTAGGTGTGGGTCTTTCTTTCTATTCTCTTAAGCTGGGCTGTCTAGGCAGCTGCTGTCCTCAGTGTCTGGTTTCCTCTCCCAAACTCCTGGGTATCTTCAGGATCTGCCTCTCCTGGGGCCTGGTAGATTGAGAGTTAATTTTTGTGCGGTGCTCCTCAGATGACAGGCACAGTGGCTAAAGAGGAAACATACACATTGAATACAATGGGTCCCTAAAACCTGCTCAAGGGTTAGATACAACTGCTGCAAACATCATTTTTGTGTAAAATAAGTGTGTGTGTGTGTGTGTGTGTGTGTGTATCTGTCTGTATGTCTCTTTGTCTGTAATGGCAAGGAGACGGTGTGGGATTCCCTATATCTGGAGTTACAGGCAGTTGCCAGCCACCCAACATGGTGATGGTAAGTGAACTCCAGTTCTCCGAAACAGTAGCAAGAACTCTCAATGACTAAGCCATCTCTCCTGTCCCAAGGAGTGACTTTAAACATTCAGAAACATTGTAAGAATAGTAAAAATAGGGGCAGGAGAGGTGGCTCGGCAGTTAAAAGAGCACTGTTTGCTCTTCCAGAGGTCCTGAGTTCAATTCCCAGCAACCACATGGGGGCTCACAACCATCTGTAATGGGATCTGATGCTCTATTCTGGCCTGCAGGTGTACATGCAGATACATCATTCATGTACATAATAAATAAATAAATCTGAGAGAGAGAGAGAGAGAGAGAGAGAGAGAGAGAGAGAGAACAAGAACTATGTCATGGCCAGAGTCACCTGCGCTGTGTTGTAACAGTCTTGTTGGGGTGGAAGTCACGTCCCCTGGAATACATCCATCTAAAGTTCAGTTCAGGTGTCTTAGGCAGACAGATAGATTTGGTCAGGCTTAGAGGCCACCAAGGACAGACCAGCCCTTGACAGTCGGCAGCCTGTACAACCGGGAGCTGAAGCCGCAAGCTTCAGGCCTCAAGATCTGGTAGAATGGAATCTGCATTGTTATCTCTGGCCCTGAGTAGAGACCAACTTTCTGAACTTCCAGAAAGACCCCAGGATTCCTACCTAGCAGACGCTTTCTGGGGAAGAATGAAGACATACTTTGCCCATCCCTTAAGGGCCTGTCAATCACCTGCACCCCTCAGGAAAGCTGTCTGCCACAGACACTTCTTCAGTAATATAGCATGAAGCTTGTCTAAGCCTGTGCAACAGCGTGATAGGCTCTCTGGTCACTGTCACCCTGCATTTCCCACCATGATGGTCCCTTGGGCCGCTGTCCACTCTCACCGTTCTGTGCTACACCCTGTGTCTCAGCTGATACTTCTTTGTAGATCTGACGAAGACAGAGGAGCTGAGGGGAGGGCAGAGGGAGCTCTGGCCATTTTTACTGTATTCACAGAGTTGTGTGACCTTCCCTTCAGGCAGTTTCTAGACCCAACCAGAAGTCCTGGGGGTGATGTGGAGGTGGAGGTGGTGGGTAGTGGGTGGGTGAGGAGCTTGGTGGCCAGTCTGCAGACTGTGACAACTGTTGCCATGACTTTATATAAACAGTGCAAGCCAACTGCCGACTCTTTGGTGTGTGCGTTTTCTAAGTTAGATTAAGTCTCAGGCTTGGTGCTCTCCGGAACCACCAGGGGAAACCCCCAGCCCCTAGACCTTCTGTCTCGTGTGCTGGGCATGGAATCTAGGTACATGCTAAGCCAATCCTCTGCCACTGAGCAGAACCCCAACATTCAAAGATTTCTGCCCACATTTAGGGGTGAACTAGAAGTTCAGGTTGAAAGAGTCTTCTTTGGACCTGGTGCTGAGGGGACGGCCCAGGCTTCCTACTCTTAGATCTGCTTAGCTTTGGCTTTGAGATCCCCTCACAGCCTGGCCAAGTCTTTTACCCAGGCCTGTTTTTAGGGCTGTGTGTCATGCTGGCTGTGTCTAGGGACTCAGAGTGCTATGGGGGAGATGGCTGTCAATGAGCCCCAAGTCACTACTGTAGGTGACAAAAGAAGCCTCTTGGGGAGAAGATGCTCTATATTACCCGTGTCCTCTTGGAAGCACCTCGGAACAGAGAGTCTTACTGCATCTGTTCACTTATTTCTTTATGTGCATGCCATAGCATACCAGTGAAGGTCAGAGGGCAACCTGTGAGACTTAGCTCTCTACTTGAATTCTATGGATCCTGGGAATCGAACTCAGAGAATTGAGCTTGTTAATTAGTTTCACCAGTTTTACCTATTGAGTCACCTGAATGGTCCCAGGAGAGAAGATATTCGATTTTTATATATTTAAAAAATATCCATTTGTGTGTACATGTGTGTGAGTGTATGTCTGAGTGCCGTGTGCATCTAGGAGTCTGCAGAGGTCAGAGTCTGGTCAGCTGCGTGGTGGGCCACACACAGCTGGCACCGTGAATGCTGGTAGGAGCAGTGGAGATGGCTGGGAGCTGCAGCTTCCATTTTAGATGGAATCGGTCACTTCTGGAGGTCAGGCTCTGTCTGTGGCCCCCGTGCTGTGGGTTGGGAGTGAAGGTCATGGCACCTCATTGCCCAGCATTGGTGAGGCATGAGATTGAGGGCGAGCTGGAATTCTAGAACATCTTGGAGGAGGCCTTTCCACTGAAGGCAGTGTGTGTTAGCCCAGCATTGACAGAATGGAAGAAAGCACAACTGAGGTACACTCTTCAGGCTGGAAGGCTACCATGGTACTCATTCACTGGCTAGGTCAGGTAGCTCCTCTTTCAACTGTCCTGACAGGAATGAGGATATTCCAAAAAAAAAAAAAAATGTGCACTCCTCTCTGGCTATCAGACTTTTGAAACAACAGACTCTAGGAAGAGACATCACATGGCCCGATAGCTTGTCAGATGACCTTATGGGACAGACTGGAGCTGAGCCAGTGGTGATGGGAAGGCCCACAGCTGGGTCAGGACCCCTTAGCTCTGCACTCCTTGTGCCTTTTATTTAGAGAGCAATCTCCCTTCAGGACCCCAAGGATGGGCTTGGGGGTTGGTGTTCCTCTTTGTTTCTCTTCCCAACATGGACACCCATGTCTTCTGAGTGAAGCTCCTTTCTCTGCTTCTCCCTGTTACTTATGTGTTGACTTGGACTGTTGAGGATGGTAGCCAAGAACAGCGACAGTCTCTCGAGTGGAACCGAGGCCCTGTATCAATGATGCAAGACTAGCTGGGGACATAGCTCAAAGGACTCCCCCTGGGTCACCTTTCCTTATGGTCCTGGCTCCCTCAGAAGATTATAGCAGCTCCCATGAAACTCCCATGCAGGAGAAATGGTGGTCCCAGGGAACAAACCAGGCTTTTTCTAGGAAGGTCCTGGGCATGAGCCTGGATGCTGCAGGTCTGTTGGGAGAACAGACATCGGACCTCCAGACATGGGAATCTAGTCTTCTAGGACCCTGGAAAGAGAAGCTCTGCTGTGCTGGTGACATAGAGGTGACAACACTAAATGGTCTAACCTCACAAGCGCCTCAGGGGGAAGGTGGCCTGTTTGGAAGGCAGGAGAAGCTGGTGGGGAACAAGGCCCCAATGAGGCTCCCTGCAAACTTCTGCTCTGTGAGAGGTTCATGTAGGGTGTGGAGCCCTGGGCTACCCCTGTCTGTGGACTGTAGCCTGGGACCCCTCAGAAGAGGACTGGGACCTGGCTAGCCCAGGAAGGGCAGGGGGTGGGCATTGACTCTGGCTGGTACTAGGTCTCAAATGCCTCCAGGAATCTAGGAAGGAGGTAGCTGGCTCCATCTGGGATTAGGAGACGTCTTAACAAACAAACAGGCCTCGAGTGGCAGAGTCTGGGATGTCTTTAGGTTGCAATTTTGTCAGGCATCCTGTGGAAAGCATGGCTTCCTCCCATGCTAACACCTGGCTATACTTTGGGCAAGAGGCAGTTTGAGTCAAGATGGTCTTTCTGGAGAATCTAGGGGCTGAAGTGCCTGCCTCCCTGTGCAGCTGCAGGAGGCTTCCCAGGGCGGGTGTGGCATCCCTGGGGCTGGCTCACTTCCACCAGCAGTGGTGAGGGAGCCTGAATCACAGGTGGGGAGTCACCTCACGAGGAACGGAAACCTAGCTGGGCTGCCGCCCCCTTCCAGTCATGGGCTTGGTTGGAACACATCTTCTCTTGATATATATATATATATATATATATATATATATATATATATATATATATATATATATATATTTAGAATCAATCGTAAAAACAATCATAAAAACCTATAAAATCTGAAAGGGGGAAAAAGTACCATTCCCTGCCAGCCTACAACCCAGAAGCTATATTGTCTTCATTCTGGGGCCAGGCTCTGATCTGAATTGTAATTTTTTAAAAATATATTATAACATGCATGCTGTCCTCGGAGCTATTCCTTCAAATTGTCACTAGGAAAGTGGCAGGTGAGAGTCACTGACATGCAGGCCGCCGCACTCCCGCAGAGGTGGCTACTCAGGCTCTCAGTATTGTTCCAATGAGCAGTGTGGGTCTTTTCTTCCCTTAGGGCTTGCTGTCCCATCTCTAATGTCCCCTTCAGCCCTGCTTGACACATGGGGCTCAGGCTCTTCACACTACTGTCCCTCTGACTGCTCACTGAGTGATGTTCTCTTTACTTTGGCCAAGTCCCTCTCCAGTGTCACTGTCTCCAGAGGAAGCTGTCCCCCTGTCCCTCCTCAGCCACTGTCCAGCTTTGCCGTTCTCAAGGATACTTGTCTCACCTGACACCTGCCTGAGCTTGTCATGAAGGATGGCCTGCTTAGCTCACAGGACTAGCTCTCAGTATCTTCCGACTCTGTCACTTCACCTGTGACACAGATACTTGGGATTCATTTACTATGTATGGTGACTCAGACCCTAACACCCAGAGGGACCAGACTCTGGCACCTAGAAAGACTCAGACACTGGTACCTGAAGGCAAGCCTGTTCCTCATTATTTCAGTCTGAACTGGAATCCTCTTACTAAAGCCACTGATCTGGGCCCTGTTTCTTACAGAGCCACTTAATTATTCTCATCCTGACAGTGGGACAATGGTGGCTCCTGTCTCACTGGGTGGCTGTGGGTAAACAGACATGTCTCCAAAGTCACTTAGGATGGACAGCAGGCAGTTATTAACCTTGAGAATTTCCCTAAAGGGACTACCCCACTCAGAAGGTCATTTTAAAAGGCTGTGGGCAACCTCTCTCCTCTTCAGTCGCCGTGGCTATGACTCCTACAGTCCTCAGTGCTGGATACTCGGTATCCCCTTAGTGCTGGGTGCTCAGTACTCTCTGTGCTTGCAGCCTGAGCTCCACTGCACTGTACTCAAGTCTCAAGCCTCTCATTCCCAAGGACTGAGGAGTTGGGGAGCCACTGTTTCCAGGAGGTGTTGGGGAGGGGGTGTGAGCAATGTTCACTATCTAGATGAGTCTGTGGGACTCTAGTGAGGTACTGCCAAATGCAAGGCTCCCACAATTGGCTGCAGGTTTGGAGGCTCACAGCCTTATCAGGTTGTGTGCTCTCCAGCCTGGGTGTGACATTTAATATATGTGAATGCCCTTTGGGTGTCTTGGCAGGCAGGAAGATTTCCTAAAGGGACCCTTGTGCCCTCCCTTTGATTCTGGGGACAAACATACCTTTGCTAGGAAAGTCTCATCCTGGGAAAGGAAAGGCTAAGGTCTGGTGTCAGCCAGAGGGGAGCTTGTCTTTAGGGAAGAGACTTCACACTGTTCTGACTTTGTCAGACTGCCTTGCAGGGGAGTCTGGAGCTGGGACAGTGATGGACAGGACCACATTTGGGCCAGGACAGCTGATCTGTGCACTCCTTTGTCCTCTAAATATCACCATCGTCAGAACCCTGGATACACATGGTAGGAGGGGTCACTGCACCTCCGACACACCAGGTTACCATCCTTTCTCTTACTTTCTTCTTTGTTCCACTCTCTGTTTAATTGGCCTACTGAGGATGTGTGTCTGAGCCATCCTCGGATTCTCAGATTTTGGGGCTGCTGGACTCCAGGTTTGGGCAGTCACGACTTTATTAACACAAGGCCAATGGCATTACCTACCTCTGTCACAGCTGGGAAAACCAAGGCTCAAAGAGGCTGGAACCTTGCCCACCATTACACAACATGTAATAACTGTGTCAGCTGACCCATGGGAGGACAGAGTCTGGCATCCCGCTCTCTCCTGACACTCTGGGATCAGCCCTACTTGCTCTCAGCAGCTGGACAGTAGAGAGCAAAGACTCAGGCTTGGCTTTGTAGTTTAGCTCATGGGGTTCCCACACAGGACCCAGTGCTGTGTCTTGACACCTCCCAGGTGCCCGAAGACACCTGGAGGAACCACCACCCAAGGCTTCCAGCCACTTCTTCCCCAAACCTGACCGCACGGTGAAGACATCTGCCGGGGAGGGTGCGGCACCTGCCAGCCCTCAGCTTCTTCCCTACCCGAGGAGGAACCGGTCCCAGGACTGGCCACTTTCACTGTGCTAATTAAAGCCAAGAGGCAGAGGGATGGGATCTGGGGTCTAGGGGGAACACCTGGGGCCTGGGTGGTGTTCTGCGACTTTTCTCCTTTCAAAAATTTAAAAATAAACTTTATATGGGATTCCAGATAGTGAGAGACACAAAGCTGCCACACACCCTGAGTCTCCCCCTCTCCCCTAGTACGTCTCCACGATCCTTCCTGGAGTACCCAACTCACTAGGGTCCACAGTCTTTGAGGACATGTCATTGGCACCCAGGCCTGGCTGCTGGCTGACATTAGGGTGCAATCTTCATGGTGGACCCCATTCTTTGAACAAATGCAAATGTCATTTGCCACCACTGCCTGCCACACAGGACATTTCCAATCCCCTGGTGCCTCACAGTTCTACCTGTGTGCCTCCACCCTTAGGGTGCTGATTACTGCAGTCTGAGGCATCAGACCTCCACAAAGATGGCTGCAGGTCAAGCTCATGAAAGATAGTGTCTGAGCAGGGCAGTCATGTTGAGACAGGGTAGAATACAAACGGCAAAGAAGCCCTTACGGGGATCTCATCTGCTCGTCCTCATGGCTGTGAGTCAAGAAATGTCAACACAGCTCCCAGGGCCGAAGTCACCTACCAAGGTAATGTGTTTCTCTAAAGGCAGCTCGGATGAAGATGTTCAGAGCAAGATGAGAACTGTGCTTAGTAGGACCAGGATGTGGGAACTGTGCTTAGTAGGACCAGGATGTGGTGCCTTGACGTCTACTGAATCAGCGTTGACTCTCAGCCTAAGGTGACAACAGCAAACTTTAGCAGACCACCTGACAGTTTCATTCACAAAAGGGAAAATTTTTAAGAGACTTAAACCTGCTTTGTTTAAACTTTGCCTAATCTTTATACCTTAGTGTAAACTAAATCCTTGAAGAAGAATACACTTAGTGAACCACAGGGTCCTGTGTGCAGCCATTGTCAAGACACCTCAGGGCCACTGGTCCTTGAGGTGTTCACGTCTGTCTCTGTGGGATTCTGTCTGAATATCTAAAAATCTTACTACCTTCACTTCTCTTTGGATCATCCTGAAATTCTTTTCTGTGGCAAAATTGAAGATCCAGCTTTCTCTGGGTAAAGGTCTCTGAGAGGGGAGGGGACTCCTTAAGGCTGTTGGAGGCTGCTGGCCTGTCTCTTCATCACTGACAACAAGGTGGATGGCCATTTTAAAATGTCCTAGGGAAGTCAAAGATAATTTTAACCAGGTATGGTGATGTATGCCTATAATTCCAGCGTTTGAAAGGCTGAGGCAGGAGGATGTTGAGTTTGAGATCAGCCCATATGTGAGCCCCAAATCCTGCAAGAAGCTAAACATTTTGTGGATGACTACAAAGTGCTTGGGATATGAAAGATAAAACCCGGGGCTTTGAGGACATCTAGATCATTTGAAGTTTCACACGGCTAGAAACTTAGCTAGGGCTTCTGGGGGAGGAGGGGCAGTGGGGAAGAGTGTCCAGTTTCTGTGGTATAATTCAGCACCTGCTGGTCTTAACCTACTGGTGTGGTGTGACCGAGGGTTTGGGGCAGATGTCTCAGTTGGCTCATGAGGCAGTCAACACAGGAATAACATAGGTGACAGCCAGGGACCGTGAACCCAGTTCTCTGCAAAGCGTGCAAGCTCGGATTCGATCAGTCTGGCTGGAGAACGGTGCAGTGGCCACAAGCAATCCCAGGGTTAGGATGAGTTAGAATCAGAGTCCTGAGCCGTAGGCAGTTTGGGTGGGCTGCTAAAGAACATTTCAAATCTCCATCATATGCAAACAGCCATTGCTATCAGTATAATGACTCCCAGGCTGCAGGGCAGCAGGCGAGGGATTTTGAAGTGATGATCCTTGTTCATCAGACTCCTCATTCTCTTATTTATGGGCGGGTTAAGGGAAGTTTTAACTCTGTGCTGGGGAGTCTGTTCAGCTCTGGGCTACACAAGCTGGAGGATAGTCACACGACTCCCCAGCGGGACTCAGGTGCTCATGTGGTTTCAAGAGGAGAATGAGGAAGAAGCAGTTTGCAAACCCAGACCTGGTGGTCCTCTCTGGACTTTTCTGTGGGTCTCCCACAGCTGAGGAGCTTCAGGGCAGGGCTGGCTCCTGAGGCCTTGTTTCACTATATATACCCGGTGCAGATGCCTGTGCCGTACAAGCACACAGCACTGTCCGTGGATGCTCAAGCCGGTTTGAGCTGGCTTTCTCCTCATGGGGATCCCAGTGATGGCGGGATTATATGGGCTCACCCACTCTGGGGTCTGGTCTTGCTATATGGCCACCGTCACAGTTGCAAAATCACGCGTCCAAGGTGACAGACCCATGGTGAAGTCTGGTGATCTACAAAGGAGCTGAGCTGACTCAGCTGGCTCAGACCCCTAGAGGGTCTGGGTGGAGACAACACCAGGGTACAAGGTTGAATTTAACCAATAAGAGTTAGAATCCCATCTCATGGGTGTCGCTTGTATAGTGTGAGTTGTCATGTGCAATGCCTATTTCTGTACCTCAGTTTTCCCATCTGTACAATGAGTATACAGTGATTATCTGTCTAGGCTACTTTGAGAACTGGAAAGGTACTGAAGGTACCCACTGAGGCCTGACAGCAGGCTGATTTAAGCAAACACTCAGAGTTTAACCAGGACCAGAGATGTCAATGTAGCAAAAAGGATTATCAGGTTGACATGAGACCAACCGAGACCCTGGAGACCTGGACGCCATGCTTGGGGCGGGGGGTTGGGGGGAGCTGAGGTCTTAGATAAAGAAACTGGGAGCAGAGAGAGGGGAAGTCAGACAGAGAGTATCACTGTTGAAACCCAGCCTGGGGCCACAGACTGGCCCAAGGAGGTCGGCTTCCACAGCCCAGGGTAGCCTGAGGAATCTCTAAGCTGTCCCAGGACCGGTCCACTCTGTCTTCCAGCCGGAGAGAAGAGGTTATGGTGTCCAGGAGCACACTCTCCATACCATCGGGTGCTGTGGATGTTTAGCAGTCATCACATGTGTCACCACACGTGTCTGTGTGCTCTCTGTGTGTCAGGGTGGGTCCTGTGTGTTTGGCACATGCATGTTGTCTTAGTCCCACCTGAAGTCCGGAGAGGGACCTTCTGGTGTTGTTCCCATTTTTTGTAGACAAGATAAAGGATCAGAGAGGTGAAGTCACTTGCAGAAGGTCACCCAGCTGGAAACAGGCAGGTAGTCTTGCACAGAGTCAGTCCTGCAGCCTGGAGCCCACTGGCCCACAATTCGAGTCTTTAATCTCCTCTCCCCTTTGAGGATTCTGGCTGTGAGCTGTGGAAACTCAGTGGAAATGTGAGGTTGGAGAAAGCAGGGAGTGAACACACCCAGCATGGTCGCTGGCCCTCTACTCCTGGGCCTTAAGAGGTTTGGCTGGGCTCTCCGTGACCCCTTGTGCTCAGGCAGTGTACTCCAGCCTGGAAGGAAAGAAGACAGTGCTGTCACACTGTCCCTGTGAGCTGGGAACCAGGCCAAGTGCCCGGCTGCCTCTTGCTCCGAACTCCAGTGTCCAAGACTAAATTATGTGCATAGTTTTTGAACCTCATCCTGTCCTGGGTCCTCTGGGCCCTGCGAACACCCTTTGTTTTCCAAGCTACTGGCCCAGCTGGCCTGTGGGTTCTGAGGTTCTGCGGTTCTGAGGGCAGAGATTCTGAGCCATTTTGAAGTCATCTGTCTCTTGAGGCCATTTCACAAGAAACTTGCATCTGACGCCGACCTGTGGATCCTTGGCCAGTCCAGCAGAGGGCAGCTTGCTCTGCGCCTTGGTTTTCCCCTGTAGGTTTTTTTGGGGGGGGGCGGGAAGGAGGGGAGTCCCACAGGTAGGCCTGTGTCCAGGATTGCACTGTGAGGATCCACAGTCTCTCTTTAGTTGGAAAGGAAAGAGTGAATGGGGGTTGAAACTACATTTGAACAGGAACCTAGGGTTTTAATGGAAGGATGCTTGGATTGGAGGATGGGGGCTGTGCTCATCCCTGGGTACCACTGTGAACTTTTCAAAGGCTAAAAACTTTGAGGGCATGGCATGAGCGCCTCATCTTGCTGGGTGCATTAGGCAGGCAGATGGCACAGGATGGAAGCTCCGTGTGGGGTGTTTCCTGCACAGCTTCCTGGTATTGGGGAATCTGTGTCTTCTGTACCAGAGACGCATAATATCATTTGAGGGCAGCGGATCTCAACTTGTGGGTCATGACTCCTTTGGGGGTCGCATATCAGATATTTCCATTGCAGTTCATAAGCATGGCAAAATTACAGTTATGAAGTAACAATAAAAATAATTTCATGGTTGGGGGTCACCACAACACAAGGAACTCTATAAAGGGCTGCAGTGTTAGGAAGGTTGAGGACCCCTGTTCTAGGGTAAGGGGCTCCTTGCTCAGATAAGGCAAAAGTGCTCTATGATTTCGTCTCCTGGGATTGTAGCAGTCAGAGAAGCCAAGCTTGCAGCCCTGCGGAGTGTGGACAGGGCAGGCAGCAATGCAGCTACAGGCTAGGCAGCTCCATGCTTAGAAGCATCCTTCAGGTCTGGGGCTCTTCCTATACTGTCCTCTGTTTTGGAGCCTTGACATCACCTGTGCTGTTGGGCTTGCCCTAGGCTGGAGCCCGTGGTTCCTGTGTCTCACATCTATGAGGCAGTCTGAAGCCAGAAGACACCAGCTCTTCTGGGGATCTTCCCAGAGGCCTCCTGTCTTTCCCTGGCTAGAACTGGTCTCATGGCCATTTTTGAGCCAGCCACTTTGCAGGGGTTGGGAAGACCTGATGAACTCAGATTGGGAGCTGAGAGGTCACCTGAGCTTGCAGGATATGTGTCCTTTGCTGTTCTCTTCCTAAGTCCGGATATCTGGACCCCTGAGCGTTGCAGCGTAGACCTGCAAAGACAGAGAGTCCCTGGGGACTCCAGGACGCATGTGCCTCTGCACCCAATTTCTCACCAGCCATCCATAGCCTCTGTAAGCAACATGGGCTTAACTGAGGCTTATCCTCAGGTGATTGACATTTGCCACCCTGTTGCTGCCCCGCTTGCCTGGGTGGGGCTCTGGGAAAGGCTCCTCAACTCAGCTGCTCCTCCCATTCCATCTCTCTCCTCACCGGCTAACCTGGATACCCAGGTCTTTGTTCTCAGGAGCCTCTCAGACAGAGATGCTCCCCCCCACCGCCACACTGAGTCTTGGGTAAGGACCAGTCAAACTTTCTGGTTTGTGTCACCAATTTTCTTTGCTCCTAAGCTCCACTTACAGAGATCAACACCGAGAAGATCTGACCTCCTCCCCAGCTTCAGATGCTTGTGCCCTGTGCCGTGTCTCCTTTCTATATCTTTAGGGCTGAATTTGTTGATCTGTTTGAAGGTGGGTTTTAGGCATGTGGTTTGGTCACACTCGAAGGTGCCGGGAACATCTACAAAGAGCAGAGACTTTGTCCTCCATGGTCTCAAAGCACAGAGAAGCAGCATCAGGTTTTACAACTCTGAGTGTATGATGTGTGTATACGTGTGTGTGTGCACACGTGTGGGTGTGTATTCATGAGCATTTGTGTATGTGTGTGCAGGGACTCACCTGCCGTGGTGCACACAGGAGGTCAGAGGACGGTCTCAGGGGTCAGTTTTTATCTTCCATCTGGTTTGAGACAGGATTTTTTTCTTTGGAGGTAGAGAATGCTGGGTTGGCTGTCCTCTGAGCTCCTGCGGATTCTTCTGTCTCAGTCTCCCGCCTTACCTATTAACTGTAGATGCACCAGAATTGCAGACGTACACCACAGTGTCTGTCCAGCATTAAGCGGGTTCTGAGCTGACATGCTCAAGCCTTCGTGAGCCATCCCCACAGGCCTTGGTATCATTTTTACTATTGACTCTTTGACGACTCTTTCGGATACACCATCCTTGGGTTGGAGATTGTTAATTTTATCCAGACTCCGAGGGGTTAATAAGGTCTAAATGACTTGACCTAGTGGAAACAGCTGCGGTGATCCCAGACCTGAGGTCCTCCCACACAGAGGTCCTCCCACACAGAGGTCCTCCCACACAGAGGTCCTCCCCCGACTTCCCATGTCCAGTTGCTAATCTGGAAGCAGCTTCTCAGGTCACACGCAGGACAGACACCAGGTTCTGCTGTCATTGCCTCCAGAAGGTTTGGGCCCTTAGCCAGAGATAATGTATCTCAGAGTGGCCTGCAGCTTGAGGGGCAGGGGCTCCATACCTCCTCCTCAGCCCTGGCTCTTGACCTATCTTAGCACCCAATGGCCATGCCCCAGCTGTGCTAAAGCCACACTTCCTCTGGCTCATGATGACACCTTTCAGGGAAGTGGCCATGGTGGGGTCTGTGACCACACAGCAGAGGAAGGTTCCACGCAGACAAACAGTGGGTACATCTGTTTCAAGGGTTCTGTGAATGCCGTTATTATCATCTCTGTACCCTTAGCACTCACAGCACAGTAACAATGGTGGCCTTGGCTTCTTCCTCCCCCGTGGCTCAGGGCCTTAAATACCACGTAGAAGAACCACACCATTAGGAAAGCAGTTAGAGATGTGGAGAACGTGACCTGTGCCAGGCCCAAGGCAACCTGTCTGTGGTGGTGTTCTAGACCCAGCAATAACTTCTGCAGAGAGCTCACCCTAGCCCCAGAGTCCAGGAGCATTCTTACAGAGAGCTTAAACACAGGATCGAGATCTTTGCAGGCCCTGCTGAAGTACAGACATGGACATCCAGGGAGGGCCTTGATGCCAGCCCAAGTGTAGAGGAGACTCCTCACAGAGAGGAGGGATGAGGGTGACCACACAGACAGGGCTGAATGACAAGGCCACCAGCCAAGCCAAACGAGCTGCCATGAGAAACCAGAAGAGGGAAGGAGATAGATTTACTCCTAGGCCTCCAGAAGAAGCCCAGTCCTTCGAGCACCTTGATTTTGACCCAGCAAACTTAACTTCTGCATTAGGCAGTTTTTTTCCGTTGCTACAACAAATGCCAGACAGAAGCCATCTAAGGAAACGTTTACTTTAGCTCACAGTCTGAGGGTGAGTCCACCTTGGTGGGAAGTCTCAGCAGCAGGAGATAGTTGTTCCTGCTGAACACACGGCCAGGAGGCAGAGATGAGTGCAGGCATCATCATTCATCTTAATTAACCCGATCTAAAAGCTCCCTCTGCCCAGCTCTTTGAACTTTTATTTTGAGGCAGGGTCTCACTAAGTTGCCCAAGCCTGGGTGGAAGCTGATTTCAGACTTCTAGATTCTAGAACTCTCAAAAGTTAGACTCCTGTTGCAAATTGCTGAGTTCGTGGTGATTTTTATGGCAGACACAGACAGGCATAACGCACGTGATCCAAATTTTACACTAAAAAAAAAAAAAAAAACCCAAAACCCAAAACCCAAAACCCAAAACCCAAAACCCAAAAACCAAAAACCAAAACAAAAAAATAAAAACGAGGCCTAGGAGTTTAGTCCCGGAACTGAGTGGCAAGGTCAGCTGTGTCTTTGTATTTCATGCCCCAGTCTCACACATGTCTTCCCTGGTAATGTTGTTGGGTTTGAGCTTAGGGAGTTGAGTTAGGGAGTTTGGAGCAGGAGACCAGAGATGAGCCGTAATGCAAATATATGCAAATGACCTCTAGTAGATCAGCCTATCAGCTAATTCCTTCTCTCCTTAGAAGTGGATTGCCTGCAAATAAGGGATCTAGATGAGGTCTTTAATGGTGTGCTTGAGGGAGAAAAAAAGGAGCCCCTTAAAGAGGCAGGGAGGAGAAAACCCAAGAAGAGTCTTAAGTGGTTTCTAAATCAACAAAAGATGGCTGAATGAGTTTCTCTCAATAGAGTGGGTTCACCTATGTGAAGCATATAGAACAAAGCAGGGAGCCCAGAAACGGGACGGTTACTGCTGTTCTCTCTGTTCATTAACTCGGGGTAAGCTACTGTTACCACAGTAACAAATCTCAAAAGTTTAATGAGACAACAGTTTACTTACTATTCAAACTCCATTCCCATAGCAGGAATAGGTTGGTTGTTTCTCTCTACTGTGTGCAGGGTCTCCCGGTGTCTGCAGGTTCTCCCACTGTCTGAAGGTTCTCCCAGTGTCTGCAGGTTCTCCCACTGTGTGTAGATTCTACACTGTCTACAGATTCTCCACTGTCTGCAGCTTCTCCACTGTCTGCAGCTTCTCCACTGTCTGCAGCTTCTCCACTGTCTGCAGTTCTCCTATTATGTGTAGATTCTCCACTGTCTACAGCTTCTCCACTGTCTATAGAGTCTCCCACTGTCTGCAGGTTCTCTCCACTGTCTACTCATCACCGCCTCCCCAGCTGAGGTAGAAAGAAGGAGAGAGACTAGAGAATCTCATGGAGGCTTTGTATTTCTTCCTCCTGAAAGGGACTTGCATTGCCTCATGTCATCTCTGTGTTGTTGATACAGCAAAATACCAGAAACTTTACAAGAAAAAGAGGTTGTTTATCTTTGGTTTGGAGACTGAAAGCCCATAGAGCTTGACATGGGTGCTGGCTCCTGTAAAGGCCATAGTGAGGGCACAGTGATGTACACACACACACACACACACACACACACACACACACACACCCCAAAACATCTGTGGGTGTATGCGTGCACATGTGCATAGACATATGTGCATGTAGAGAAGTAGCCAGATTCCCAAATAAAGTATCTTAATTCCTTCTGGGTCAGCACTGCTAGAGACCCCATGACTTCCCCCAAGTATTTCTTGTTAAAGGCATTCACACCAGCATCTGTACTAGCATCCTCAATGACACTGTAAGGACCAGCCTTTCAATACATAGACTCTTGATGAGCAAGTCAAATTCAAACCATAGCCCCCTCTCACCTCTAATGACAGATGCAGTCACATGCTCCCATCGGCTCTTGTGGATCTTCAGGTCAGGGGACCTCAGTGCTGGTCACTGAACAATGAATCCCTCACTACAGGCTGGCAGCTCCCAGCTGACTAATGGGGCATCTCAGCAGTGAACTTGACCTGTGAGGGAAACATTGGATCTAATTAACAGTTGGTCGGTTCTTGCCTACAGGTCACTGGCACCCAAGAGACATGAATCTCCGCAGGCCACAGTTCTAGTCATGGCCAGCTTTATGGATACGACTGTGGGCAGAGCCACTTTTTCTCAAGTGTTTGAGATTTTGGAATTATGTGAATTGACTGACATCTGTATATTTATCTATTGTCTTTCTGCTCTTTCAACCATCTTTCTATCCATCCATCCATCCATCCATCCATCCATCCATCCATCCATCCATTCATCAATTCATCATTCGTCTACCATCCATCAATCATCCATCCATCTATCATCCATCCATCCATCATCCATCCATCATTCATCCATCCATCTGTTGATTCATTATACATCACCCATCCATCAATCATTCATTCATCCATCCCTCCATTCATCCACCATCATCCATCTATCCTCCATACACCCATCTGTCCATTCATCCATCATCCATCCATCCATTCATCCATCTATCCATCTATCCATCCATTTTTCTTCATGTCCATCAATGGGCTTAATTATGGGCTCCAGTTCAGACAGAGCTGTGGCAGTGAGGGATTGGGGAACTCCAGGCTAGAGGACAGTCTGTGCGGGAGAGGTCACCACAGGCCAGCGCTGACCAGTGGAGGGGAAGTGAAGGGGAGTTTGAGAAGAGGAAGCTGAGATGGCAGAAGGCAGGTTTTGAACACCAGGAACAGCTGCACTCATTCACAAGTGGCGCAGCCGTGGGATAGCTAAGAATAAAGTAAAGACCCAGATCAGTAGGTCAGCTGTAACCAGCAAGAAAGACTCACACCACAGTTAACTGGTGCATGAGGTGGGGAACCACCAAAGACTTGGGGAACAGGGCAACAGGAAAGCAAGATCAGAGCAGGTGCCACAGATGACCTCTGCAAATGAGGTCACAGTGGGTGATGGAGATGACGCTGATGACCAAGGTCACAACAAGTACCAGGGTGACAATGACCACTGACGTCACAGTGGGTGCTGGAGGTGAGACCGACAGCTGAGGTCACACCGGGTGGTGGAGGTGACACTCACAGCCTAGGTCACTGTGAATGACAGGGTGGTAAAGGTGACACTGACGGAGTCACTGTGAATGATAGAGGTGACACCGATGACTGAAGTCACAGCGGGTGTCCAAGCTGACCCCAATGGCCAGGGTTTCAGTAGAGTTTGAGCCACACTGACAGTAGCTCAGTCTTGAATGCTGAGGCTGTAGGATGACTGTTGAGGGCTCAAATGTCTCAGCTGGAATAGATAAGGCAGAGGTGAGGGCCAGCTGGATAAAGTAGAACCAGGTGAGGTTGGGGAGAAATGCTTGTCTGCAGGGTCTGTGTTTCCTCTGGGTTAAGGTTCACAGTGGGTTTCAGGAAACCTTGGGACTACTGAGCCAGGTGTAACACCCAGCACTGAGCTGCAGGACCAGCCTGCAGGGAGGTGGGTGGGAGTTACAGTGACCACGCTTGGGGTCTGAGTGGGACAGCAGGGCAGGCTGCCTGGTGAAGAGCTGCGTGGCTATTGTGTGTGACCTCTGCCAAGGACTGAGTCTGGAGTGACCTGTTCCAGTCAGCTCTGCTGCTCTTGGGCACCGCAAGGGGTTTCTGAAAACACAGCTATCTGCACTTGGATTCTACAAGGATGGGGGCAGGTTTCTGAACATCGAGGTCAAAGCAACAACAGAGGTTATAATGTAAAGGGTGAGGTTGGAAGCCACCAGTATGCGAGGAAAAGCCTCCAGGTGAGGTACCTGGTTCTCAAAGGCTTCCCACAGCAAACAACACATGCTGCCTTACAGGAAGCAGGGAGGATAGAGGTCAGAGCCACCGAGGTGAAGCCTAGGACTTAATTTCTAGGACAGGTTGGCTAGATATGCTCCGTGCTTGCCAAAGGGTGAGATCCTTGCCTGAGGCCTTGCTTCTCTTTGTGGGCCCTTCCAGCTTCAGTCTTCAACAGAGAAGAGGTGGGTGTGATTGGTGACCAGTTACAGTCTGAGAGTAGAGACCTTGGATGGATGGCTGTGGGACAGCTTGGGGTTATTTTCTCTCTCCTTAAGAAATTACCAAAACATACAGGTTTCTGCCACGATGATGCAGACACCTGTTTGGGTTTTTCCTTGTCAGCGCGGTTGAATGTGGGTCTGAGGCTGTTTCTAACTTATTCTGGGAGTCTCATTGAGGTTCCTTTCTGTGGGGTTAGCCTTAAGCAGGGGAGATGCCTTCCCACAGTGTGACAATCCTCCTCCCGAGCCCCTGTACCCCATTGTCCTCTCTTTGTCCACATGCCTTGTCTGAGCTCCACCATCTCCTGTCTGAATGCGTTTCTTCTCACAGGCAGTAAAAGAGATAGCCTGCTTCCCTCAGCCCCCAAGGTTACACCTCAGGGACTGTGAAGAGGCAGCAGGCACACAGGGAAGCTAGACACTGTATGTAGAAGCCACTGGCTCTTTGCTACTTGGGAGATGATGTGGCAAGCTCTCTGGGGTCAGGGACTCTGTCTTCATTCCAGCCCTTCCTACTGACTGTGTGAGGTTGAAATCTGCCCCTGTTCCTAGTTCTGGGAAGTCAGAGACAGGTGGATACCTGAGGTGAGTTGGCCAGCCAGCCCGGCTCGCTTACTTAGCAAGTTTCAGGTCCCTGTGAGAGATCTTGGCTTGAAAACCAAGAGGCTCCTGAGGGATAACACTTGTGATTACCTCTGTATTCCACAAATGTGCAAACTTGCTTGTACTTGCACACACACACACACACACTATGCACATGTATATACAAGTACCTGTGTATACATGCACACATATACACAAGTACCTGTATACATGTGCATATGTGTAAACACACACCCTCCAGATGGAGGGCAGTGTATTATAAAATATTTTAAAATTGCAAAGGCAAAGTGGACATCTTCCCCATGCTCAGACTTGCGAGCATCTCTTTAGATGCTCATAGCGTGTGAGCTAGCAAGTTTATAAAGCAATCCTCCGGTCCCCTGTGTCTACCACCCCGGGCTTTGCATCCTGAGGGATCTTGAGTTTCATAGCCAGGCTTTCTCCAGTGAGGCTGGCTTGAGCACAGCTGGCTCTAGCAGAGCCCTGGGCTTGGGACTCCTGCCTCCAGGGAAATGAGATCCTTGTGTCAGGGGAACCTTTCCATGATGACTCTTTCTTGTCATAGGAAATGAGATGGGGCAAGCATGCTGCAGCATCTATTGGATGCTAAGCCTGAGACCCTGACAGAAAACGTGGCCTGACAACTTTGGGCTAGGTCTTCCCAGTGGGATCACACCCCAAGTGGTGGTCTCCTGGGTCATCTGGTTCCCTCATGCCACCAGAAGGAACCTTATTAACTGGGGGTGATTCCGAGAGAGTTCACCCACTTTTATGTCTGCAGGAAAACAGTTATTCTGCAAAAAGAGTAAAACTGGAAAAAAAAAAGTGTTTTAAAGAGCTGCACAGTTGTAGAAACGTGATGTTTACGGTGTTTCCTAAAATACCCAGGGACGGTTTGTGGGAATGTTCTCAGCCCAGTTATGAAAGGATCCAAGGCAAGCGTTTTCAAGGTCACATGAAAAGCCAAACCTGATCCCTGGGTGTGTGCCCTGCCCACTCTAGGGTGTCACAACACGTAGCTCTGCATGCCATCCTGGGGTCACCCTGGGGACCCGCAAGCAGGAAGCTCAGGGCTTTGTTCTTAGCGCATGCTCGCTGATGTTCCCTGCCATCCCCCAGCCTCTGCCCTAGAGCAGATTTGTATAGGAATGTTTGTACTTTGATTAAGAAGAAAAGACAATACCCACCCACATTGTTCCCACTCATCGTGGCTCTTTCATCTTGAGGAATGATGAAGACTGGGTACAAACAGGCACAGGCACAATGTGTCGCTCAGCAGGACATGGGGTCATGCTCCTGCTGGTTCCTGGGATAGGGTCTTTCTTGGCCTACTGGAGTGAGTCTTAGAGACCCATGTCCTTGCTCCATTGCTGACAGAGATTTGCCTACCCCTCTGTCCAGCCTGCAACCCTGCTGAGAGTCACTTGCTGAACATTCAGAGGGTCCCTTTCCTTGCCTTCTTGGAAAAGTTCCAGCGTAGATGCAGATTTTTAATCTATGGAGGGCAGAAGAAACGCAGGTCAGGCCCGTGAGTCTGCTACACGTGCTGGCTCTGAGGCTCAAATCCGGGCCTGTGGCTGGGGAGATGGCTTAGCTCGCCAAATGCTTACCTTGTGAGCACAAAGACCTGAGTTTGCTTTCTAGAGCCCATGTGCAAAGGGGGTGTGGTAAGGCATACTTACAATCGAAGCCCTGGCGAGGCAGAGACAGGAGGATTCCGGGGCTTGATGGCCTGACTGATTAGTCAGGTCCAGCGGGAAACCCTGTCTCCTAAGGTCCTGAGGAACATGGCTGAGGGTAACCTCTGCTCCTTATGCGCACATATGTTAACTGAATTAAAAGACGGTTCATCCTGAACTGATGGCTGTGTACCGATCTCTCTGCTGGCCCAGTGGCCTGTACACTGTTGAGGACCAAACTGCACGGGGCCTTGAGAGGCTACCTGGTTTCTTTTTTTTTTTTCCTTTTTAAAAAAATCTTTCTTTTTTCTACCTATCTTTCTTTTTTTGTTTGTTTGGTTTTTTTAAGACAGGCTCTCTCTCTGTAGCCCTGGATGTCCTGGAAGTCACTCTGTAGATCAGGCTTGGTCTCTAATTCAGACATCCTCCTGCCTCTGCCTCCTGAGTGCTGGGATTAAAGGTGTGTGCCGCCACCACCCCATGGCTGGCCACCTGAGTGCTAAGGGAGCAGAGTGCTTGGTAGAGGCCAGAGCACCAGACCATGTGACCACTGTCTGACCTGGCACTCTCTCTCTCTGGATCTTTATTATGAGATTAGAATCTTGGCCTTTGATTGCAGGTTCAATGTCATTTAACAGTGCGGTGAGTGGCACATACTGTCCCGTGATATGCTGCCTGTGCCTTACATGAGTTTGAGGAACCGAAGTCGGGTCTTCCATAGGAACAGTAAGAACTCTTAACAGCTGGCTGTGGCTCCAGCTCCTGGCCAGCAAACTCTCACGCTCCTGCAGTTTACGTGATGCTAGATTCCACATGGCCACCCGCTCAGAGTGCAGAGCTCCCAGCAGTACCTTCTGATAGATTCAAGATGGAACCATGTGCCAATGGTCAACCAAGCTCTTGGGTTCAAGCAGGTCATGCCCAGCCTTCTTCACATTGCCCAGTGTGGGTGTCTGGAGGCTGAGGTATGGGCAAAAGCCTGCTGGAAAAAGCCAGGAAGATGGCCTTCTGATGAAGAGCTTGGTGCATGCAAGGAGCCGGAAGGCTTTGGGATAGAGCAACGGGATCGTGAGCTGACGTGACTCAGTTTACCCACCCTTGCTCCCCAGCGGGTGGCTCCACTGCATACACTGCTGACATTGAAGTCTTTTAATGACATGGTGGGAGCATGGCTTCCTCTGAAGGCCCATGAAGTACTGTCATGTTCTATGTTTATATGTCACAGACTCACATGTGTGGCGTGTGCTATGTGTCAGCTGTTCGACTAGACCTACACTCAGCACTCCGAATATAGCCCAGCAGGATGGAGATGCACCAGCATCATCCTCATCACGGCTACCACCATCATCACCGCCACATTACCACCATCCTCCTCCTCCTCCACTTCATCACAACCACCTCCATCACCATCATCACTGTTACCACTAGTACCACCATCATCACTGGCATCATCCACACCCTCACCACTGTTACAAGCACCGCCACGATCATCGATCATCGCTGCCGACACCTCTGCCACACCGCTCAAACATTGGGGAGTGGGGGATATTGGAGAGGATCAGTAAGTTTCTTGAGGTTAGTGTGGTTAGGAGAATAATGCCCCCTACCCCCAACTCCCGAAGATGTCCCTCCTCAAAGATGCCTGCTACAAGCATGATTAAGTGCAGGCTTCGGAAGGGCAGAGTATCCTGGATCCTCCTTGTGGTCCACGTTATTACAGATCTCTCACATGAACCAGGTAGGGCGGAGTCAGAGAAAGACTGGAGGATGCCCTACTTGGGCTTGGAAGCCCTAGTATAGGCTTATAAGATGGAGGCAGAGGGCACAGGCTACAGAAACCAGGGCAGTGGCCCTACCATCAGGTTCTGGAGACATCTAAGTCATCCCACAGCTAGACTGAGACCAGTAAGGTGCGCGTGGGATTTCTGAGCCCTAGAACTGTGTGAAGACACGTGTGCGTTCTCTCCGAGGGCTGTGCTGGGCCTGCAGTAGAGACCCGATGCTTTTAGAACAGAGAAGACAGAACTGTAATGTGAACCCCTGACCCCTCTACTTCATACCCCGGCCTCACTCCTGAGCAGGGCTGGACTCCCTGTGAGACTGAGGTCAGCTTGTGGTTCCCGAGGGCTAAGTCATGTCCATGTGGCTGAGTCCCCAAGCTCTTGGCCCACCCTTTGCTGAGTCACTCCCAAGCCGTTGCTTACACTGGAGAAGGCTGTGTGGGGCCCATGGCTTAGTGAGCTTTTGAGTTTGGAAGTGGGAGGCTTTGAGAAGAAGGTTGTCTTGTTTCCACACGGGCAGATGAAGCCGTCACATGGATCTGCCTGTGTGGCTTGGAGCATCCTGTCTCACATGTCGAGTAGGGACACCTCCCTGCAGACAGAAGGACCTTCGGCTCGTCAGGTGGTCAGTCTGATACTTGACAAAGGAAAAATGGAGGGGGCAGAAAAAGCAAGCAGGGTATTGGTGTGGACTAACAGGCCTGCAGAAGGCTCTCGTCTAAGCAAGTGGCCGGGGCGCTGATGTGACCCCCCCCCCCCAGGGGATGGTATCCTAGGTTGGCTGCATCAGTGCCCCCTTTGATCTTGCATGGTCCCCTAAGGACCTGGGAACACTGGGGATCAGAACCCACCCACAGAGGACGAATCTGAGGGAGAGGAAGTGGGCTGAAGGCAACTTCTCTAAAATATTAAAAGCCTGTGGCTGCCAGAGGCCGGCGGCGAGGCCTGGGCTCCAGCAGCAGGTCCTGACCGTTGATCCCCCAGCATAGCCCTGAAGTTGAGCAATAGGGACCTGCCCTGGTGTTGTCCTTGCTGCCTGGTCCTCTCTGCTTGGCACACGCAGAGAGGTGGTGGGTCATGCGGCTGTGTGGGGCAGGGAGGCACATGTGGCCCTGTGTTGGGAGGGACGGGGTGGTAAGGGAATAACGGTCATTGATGGGTTCTTGCTGCACATTGGGCTCTATTCTGAGCCTCGTTCCTGTTAGTTTGTTCTGTCTCAGTGTTCAGACGCAGAGCCTGAAGTTAAGAGAGGCAGAGTCAGTTGTCTGAGGTCACACAGCACCTGAGAACGATGGTGGATGTAGGGATAAGCTCAGAGTGCCAAGGGAAGCACTGCCAGCCAAGTGCCCATGCTCCTGCTCACCCCTGCTGCTCTCTGCTGCCTTTGGCCCATTGGGGCTCCTGACCCTTCTGGCCAGTGTCCTCCCTGGGGCTCCCAGGATTTGGACCTCTGGACTGAGTGATGAGGTAGGAGACAGGATGAAGCTAAGAACAGAGTGGAAGCCATCATTTGCAGTCCGTAGTCCTGTCTGAGGCAGTGCTCAGGCTGGCTGCTACTGAGGTTCTCACAAGCCAGGCCCTCTGACCCTCTAAAAGGACAAGGTCCCTGCTCTGTGGTCCCACTGGAGCTGTCTCAGCAGTGCCTCAGAGCTGCTTTTTGAGGCACCTGTTTTGGCTTCCTGATCTGTAAGCTGACTCTGTCCATCCTGAAGCTGGCCAGCCATGGTCACATGTATACAGAATGAATTACACACGTGACCGTGGTTCTGCATGGATGGGTGCTAGTCACGATGTTTGGATCTTCAGGTCTGTTCTGGAGTCCACTTGTGGCTACTCTCCAGCTCTGGTGATTCCTGTGACTGAGTTTTCTTGCTAGAGGCACAAGGGCAGCCCTGTACCACGGATACAACATGCCAGTCTTAGTTCTTTTCCTTCCTAGGAACACAGGGGCAATCCCTGTACACATGGAATAATAGGACATTCTTAGGACTTCGAAGGTCTCAGTTCTGACTGACCATTCACAGAGGCAGGGTGTGCAGAGGACCGAATTCTGTCTCATTCAGGAGCCAATGCTCAGGTCACTTCAGGAAACTGAGGCCCCTGAATTCAGACTTGATATTGAATGGCCTGAAACCAGTGGCTTGTGGTCTTTATTCTTTCTATTTCTCTGGAGAGGTGAGGGGCTGGTTTTCCCAGAATTCTCTGCAGAGGAGACAAGTGCAGACAAACACGTTGCTTTCTGTCCTGGAGAGGTGGCATGGTGTGTCACCCTATCGTAACCCACTTCTGTACTGTCCCTGCCTTGGCATCTGGTTCATAGTGAACCAACCTGATGTAGGAGGCAGGCCACCGCCCAAGCCTCCTTTAGGAAGCAGCTGGCTTGAAGCTTGGGGTCTGAGCTGCAGATTCAAATCCTATCTCTGCTCCTCATCGCCACAGGACCCTGTCTCAGTTTCCCTACCTGTACTTACTACTGGCCTCTTGTGAGGATGAAAAAGTGTTTACACTTGCAGATGGCCTGCCTTAATGAACACACGGTATTATCATCCTGATCCCAGACAGGGAAGCTGAGGCCTGGAGAAAGGAAGTGAATGTCACCGTGGCGGAGAGGGGGCAGCTTCAATCCCCTCTCCAGAGAAATTGCTCCCTCGACACAGCCTGGGCCTTTTACTTCTTCTGTTCCTTTCTCAGTGACCCCAGACTCAGTGGAGAGAGAGGCAGCTCACACAGCCTGCACGGCTTTTGAGCAAAGGAATGGGAGTCTTTGTCCTAGTGTGCACACTGGGGTGCTGGCTGGCCCCCCTCACACAGATATCACCACTGGACAAGTCCCCTCTGCGTTCTTGGGTTGGTAGAGAGTGAGCCCCAGTTGTATGGGGTTGGGGACAGGGTTGAACAACCCTGATCCATTCCCTGTTTGCACAGGAGCCCAGCACTCCAAGGGCTCCCGGTAACTCAAGTCTCTCCTGTTCTCACTTTGAAATGCAGAATTTTTTTTTTCTTCTTAGAAAAGTCTCCCTCGAGGCCACCCCCAGGAAAAGCATGGAACTTCCTTGACTTGGTGATCTTGATGGCTCATGCGGGCCATTCTTCTCAGACTCATGGCTTTGAGAAACACATTTGCTCACCTCTGTGGATAAAAAATTCAAATGTAACAGGAGATGAGTCTGAAAAACAAAACAAACAGAAAAAGAATGAAGTTGAAGGCAAGCCACCTGTCGTTGACGCAGGGCATGTGAATACTCTTCTGCTCTCTGGGGACACCTTCAGCTCCCAC
Organism: Rhabdomys pumilio; assembly: GCA_030674055.1. Classification (NCBI taxonomy): domain Eukaryota; kingdom Metazoa; phylum Chordata; class Mammalia; order Rodentia; family Muridae; genus Rhabdomys; species Rhabdomys pumilio. The sequence goes on from JANHMN010000018.1 coordinate 44,454,711, forward strand.
GTTCACGGGGCCATAAAGCCCTGAGGCACTGTCCTCTCGGAAGTTATCTTGGAGGATAATGAAGAAAGCATGCATTTTCTAGAACCTTCTCCCATACCCAGATGCCTAGCTATCCTGGAAGTAGTTGGGTGGATAGGTGGGTGTGACCCTGAACCCTAACTTGTATCTTGTTCTAGCATGTTCCCCCACAGTAAGCTGTCTGGGTGTCCTGGGGGAGCTCCTGAGCTTTAGAGACCCCCTTTAGTTCTTTGTGGAGTAGAGGTTCCTCGGTGGGTGAATGGGCGCCATGCCTGGCCTTATGACTGTGGCCCTGGTTGTGCTCCAGTGTTGACTGGGTGAGATTAATAGGGAGATGATGAGAGACTTCAGGGGCTGGTCCAAGGCAGTGCTACTCGCTTTGCCATTTAAAACTGAAAGACAAAACAAAGCAAAACACAGAGACAACCAGAGAAATGGAAGTTGGATTTGCTGTGTGGACTTTAAGTTTCTTCAGTGTTACCCACTGTGTGCTGGTGGCCGAGGGTGGGAATAGGGTTGATACCATGGCATGAGGCTCTGGCCTTATGAGTGTTGGTCCCCTGGTTCACATGCTCCCTGACACAGATCGGCTCATCAACTGTTGAGTGACAGGTGATGGGTGAGCTCTTTGTCATGGTGGGAAGGGAAGGGGAGAAGGGCCTGACCTCTGACCTCTGTTCTCAGGGCTGTCCCCCAAGCCAGCCTGGTCATAATCAGTGCTTATCGAGTTGGATAAAGGGACAACTAACTGGGGTGGCCTGGCCTTGGCCTCTGTGGCAAGTTCTTGCCCAACTTTCTTTTTCTTTTTCGTTTTCATGTTCTCTCTGACCCTGGCTGTGTGTCACAAAGTCCAGATGTTAATTGGGGTGAGGCCATAAAGATGGGGTGAGTCTCGGGCAGATGCTTGGTGAGGGAATCAGCTGGGGAGTACTGGGGACATGGTCTTATCCCAGGCATGGGATGGCTCCAGAGTCTGTGCCTTACCAGTTTCTTTTCCTGGGGAGAGGAGGATGCTGGGAAACAGAGACCTCTTTTTTGCCCAACTAATTCTTGCAACCTCCTCCCCACCGCTACCAACAGCCTGTCTGGGGGCTCATGCCAACCCCAGGTTGTGTGCCTCGCTGGAAAGACTGGTCTGAGCAGGTGTCTTAGGAGGCCATCTCCTTAGTGTGGCCTGAAGGATGCCAAGGGCAGCAGTGCCCCCTGCTGGTCACTCTGGTACTCCTCTTCCCAGGGCTTCCTAGGCTCCCTGGCTGTCTTAACCTTGGATGTGCAGCCTCTGGGACTTGTGGAGGAAGTACTGAAGACGGGTCTCTCAAAGAAATGACCTCACAGTTGTGTACTTGGGTATCTATCCCCAGGAAGCTCTCACATGGGACACTGGGACTTGCGACCTGTGTGTCAAGTGGGCAGTCAGCTTGTGCTGGGCATATCCTACTTGCACAGGATGCGGGTACATAATCCTTTGGTGATGCCACAAGGAGCTTTCAATCAACACAGTGCAGGGCAGAAAGCCACTCAACCCTGCTCCCACTGTTCCTTCTGCTCCCAGGAGAACAGTATCACCCAGCACTCTCTTCTGGGCTGTGACCGGACTGTTTATATTGTGGTTTTTTTTTCTTTTAATCTACAGAAATGCAACGTTGTATCACCTGTGTGACAGACATTTCATGGGATCATGGAAGAGAGAAGACGGACTCTCACCTGTGTGCTGGGAGACATGAGGGAAGGCTTGGGGGCTTCGGCTTCGATTTGGTAGTCTGCGGTGGTGACAGAAAAGGATTCTGACTGATGTTAATTGTTACTCTGGTTCTCTCTTGGGTGCTGTTGCTACCTACTGTGCACAGAGGGCACCGTTGCTACCTACTGTGTGCAGAGGGCACCGTTGTTACCTACTGTGAGCAGAGGGCACTGTTGCTACCTACTGTGTGCAGAAGGCACTGTTTCTACCTACTGTGCACAGAGGGCACCATTGCTACCTACTATGTGCTGAGCCAGGCTTAGAATCTGCATTTTTGTTTAGTTTTTGTCTTGGCCCCTGTGTCATACTTTAGCACAAAGCACAGAGATCCAGGTGTGAGGGACACAGCACACATGTGACATATGGAAAATGTCCCAGGGACCTTCCTTCTGCCCCACAGTGAGGCGTAACCCTTCACCCTGCACCCTGCCTGCCTCTCACCCACCCAGGCCAGCAGGCAGGGAAGTCCCTGCTAGTTTCTCTTTCTTGCCACTGAAGGAGGCAACAGGTGTGTGTTCCTGAAACCCACGGCCGAGTTAATTTAATGCAGCAAGCGAGAGGAAAATGATGATGTGGGGTGGGTGTCACTGGGCACATGAGAAGAGGGCTGGCTGGCTTGACCACTGGACCGATGCCATTGGGCTGGGGCGGACAGAGGGACTGGGTCTGTTGGCGGCTGTCAATACACAGGCCCTTTGTATCTCAGTTTCCCCATTCTAAGGCGAGGGGGTGGACGGAGCGACATGGAAGTTCCTCCCAGAATGCACTTGTGTGGGTCCACCTCCCAGTCCTCTTCCCTCTTTCTTCTCATTTTATGTCCCGGCTGCAGATGACATTCACTCCGGAGTGTAGAGGTATCTGGGATTTTTTTTTGACCTAGAGATACACAGCAGTTAAATGCACCATTGGCTTCATGAGGTGACTGTGGGCTCAGCAGAGATGGCTTAGGGCTAGAGGTGGTGTGTGTGTTTAGAGCTCCCAGCATCCTTTGCATCTTCTCTCTCAATAGCACTGTCATTCAATGTTATACCTCCTTTACTTCTGCCCCCGGCCCGTGTGGGTGCGGTAGTCTGGACTGTGTCCTCCATGACTGTCTACTCCTCTGTCTCGATGCAGAGTCTCTGCTGAGACCTTCCCACTGCTCATCACACACTGACCCCAAGTTCTGAGGAACCCTGGCTCCTCACAGCATCCGAAGCTTTGAGGAGAGCGCCCCAGTTCAGACCCCAGCAGCTGTCAGGGTGGTGTTTCTTTGTGGTATGTGAGACATTCACCTCTGTGTGTGATGTGTCTTTCACCTCTTCTCTACTTTCCAGCCCTGAGATTGCTCTCACAGGCAGCTTCTGCTGGGCGGTGACTGTGTTTCTGGAATGTTCTACAGTGACGCAGCATGATGCTCACTGAGCTTGTGAGGCTGCCTTGGCACTCACTGCTGTAGAGTGCCACAGCTGGCCATGTGCCTGGCACGAGTGCCCTCCTGTTTGCCAACCTCCCTGTGGCCAAGTGTTTACCATCCCAGCATGCATCACGCCTCCCCATCTGCCCTCACCCACTTCTGCTTCACTCCATGTCTGAGGCCCAAGACCACCTGTGTGAGGCTTTCCATGGGTGCAGCTGGCACCAAGAAAGGAGCTACGGGGAGGGCCCAGGTGTGTTACCATAATCACCTCTGAGGAAGGGCAGGGTGGCGCACATCCCTGTGCCTACAGACCTCACAGTTGAGAGGCAGAGTGTGATGTTTAGTCTTGGTAGCTGACCTGGCTTCATCTGGAGTCATCTAAAATTCAAAATGGAGGGCATGCCAGTGAGGGGTTTTTCCTTCTTGGTTAATTCGAAGTAGGAAGGTCCCCTTCTAATCCAGGCCTTGAGGTGGGAAGACACACCTTTAACAGGGCCATAGCTTCTGCTGGAGACCCGTAGGAGGACACGAGGGAAGAAAGAGTCTGCTCTTTATCTGCTCGTTCTCTCCTTGTTGGGAAGCCCACCCCTTCACTGGCGTCAGTGAAGACCACTGAGACACCCATCCTCATGGACTGAGTAAGCCACTCAGCAGCCCTCAATGTCCCCCTCCCCAACAGCATGGCCTCTGCATCAGCTCCTGCCTCCAGGTTCCTGTCCTGCTTGAGTTCCTTCAGTGATGAACAGTGATGTGGAAGCATGAACTAAATAACCCCTTTCCTCCCCAAGTTGCTTTGGTCATGGTGTTTCATCACAGCACTGAGGCAGGAGGATGGCCATCCTGGGCTACACCACTCTTTGTCCTAGCTGCCCTCCTTTGATTGATCCTGAAACCCTACTGCTAAGAAACAGGGTTCCCTTGACAAGTTTTAAGTCATTATACATCACATTATACATCACACACACTGGGCACAAGCAATTCTGCTTCACAGAAAGGAGGGCTTGTGGCCCTCCCCCCCCAAGATGCACACACAAAGGCTCACAGCCTCTTAGCCTGGTAGCAGTCACCAAACACCAGAAACAGCATGGGCGTTCATCAAAACGACACACACTATGCACCACGGTCGTGTGAGGGGATACCACGCAGCCAGGAAAGAGAAACAGCAGCCAAACATGTGGCCTCTGCCCAGATCACACCGGGCTGCCTGGATGTTTGTGTAGATGCTCTGTGAGGCAGGCACCAGGCAGGGTGTGGCATGTGGGAGGTGTGCTGGGGATGCTGAGTCCCTGAGTGAACACAGCATTGACAAGGAGCCTTGACAAGGATGCTCTGTGTACCATTATGTAATCTGTATGGAGAAGATGAAGCCATCTCCATCATCCCCATTACCCTCATACCACCATCATCACCATCATCCCCATTATCAACGTCAACCTCATCACCATCATCACCATCATCACCATCATCCCCATTACCAACATCAGCCTCATCACCATCATCACCATCACCTCCACCACACTCTGGTCTTCTGAGAACACCGACACCCCAGGGTGCTTACTGCCCCACCCGTTTCCTTCCTCTGGCCTCTCACCTCAGCCCCAGAGCAAAACTGTGTCTTCTCAGAGCACCAGCATCAGCCACCACCCTGGTCTGACCCTAACTTGAGAGCTTCTTGCCACAGTGTGTCAAAGGCTGAGGGAACACCTTCAGCTGCAAATGGCAGAGGCTAGCCCAGCTGAAACGAGCCTCCGGAGGGTCTCCAGCTCATAGCATAGCAAACACTGATTTGTATGTCACAAACCCGAGAGATGGCAGAGCGTGTGAGTCACGTGGCAGCCCTCCGTTGCCTCGTCTACCAATAGGATACATATTGTAGAGTAAGAAGGCTGGGGTCTGGGCTCGATGCCTCTGGGGTGTAACGGCTGTGCCTTCCGGATGAGAATCCTGGGTCACGGAGACTGAGCGCTCCGTGGGGACACAGTGGATGGTACTGTAGAGCTAGAACCTGGGTGTGCGCCCTCCCCCTCCACAGTTGAACCCCTCTTCCCTCATGGTTGAACTCCCCCCTTCCCCATGGCTGAGACCCTCTTCCCACTACGACTGAACTCCTCCCCACATGGCTGAACTCCTTTCCCCCATGGCTGAACCCCTCCTCTCCTCCCCAGGGCTGAACCCCTATCCCCCAAGGCTGAACCCCTCCCCCCATGGCTGAACTCCTCCCCGCCTCCGCCTCTCACCCCAACCTGAACGAAGGGCTTCTGGGTCTCGGTCGCCGGGGCTCTGGCTCCATCTAGTGAGCAGAGAGAGTAATTACCCGCATGGCCTCAGACTGCAGTGTTGACGCAATGGGCCCAGGAAAGACCCTCGGTGTGGCTAAAATTCCGAGGCCCCAACCCAACTATCTGGCTTCAGATGCTCTGCAGTGCGACCTGTAAATACGCGTTTTAATCTCCAAGGTGATGGCGCGGTTCCTAGGCCACGGTGGCTCCCCGGCAGCTTCGGGCGAGGGAGAGAGCAGTGGACAGTGTGGTGCTGTGTGTCCGACCACGGGCTGGTCTCTGTGCTCTCATTCCTACTATTAGTGGGTTAGACTAGAAAGTGAGCAGATCGTGGGGACTTGGGAAGAAATGAAATGTAACCAGCGAGTCACTTCCAAATCAGAAGGGACAGGGCTCACAGCGGCAGGGCTCAGGTACATGGGAGCTGGAAGCCGCCTGACACCAGTAGGGTAGGGCAAAGAAACCAATGGGTGTTCATAGGAGGCGTGTGATCCAGTTATGACGCCGCAGGCGCCGAGCCGTGGGTACCCTGTGGGTCTCCTGTGCCAAGTTTCACGCCAAGTGGAGTGAAGATGGTCCTGCCTGAGGACAGGGGGTGACGGGGGATACGAGGATGAGGACACTCCTGGAGTGGATCGTTTACAAAGAGAAGCTCCCGTGACAGCCCCCCTCCCGGCACGACCCCACACTGCAGCCCGGGGTGTGGGCAGACAGATCTGGGTCATGGGAGGATTGACAAATGGGTGGGCTCCTTGCGCTGGGTTTGGGTGGGATGATGGAGGTCGAGGCAGGAGGCTGCTGTAGCTGCAGTGAGCGGGAGATGGGCTTTCTCCCTGGATCTCTTCAGGATGCTCTGCCTTGGTTTCCTTGGTTGTCAGCAATGAGAGAAGAAGACAGCACCAGGCCAGGAGTCTCCGGAAACCCCAGTCTTCGCAGCTGGATCCTGAGTCTCTATCATGAATCATTCAGCCATTTTGCAGATGACTTTGCTTCAGACCAGCCGTCCTCTTTTGGAACCTTCCAGGCGTGTATAGGTCTTTTATCTGAGGGGCTCAACCTTGTCTTCCCACCAGAGGCTTCCGAGGCAATAGTTTGAAGTGAGGGCTCTGTCTCTTGATGCACTCATTGGCACACAGGCATGGGTGGGCTCTGATCACCCCGGGGGGGCAGCAGGAAGGTCCTTGCCGGCCTGTGCTACCTGGGGTCTCCTGACAGAGATAGATAAGCATCTTTCTTTAGAAAGACAGGTCACCATTTGGCCCAGGCGGGAGTGCCCGAGTCTCACTGAGCCTTCCCCGGGGTGGGGCTGGGAGATCATTCTTCAGCTGCTGCTTTGACTGGTAAGAATCTCATATCCTGGGGTGTAGATAGAGGAGAGAGCTTTATGGCTCCACTTCCCCCAGTCCTCTCAGTGACTCTTAGGGGCTTTATCTGTCTGGGAGGGAAATGGAAAGGACCCCACCTCTCCAGCCTCACAAGCAGCATGCAAGGTTCTGGTTTAACTGCAGGCGTTTGGGGGTTCATATTAACACCTCACTTGTCATAGGGGAAGACTGAGTCTCAGTGAGCGTGAGTGACTTGTCTGAGGGTGAACAACCAGAAAACAAAGCGGCATCAGATTGACCTCTCCCAGATGTGAAACAGGAGCCTGGATCACACGGGAGACAGCCACTGCCTCCAGACAGGCCATCTGATTTCAACTGCCTTGCCCTGCACCCCCATTCAGACAATTGAGGGAGCAAGACCTTCAGCCTCAGAGGGTCCCTGACACCCAGCTGTGGCTCTGCAGAGCGTCTTCCGTCTCTGTGACTTGTCTGGATAGTGGATTGCTTTCTGGCGACGTTGTGAACGTTTTCTTTGCTAGTTTGGAGTTTACTGAAGTCTACTGGGCCAGGAGTGCCATCTGTCTTAGGGAGGGCACTGGGGGAACTGAAGGTGGGAACATCAGGCTGCTGGGGGATGGGCTGTTCCAGTGGCGGCTGTTTCCTGCATAGCGTATCCATACTTGGCCAGGGGAGCGGATTTCTACTCATGACGATGGGTTTGCCTGCTTCTTTTCCCAGTGCCATCCATTTTGGCTTTGTGCATTTTGATGTCAGAGTTTGGTGCACACACATTGTGGACCGTGGTGTCTTTCTGGAAAGATGCCTCTCTGACCATGGGACATCCTGACTCTGGCCATTCTCTCTGCTTGAAGTCCACCTCGCTGGGGGCGAGCACAGAGCACCTTCTCCCAGATGAGAACTCCATACTTACTTCACGCCCAGTCATTTCCACTGTGTCTGGGTCATTGTGACCCCTTCTGCCAGTCATTTCCATGGTGGAGTTTCAAGCCCTGGAATCCAAGGCCCCCCTGACTCCCTCAGGGACCCATGACATCTCTTTGTAGCTGGTTTAGGATTTGGGGGGTACACAGGTTGTGCTTGGACAGGAAGTGGAGAAGGTGGGGTAGGTTTGGGGCTCTGCCGTGTAAGGAATCAGCAATGTGGTCCCCAGGCGATGGGCGGCACCGTGGCCTAAAGCAAAAGTCCAAGAGCCCCGAGGTTTGCAGAGGGGAGGATTGGAGGGCCATGGGTCCCCTTCTATTCCCTGGCAGTGTCTTACTTTCCAGGGATCCTTGCCGGGAAAGCCCAGGAAACAATGTGGCCACCAGGATGGCAAGAGCCCCACCCACAAACTGGAGAATCCCAAAGGTTTTTAGAGACAGTCCAGGAGAGGCAGAGGGCATGAGAGATACCACAGACGGGGCTGGCCATAGGATTCCAGCTATCAAGGTCTGGGTGGCCTGGGCCAGTGGCTCAGCTGTGGTTAAGTGTTTGGCCTTAGTCCCAGCCTGTCCCCCACCCCCACTGACTCTTCTTGATCTCATCCCAAGCTGCCTAGGGAAGCCGGGGTTTCAGAAGTGTGAGTGTGAGAATGTGCCAGTGCTCTGCTTCCTGTGTGTGGGCTGCGTGTGCAAATACACGCATACCCCGTGTGGGCGCTATTCTCTTCTGCTAGCTGGGAGCCCCCTCAGACTGCCTCTTTGAATTCCTTGTCATGATTTGGAGGTTTGGCTCTGAGCCCCCAAGGCTCCCATGTTGGAAGTCTTCTGTCCAGTGAGTGGGACTTTGGAGATCTGATTGGATGATGGGCACTGATGTCACTGTGAGTCAATTCACAATGGAGGGGGCAGACATGGTGGTCCTTGAAGGGAATACCTTGACTCTGTAGTTTGCTCTCTCCTGCTTCCTGGCCTCCACAAGATCATGAGTTTCCCACAGTGATACCTCAACACTAGCTCACAGCAAAGTGGCTAGGTGAGAATCAATTGGGGACCAGGGGGTGACATCTGGCTTGGAGACAAGGTTACTTCCTGCTCTAAGCTAACATCCTCAGGTATTCAGTTGCAGGCTCTGTGCTGTGGCATCCACAGGTGCTCTACCTGTGTCCCCTCTTCTCCCCCTCCAGCTCTCATGAACCCAAAGGAGAAGACAGAGAGTGACCAAGCCTGACATGTGCTCATTGTGCAGGCATGACTGGCATGGAGGAGCCAAAGTCCCCAGAGACCTCCTCAGAAACGGGAATCACCCTTTACATATGACCGCTGCTTGGAATAGAGATGGTATTTCTAAGCTTGCAAAAAAGTTACGGTTAGTGGAATACAGGGCGATGTGTCTTTAAAGACTCCGGGGTGCGCACACGAGCCCTCAGCCTCCTCTTTCAAGTTGGCTAGACCGGCAATGTGGGATCTGGAGCTCCAGCAGCCACCTGGGGTTATGAGGAAACCTTGGGACCAGAAATCCATGCATGAGCTCCGAGGACCACAGACAACCTAGATCTTCATTTGAAACAAAACAAAACAATGCAAAACAAACTCTTCCCCCATAATCGTTATTATTAAGACTTTCTGTAGCAACTGTCATCTTCAGGGTGTACTGAGTAAAGGAGAGGGTTCCTAACGCCAACCCCCACCCCCCCAGGCAGGAAGAACCGTTCAGTGTGGACACTGTTTAGGGTCCCCAGCGTATATGCTGTTGTGTGTGTAGGGAGGCAGACTGAATGTAGTTCCTACAGGCATCTCTCTGAGGGCCATTCATATTAGCCGGAAGCTTTTCACAGCTTCCTGTGGCTGGTAGAGCTAGCTGAATCCTGCCGGTGCATGGAGCTCTCCCCCCCCACAACACACCTGCTAGGTATTATCCCACAGGTGCATGGGACTATCTCCCCCCACCTCCACCCTCCACAGCGCACCTGCTGGGAACAATTCTGCAGGTGCATGGGGGCCATCCCATCTCCCCACCCCCAGCACACCTGACGGGCATCTTTTGCTGTTGCCTTGGCATAGCATCTTGGGTTGATGCTTCTGTCCCCTGAGTTCCTCTGCCCTCAACCTTTCTTGGTGGCTTAGAAATTCATGTCCTGTGTCTGGCCCCAAAGCTGGACTTGCCCATAGCCCCTACCCTTTCTCAGCCTCACCTCCCACAGGAACCAGAAAAACTCATGCTTCCCAATCTAAGTGTGGCGTGGTTCATCTGGCCTGCAAGCTATACGCGCAGGGTGGCCCCTGGCTGTGGCTTCTGTCCTTAGATACCTTGTGATGTGTTTATAAAAAGAAAAGAGATATATAATATGTTCTGTGGGTGTGTGGTGAGGTATGGAGAAAGAGGATGTCTCAGTGGGCCCATGCCAAAAGCATCCCTTCCCCATGACGGCATAGTATAGAGTAGAGTTTATTCAGGGTGTGGGGGTGCAGGGGGGGGGGCTAAGAGGGTAGTAGAGGCAGAGAAAGGGAGAGAGAGTAGAGAAGTAGAGGAGAATAGAGGCCAGCCATGAGCAAGTGGAGGGGGGGGGAGAGGAGAAGAGAGGCCAGGGGCGAGCAAGGGGGGGGGGGGGGTGAGCAAGAGAGAAGCCAGGGGCAAAAAAGCAGGAGATTGAGAGAGGGAGGAGGGACAAGCAGCCCCTTTATAGTGGGTCAGGCCTATCTGGCTGTTGCCCGGTAACTGTGGGGGTGGAGTTTAGACAGAATGCTAACACCTTGGATGGGGGTGGTGACGCATCCCTAGTGTCCCAGCATTTAGGAGGTTGATGCAGAGTGATTGCTACAAGTTTGAAGCCAGCTATGGCTGCATAACCAGATCCTGTCTTGAAACAAGAGAACAAACAACCCAATCGGAAGGAAGGAAGAACCCCTGGCCAGATGTGTGGTGCATCTGACGCCTCGGCTGCCATGAGGCTGAGGCTGAATGTCTTCACAAGTTGAGGCCAGCCTGGGCTGCACAGCCAGACCCCAGACGAAGTAAGGAAATGGAAGGAGAGACAGAAGAAGAGAGGCATGGAGAGAGAGAGAGAGAGAGAGAGAGAGAGAGAGAGAGAGAGAGAGCAAGGAAATGGGGGAGAGAAAAGAGAGGGAGGGAGGAAGGAATGGAGGGTTGGTAAGCAAATTAGAATTCCACCAGGCTGGGTACAGCCTTGCCAGGGAGGGCAGGAGGGTCCTTGGCCCCGGCGGGACCTGTCATGTCAGCTCTCACTTTTGTCTCCCTCGCTCGATCCTCTGGGTCCTGTCGCCTTGCAGGCAGCTCCGAGGACTTTGTGCTGCTCCAGAGTCTCTGGTCATCAAGGAAATGCCAGGCAGTTCTCAGCAGCGCCTGGTTTTGAGCAGAGCCCACTGTCTGCTGCAGCCTGAGACCAAAGCCGCCTCACGCTGCTCATGTCTGGCCACAGGGCCAGGCTGGCTTCCTGCTGTCCTTCTCCCTTGGGAGCTCAGCTGCCTCTGGGATCCTTTGAAGCTACTGGGAACTCAGTTCCTAGGGTGGCTCTCAGGGCCTCAGACAGGATGAGGCTCTGGGTCCCAGGAGCTCACTGTGAGGGCCTGGGACTTCCCGAAGTCACTCCTGGCCCAGCCGAGTTCCCTGTCAGTTCCTCCTCCTTCCTTCTTATCATCCATTATCAGACACCCACAGGCGCAGGCTACCTTCATTGCTGAGAGGGTCGAAAATGGGTTTGCAGCAGCATGTTTCTCGGGGTAACGGTGAGCATAAATAATGGTCTCCTGGGAAGTGCCAGATACTGGGATGCTTACAGTATAACCGGCACATGTCAGCAGACGTCAACCTCTCAGTCCACACTCAGGGTTCACCACCACTGTGGTGGCTCTGTGACACTGCCGGCTCTGTGACTTCTCATGAGTTTCTAGGCCTCTCTGGGCTTTAGCTTGCTCCTCCACAAGTGGGCACAGCCATGGTGCCCATAAGCCCAGCTAATGTGAGAGTTGCCATTAGCCAAGCTTGAAGATACCTGCAGGCCTACTGTATAGGGGAGTTGTGCCCACTCTCCCTTCTTTCTCTGACCCGACTTCCTACTGAATTTTCTCTTTCTATCTTATCTTTCTAACCAGTTTTCTCTCATAGCTCAATTTTACCTGCTGATTTCCAGTCAGGAGCCACTTTGTCCCATGTCACTGAGACTCCAAGGGCCTCAACCTCTGCCTCCTCAAGCTCCCTTGGAAGGAGCTGGGGCTCCAGGGCCCACTGGTTGTAGACAAGCAGTGTTGCCCTAACCTTCACTAAGGTCTTCTCCTAGGGGGTAACAGAAATACTTTTCTAGGCCTTGAGGTTGGCTTTCTCAGGTCACAGGAGGCTGGGTTTGTCTGGTTCCCTGGGTGCTGTTCAGATCCTTGGATAAGGTGTAGAGAGGGGTGCTCATGGCCTACAGAGCCAGTGCTGAAATCAGTCTTGACCTCTCAGTCCAAGACCTATCCTCTCATTGCCCTGGGACAGCTGGGCAAGGAGCCACATGGAGCAAAGAGGCCCAGTGGCCAAAATTGGATGGACTCCATTCAGGTCTCCAGGACACCGCTAAGTCTTGCCCTATTTGTGATATCTGCCTTGGTCATGGGCACCGTAGGCTGGGGGGATTTCTCCTGGAGTAATAGCCTCATATGTCCTGGAGAGGAGCTGGGTCTCTCTGCATCCAGCCTGGCTCCTACACATGGGAAGGCCCCCACAGCTTCCTGCCACCCCTATGCAGCATGGCATAGGGGAATACACACACTGGGCCCCCATATCTTAGGGCCACGTGGCTTGTGGCTGAGCTGTGTGGTGAGGGCAGAGCTCTCTTTGGCACCTCTTTTTCTGTCTACTGATGGGTCTTCAGTTAGGAAGTTGAGAATCCAGGGACCATAGAACCTTGAAGAAGGACCTTGGGTCCTCGAGCAAGGGCAGAATTGTCTCCTCTCTTTCCATTGATCTTCCTGGACTACGAGGAAGGTATCTGGGGCTTCATGACATCACTGGAGCCTCAGACACAGTCATAGCGTCTGGCCTAGTTACCAGCGCCATCCTTGGCAAGGATGGGTACCATGAAGGATATGCATGCCACACGGAGCAGAAGGTTCATGTTGCCTTGGACTAAGTCCTGCTGGCCAGCTAGGGGAGGAAGGCTGTGAGGTGTCTTGTTCCTGAGTCTGTGATTCAAAGCTTGCTTCTGGGACTTCATTCTGCTACCTTCCGGGCCCTAAGTCTGCTAATGGCTGAGCAGATGCAGGCCTGGAGGCACAGCGCTTGCTCCACATGAGGAGAACAGAAAGCAAGGCTGAGTTCTAAGCATGGAAACCACCTAGAACTCCCGGGATGTTTTGTAGGCACGGTTTTTGTCAGATCGTAGGGGGGCCTGCTGGCCTTCAGGCACCAGAATAACTGTCTTCCCCAGCCCTGAGGCCCATCCCTCCCTCTGGACTCTTGTTGGCACAGGAAATCCAGCCTGGAGGACAGTGGATGTGCCTGGACTTCCCCTGTGGGCTCTGGGGACAAGGAGGATGGGGCTGGGCAGGCCAGTGGGAGTTTCCCAAGGGGTCAGCATCCTGTGCCCTCTGGAGGAGGCTCAGGAGACTGCCCTGCCTCCAGCCCTTCAGCCTCCAACTGCTTGGAAGTGGTGTCTGACAAAGCATATCACTGGGCTGACGATGTCACTGTGGTCCAGGTCTGGGACTTGGGTCAGTAAGGGACAGAGCTGAGCCTTTTGTAGTCTACAGCCCACGCTTCTAGGCCCAGTGTCCGTCCTCTTTCTTTTTTAAGTAAGAAAAGGGTACAGACTTGTAGAACTAAACACTATTCTGATCTAGGAAGCGTGGCTTTCCACCTAGCTGGCTTGCTTTGGGCATCTCCCACGATGGGTTGGGGCTGTCACCCTGCTGCGAGTTGAAGGCATTTTAACATTGCCCTACAGTAAGATGTAGAAATGTGTCTGGTGACCTTGATCTTGGCTGTCTGAAGCCAGCCATGCTGCTCCTTCTTGGGCCAAGACAGCTCTCCTGTAAGCCCAGCACCCGAGCTGGGGTGTCACCTGCACTGGAGCTTCCTGTGGTGCTGTTCTGGCTGGAAGTGTAGCATGGGGGACCCACTGCAGTGGTGCCATTTGTCCACATGGTCTGTCACTCATGGATAGCTCCGTTTGTTCTGTGAAGCTAGCAGGCTATACTTGAGTCTCTCATTTTTCAGCTGAGGTTTTAGGTTTAGGTTTTGTGTTTAGGTCTTACGACCTGTCCTTCCCCTAGGTGACATGGTGCGGGGTCAGTGGGGTGAACAAAATAATCCCCATAGCAGCTTTGGCCACAGTGAAACTGGATCACACCAGACTCAGGGAGAACCCTCAGTCTGTGGTGCGGCCCCGCTCTCCCCACAGTTCCCAAGAGGATTCTGTGAGTGGATTCCTCATCGCCTTCCTCTCTGGGACCTTTGTGAGCAAACCAACCTGGCCCTGAGGGCAGCTCGGCTCTTTGGTCACTTTCAAGAAGGCACAGGGCCTCAGGGCCCAGGTAGTCATGGTGACACATGAGCCCTCCCACAGTGCAGATGTGGTCTGCCTTGACTGCCACAGCCTGGTATGGCTCCCAAGTGCTCCCTTTAACCGCAGGTTGAAGACAAATGTTCAGGTGGGGTGCAGATTGTGGGTGTTTAGCACCCTAAAGTCATCAAGGTCAGCTTCTAGGTGACAGTCAGAACATGAGTGGCCCTGTTTGCTCCATTCTGGTGACGTCTTCCTGGGATGACTGTGTTGGCTTCCGTCACTGCACAGTAGGTCTTTTTACTCTGAGCCTTGGGGTTCAACTGTGAGTAGACTCTGTCTTCTTTTAATCAGCTTGGGGTTGTACCTGTGGTTTTCCTTTTTCCCCTTTTCACAGGTGTATAATATTTCACATCAAGGTGTGCCCCAATGTATTTGTCCATTCTTTTGCGGGTGGAGGTTTGATGGGGCCATGGGAACTCTCGAATCCTTGTCTTTTGCTGAACATGCACCTCCCTCCCGAGGTCAGGGACAGACCTAGCTGTGGAATTTCTGGCTCCCAAATGGTTAACTCTGCTTAGCTTTGCTACATTCTGTGGACTGTCATCTTCCAAAGCTGCTTCTGAACTCCTGCCACTATGTTGCTTGAAGCCCTGCCACCCAGGCTGGCCCCACACAGCTTTGAAAGGACAGCATTCTTGGCGGCTTGTAAAGCCTCAAAGCTGTGGTAACCTCAACTGTGCTTTCAGGGGATGAAAGAAGCCTGTGGGAGACAGCCCTGGGTCAGAGACGAGCCCATCCTCCAGGCTGGGCCTTGGCCTCCTCACCACCCTCTTACATCCATCCTGGTTCTTGGTCCTTGAAGCAAGAGGAATCTGTGTCTGTCACATGGTAAGGTGTGGCTGCTTCCCCTGTCATGGGTGTTCTCTATGAGTGCTGGCTTCCTACGGCTTCTAGGCTCAGTCTGCATCCATCCTCTGTCTGTCAGATGAGGAGGGTCATAGATGCCTTGACTGCACAAGGTGTCTGCGGGGCTGAAGAAAGAATGACATGGAGAGGACACAGAGTCCCCAAGTGTCACCTCCTAAGAACCCATCATTAGACACACTGCCAAAGCAGTTAGACCTGAGGAAGAGCAGTCTCTGATATCCAACTCAGAGCAGCTCTGAGGATTGTCAGGACTACAGGGACCAAGGCCTGATCACCTATTCAGGAGGGGCTGCTCCATCTTGGGGAAATCTGTGTGTACAGTTCCTACCCCGTTCCCAGCTCCTCAGAGCTTGGGGTCTCCTGGGAATGGGTGCTTTAGGAGACGGTGCTGACCGCTCTTGCAGATCTACAGGACAAGGTACATGGGTGATTCCAGAACTTTCTGACAGCAGCTGCATTCACACACATTCTTTAAGCATCAGTTCTGTGGTGCTGGGCACCCCAGGCAATACTGTGGAAGATGTCACAGTGGAGGCTCCTCGATCAGATGCGTGTCATGGGACCTCCTAAGCTTCTTGGGACCAGGGAGATGGGACATAACATACCCTGTGAGAGTGGTAAGAAGGGACCATTAAACTGCCCAGGCCTGGCTTCTTTATCCCTGGATTCACCTGTACCCCACCTCCAGACACATTGAATCCAGTTTCTTTGTTAAGAGAGCCAGGAGTTGACAGTCCTTGGAAAGAGGTGCACGTTGTGGGGGTGTCCTTGTTTCCAGCATGCTTGTGGACTTCCAGGTCTGAATACTGCAGGCTAAGGATTCATATTTATCTGCGGGGAAAGGTTGTCATGTCCACTGAAGCCTTCCTCCTTTGTAACTAGCAACTGTGTTATACCATGCTTTTGGCAGCCCGGTGGAACTACATTTCCCAGCCTCCCTTGCAGCTAGGCATAACCCTAACTGCTTCATTACTGGTTCACTGCTTTTGAAAAGAGCTGACAGTTGGGGCACACCCCTCTCTCCCTTCTTCCTTTAGCAGACATGCAGTGACTGTCATCCCACCTCAAACAGGCTGACAAGGTTGCAGGGCTGGGGGAGCCTCAAGATGGCAGGAACCTGGGCCCCTGAGTCCAGTGTACATGGTAGCCCCACTGACTCAGGTCACTTGGGCTAGGGCTGTGAATCAGAGGGAGGTTGGAGCCCCTGAGTTATTGGTCTCTTTGTTGTAGCAGCGAAGCGTCATTCCAGCCAGACATTAAGTTGTTCACTTTACAGCCAGACACAGGGATGTGCAGAGAGAAGGGCATCTTCCCAGAGCTTGTCAGTTGTCACAGCAGTTAGACATCAGGTCTGACTTCAGATCCAGAATCCGATTCGTAATCATGGGGTTAAGGCCAACATGGCAGAGGGACATGTTTAGAACAGAATAGAACCTGACATTTTAGATGATGAGGAAAGACCAGGACCTGGGGTCCAATGTGGCTACTAAGGAATTATGGGAATTAGTCTCTCTCCCCTGCTATGTCCCTGGATTCTACAGCCGCAGCACAGATGTTAGAGTTTCCTGGTTGGGCTGGGCTGGCCTCAGGTTTCAGCCATCTTTCCTTTCCGATGTCCTCTTCCAAACACTGGTCAGGATCCTTCCCAGCATGGGCTCCGTGCCAGCCTGGCATCTCAAGGGTGGCATTCTCCACATGGCCAGGCTGACCAGCAGGTCCTGTAGGAAGACATGTTCCTGATATGGGCAGGCACTTCAGAGAACCCCAGGAGCACGGGTTTGAACATCACTGAGGCTCTTTCCAGCTGTGTATTGTTGCACTGGAGAGCTTAGCCTCCCCATGCCTCAGTTTCTCCTCCTGTACAAAGGCAATTGCAGAACTGACTCCTGGGTAGTTGTTAAGGCCTCAGAGAGGTAGTGCCAATGTGGTACCATCAAGTCTGAGGTTCCAGCCTGTAGCTGTTCTGTTTCTTCCACTGTGGAGACCAACGAGGCTGTGCATAAGAAACCAGGCTTCAACTGATGCTAATACATCCTGGGTGAGTGGGACATAGTTCCACCAGGTGCACTGGGGGTCCTGGAGGCCTTTCTGAGTGCTCCTGGTCACAGATAGTCAGCTGTGCGTTAGTCCCTGGTCGAAGGGTAACAACACAAGATTGTGCTCTCTTCCTCTATCCCCCAGCCAGCTGTTGACATTTTGAGGAATGGCTCCCAGGGCAGTCTAAAGGCAGAGGGACCCCTGAAGCAGCCAGAAAACACTCTTCATAAAGTCTTCTGTCCTGACAGATGACACAAGACCATGACCATGAAGATTCCTGGGAATTGACTGATCCTGGTGACCAGTACAGCTCTGGGGCCCCGGGGCCTTGAGATGGGACCTATCATGGCCATGGAGAGTCACAGCTCCCTGTAGGTCTGAGGTCATGGCAGGGGTGTGTGATTTAAAGTATCTAGGGGGTCTCTCTACCTCAGAACTGTCTCCAAATGTGTGTCACTTTTACCGTTGCTATGACAAACTACCTCACAGAAGCAGCTCAGAGAGGGAAGCGTTTGGCTCACAGTCCGTCAATGCTGGGGAAGGCTTGGTAGATGTGACGCTGGAGTAGAGGGAAGGCAGGGTTAACACCAGTGGGGAGCATGTGTGAATGGAGGGCATGCCCACCCAGCTGCAGAGTGGACCCCGAGACACACTTAAGGTAGGAACAAGGGTCCAGAGGCATCAGGAAGAAGCTATAGGCACAGCGTAGCTGTCACTGTTACCAAGGGTAGCGATCTGGGCTGCAGGAAGTCTATCAGCGCCACATGGAATTAACATCAGGGACAGAAGACAATTGTCAGTGTCGATGTCAAGAGAATGAACACAGGGTGTGGGAGCCTGGGATTCCCTGCCTGTGGGGAGATGGCAGGAAGGGGCGGGGCATAGTGAACTGCAGAACAGAGATCTGGAGGGGCCTCAAAGATGAGGGTTTTGGCAGCTAGGAAGGCTGAGAGTCAGGGCTGGGCTCTGAGGAGAGGGCAGGGCTTGTCCAGACAGGGGCTTTGGTTTGATATCTTGGCTATTACGGAATCTTAAAAGATAGTATTATTTGTCAAAAGTTGTCAAAAAAAAAAATACGCACTTAAAATAGGGCATCCCGTTGTTTGCAGAGTTTGAAGCCATCATCAGTTCCTAAAAGAGCCAGGATGCAAACCAAATAGGGATATTTACAAAGCAGCCATCTTGGTCGGTGAGGCTACCTTTCTGGAGCCAAGATTTCTGTGCCTGGGTGGTACTTGTGTGAGCGGATGTGTGAGTGTGTGCACAGGCACCTTCAGGTGTGATGCAGCGCACAGGCAGAGGTGACAGGACAGCCTCAGGTGTCCCTCCTTGCCTTCCACCTTCTTTGAAACACAGTCTCTTGCTGTTCATTGCTGTGTAGACCAAGCTGAATGAACTGTGAGTATCCAGCAGTTCTCCTGTCTCTGCACCCTGTCCTCCAATAAGGGTACATTGGGAAGACAGGACATTCATGTGCATCTCTCTCTGTCTTTCTGTCTCTCTGTCTCTCTGTCTCTCTGTCTCTCTGTCTCTCTCTCTCTCTCTCTGTGTGTGTGTGTGTCTGTCTCTCTGTCTCTCTGTCTCTCTGTCTCTCTCTCTCTCTCTGTGTGTGTGTGTGTGTGTCTGTCTCTCTGTCTCTCTGTCTCTCTGTCTCTCTGTCTCTCTGTCTCTCTCTCTCTCTCTCTCTCTGTGTGTGTGTGTGTGTGTGTGTGTGTGTGACTTTTTATGTGGGTCCTAGGAATCCAAATTCAGGTCATCAGACTTCCACAGTAAATTCTTAACCCACTGAGCCATCTTGCCAACTGGGAGCCAAGGTTTTTACATCTTAGAGCCCGAGTTCTCGGACTCCCAAGAATGAAACCTTGTCTTAAAACATTAAGAATAACAACTTAAAACATCATTTTAATCTTTAAAAAATAGCCTTTTAAAGCTATTTACTTTAAAGTAAAGCAAACTTTTTATTTACTTTATTTTAAAAATAGAGTAGTGTAGTGGTATACACCTTTAACTCCAGCACTCAGGAGTCAGGTGGATCTCTGAGTTTGAGGCCCGCCCAATCTATAAAGAGTTCCAGTCAAGACAAGGCTACATAGTAAGAATCTGTCTTAACAACAACAACAACAACCACCCAAAATAAGCAAATAAAAAAACCCAAAGCCAACCATTTCAAACAGACAATATCTGTGAGAGGGACAAATACATTTCAGAAAATGAGAGCCTTTCTCCCTCTTCTGGTGCTATGATGCCCTCTGAGTCGAGCTGTGCAGATTTGGGGCGCCCACATGTGAGTGTACACTGGGGACATCCCAGATTCGCTGCCAAACATTCTTGAAAGCTCTAAGGCTCACATCTTGTAACAGGGTTCTGGAAGCTTCTAGCTAAGAGACAAAGCTGAACACAGTACTTGGCTGTGTCTCTCCCTGGTCCTCAGGGTCCCCCGTGCACAGTTGGCAGGACAGATCTACCTTGTGGCTGGGTGCTGTGAGGTCTGGCTCTGGACACAGGTGGCATGCTCTGAAGGTGGTGGCTTCTGCTGTCCCAGAGAAAGGCTGAGAAAGAACCTATGATCAGAATCATAGCTAGTCTTTCCTTGGGGCTCTGGAAGTCAGTTTTCCAGCCTTCGAAAAGAATCAGTCCAGTGTTCCTGGAGCTTGCGAGCAGGACAAGAGCTCTCAGGAGACATGCGTCGGGTGAGGTATGTAGTCAGACTTGAATCAAGCTAGTGGGTAGAAGAGAGACCAAAGGCAGGTGTAGACCCCAGTGCTGGCCAACAAGGGCTTGACCACATGTGGCCTGGCATTCTATATTTCTGGTCTTCAGCTTCTTCCCTGACCCAGCAGGTATATGTGGTATGAGAAATGGTGGCTATGGTTAATGTCCTTTGGGAGCCCTTAGTCTCACTGTGTCCAGATCTCTGCCCAGGCTGGGCCTAGTCAGGTAGCTGGTGTCTTGAGGCTATCACTGGGGCTGGGTCTCAGATCATTCTTGTCTCCTCTGCAACCTCAGTGTCCCCCTCTTTAGCCTAAGCTCATCCTGAAGAGAGACACGGGACCCTGTGTGTGGCGTTGCATGGTTGCATGGCCTTGCCAACAGGGGTGTCCCAAGGATGCAGCTGGGGTAAGCAGGAGGCATGGTGTCCCTTTGGGCTCCGGTTAGCAAGGCTGCCGTGAGAGATTCTGAAGACAGTGGGAGGTTGAACGTGGCCGGGCATCAGATGATGTCAGGAATTGATTTCCAAGTTGCCAGTCCACAGGTGATGTTGTGGCCACATGGAGGAGGGGCTCTGTGCTGGAAACACAGGCAGCCTGCCGCAGGAAATGTTTGTGGTCAGCACCGATTTTATTACCTCTCTGCTGATCAGGGAATCTGGCAAAATAAAACAAAATAACAATAACAATAACAAAACAAGAAACAAAGAAATAATTTTTGAGTCTAAGTCATGTTACTAAGGGATTCATTCAGTTTTACTCAAATTTTCTGTTGGAAGAATTTCATAAGATGTTAAACACTGTCTGGGTAGATGAACCTCAGAGGGTATCTGGTGTGCTCTGATTTGGGGGTCCACAGACTGTCTCTTGTGAGCTGTATGCGACTCAGTGTTCCCGGGCTCCACCCAGCTGAGCAGCAACCCCCACACCCAGAGTCCAGGCCTCTGGAACACAAGCCCTTGGCTTCACAAAGCATCCTGGTCTAACTGGCTCTACCCCAGCCTCAGCCTGTAGCCTGCTCCAGCCAGGGAGTCCATGCCTGTACCTCCTCCTTCTGATTCAGATGTCAGCCGTGAGAAGTGCTTTCCTCTCTGCTCTGCAAAGTGCTGATGGGTAAGATCTAATTGGGGCCTGTGACTCAGGGGAGGGGAGGGTGCTCTCTGGGAACTGGGAACTGGCCTAGCTGGAGCAGGGTGGAGAGTGGGTGTGCAGGAGGAACCCACTGTGCACTTGGGTCTCGTGACCTCTGCAGTATGGGGTAGTGTGTGTGGGGGAATGGGAATATTTTTTATCCATTTATTTATTTATTTTTTGTTTTTGAGATAAGGTTTTTTTTTGCTATATAGCTCAGTCAGGCCTTGAATTCATGGCAATCCTCCTGCCTCAACTTCCCGAGTTCTAAGATTGTAAACATAGGGCAGTCCCTATACCTGGCAATATTCGAACTTAAATTTTAATAGAACTATTATTAAAAAAGAAGAATGCCAGGACGTATTAATTGCTATATTTGCTAGTACATATTGACTGTGATTATTTGATACTATATGGCCGTATACTTAATGTAACATTATGACATTAACTCAGTGCCTCAGAATACACTTGAAATCAGCCCGTTATTAGCTATATATAATAAAAACCATCTTGAAGCATTTTATTGCTTACTATTTTATTTTAAAAGTATTGTGGGTAAGTATGTGCATGCTTCATATGTGGAGGTCACAGTGTAACCCTACGAGGTCAACCCTCAACCCCTTTGTGTGACCAACTCAAGTTGTTAGGCTTTGGACAAGCACTTTTGCTGAAAAAGCTATTGGGGTCTCGTGTATCTTAGTCTGTCCTCAAACTTATCACGTAGCCAAGGATAACAGGAAATTTCTTATTCTCCTGCCTCTATCTCCAGAGTGCTGAGATTCCAGACATGTGCCACCATATCTGGTCTGTATGGTACTGGGGATCAAACCCAGGACCTCGTACATGCTAGACATGCACTTCCCCCGCTGAGCCCCAGCCCCAGCATTTGAAATCCCATTCTTTCTATGTTATTGGATAGATGTCCGCTGTGGTTCAGCTATAGATACCACCCATTTTTACGAGTTAGCGGGGGGACACTTATTGAAGCTGCCAACGAATTGCCTGTTCTGAGCGCTCCTTACACACAGGTGCTAGGCTGAGATTTCCCCACCCCTGTCTGTCACTTATGGGTCTGTGGGCCCTGTGCATTCCCAGTTCTGTATTTGTGGATTTAGCCAACTGTGGAGCAGACACAGTCAAGAGAAAATGGCACTTGTCCTGAGCTGGCACAAGCGTACACTTATCTTACTGTTTCTTACACTTATCTTTACATGTTTCTTACATGCATATTATATATGTAGTGTTCTGCCTGCACGTGTGCCTGCACACCAAAAGAGGGCACCGGATCTCATTACAGATGGTTGTGAGCCACCATGTGGTTGCTGGGAATTGAACTCAGGACCTCTGGAAGAACAGCCAGTCCTCTTAACCACTGAGCCATCTCTCCAGCCCCAGTCTTATTGTATCTTAAGCTGCAGAACACAGACAGCTGTTTGTGTGACATACTGTGTGTGTGGGTTACCTGACTATCCTATTTCACATACGGTACCTGAGTACATCCAATAGCCTGTGATATCTGTGGGGACCCTTATGCCCAGTCCCTGTGGATACTGAGGGAAGGCTGTGATTTTCTAGGATCTGTTCAACTGGCCTAGATAGGGTAAGGCAGACACCAGGCTTGATCTGCCTTGCCCTGGGTCACAGGTGACTTCTAGAGGGGCTTCCAGGTAGGGGTCTCCCTGCCCTGAGCTCAGGGGCCCTGTAGAGTTCCATGTTGGAATGCTAAGCCCGAGTCTCCTTCCGGTGGGGCCTGGGGCTCTGCATTTTGTAACAGCACACCCCTCCCCCATGCTGGTATCACCAAGAGGCATGAATACAAGGAAAAGGCCAAGTCATAGTCAGGACCTGGGCCTGACCTCCTGGCTCCCATAGAGACCACTGTGCTGAGCCAGCACCAGCCTGCCCCAGGCTGCCCGGCCTTGGGTGTCTGTTGCTGGCCTCTGACCCTGGGGGCAGAAGTCAGCTGGCCTCCATTGTCATTGTGACTTACACAGCAGAGGCAGGCCCCTTCCTGAGAGGAAGCTGCAGGGCAGCTGGTGGCCTTGGACCCTGAGACCTCTTTGCCCACACAGCTGGCCCAGCTCACTGGAGTCAAGGTAGAAGGAGAGACAAGGGTTGGTAGAGTGAGAGGCACAGGACATTCAGGAGAAGAAGGTAAAATAGATGACGCTCCAAGCTGATGCTCTAAGATGTGACATGAAGTAGTTTTAACCCCAGAGTGCTAGAATCTTCTGGAAGCTTCTTTGCTCCTTGGCTTCAATTCTCTAAAGAGGCCACTGCCATAGAGAGACTAGAGAGATGTGCTCAGGAAGCAGGGAACCCCAGAAACCTTAGCCTGGCCCCAGAGTCCGGAGCTGCTGTGGTTGGCACTGGGATGGAGGTTTGGGGGTAACTGTGAACCGGTGCCTGGAATCCGTGACACACAGCACCCCAAAGTCTGTGGCTTAGAGTAACCGCGATTTGACCACATTCTCAATCTGCTGCACTCTGGGTGGGCTGAGGGGGCAGCTGGGCTCTGCTCCACACGGCTGAGGCTGGGCTGGAGGACCCCTTCTGAGATGGTGCTCTGAGCCATGTGGGACTAGCCAGAGGCTGTGGGCCAGGGGAAGTAGGGGTTGGGCTACCTAAGTGCAGAGCCTTGAGATGAATGTTGGCTTGGATACCACCTGGTCTCTGTGTCCCTCATGCCTCCTCTGCTGGTTTCCTTCTGTCCCCCAGTCCTGACCAGTCCAGTCACTTGCCACAGCTCCCACACTGTCAATGTGATGTCCCCTCTGCTGGGAGCGCGCTTCTCTCCTCTGCCTGTCCCACACAGAGGGCCACCTCCCTCTGCCACCAGGATTCCCTGTCACAGTATTTACTTGTTTGGTAGTTGATTTCCTCACACCACTGTCGCTGTATTTGCATGCCCAGAACAGTATTCAATAGAGGGTGGGTACCCAGAACACATGTGGTGTGGGCAGGTAGGGGGATGGATGGATGGATGGATTGGATGGATAAGACACTTCGGGCTCTAGCCCAGGGTGGCCTCGAACTTGAACCCTCTTGCCTCAGTGTCCCAAGTGCTAGGATCACAGGCATGTGCCCCCAACCCAGCTAATGTCACACCTCAAAAGTATTTCTGAGCCAAGCACGATGTTTACACGTAATGACCCACTCAGAAAGCTGAGGCAGGAGGATTGCTGTGAATTTAGAGCCATACTGGGCTACAGAGTAAGACCCTGTCTCAAAGAAAGGGAGGATGGACATAATTCCGGATTCTGAGCAGATGCTTTCTGCAGGGGATGGGGAGGAAACAGAGGTAATGTCCCATGTGAGGGATGGGGACAGTCTGAACTATCAAGTTTCCATGCCATTGTCTGTCCAGCAGAGGGCACCAGCGTTCCTTTTTCTCTTCGATCGGTTTCCAGTGCACTGGAGATTGTGGTGTGTGTGTGGTGTGTGTGTGCATGCACACCCCCCCTGTCCTCCCCCCCACATAACTCCTACAGGGAGACTTTAGCTGACTTAAGCTGTGGCTAGCCTGGGGATGGACACTGGTGTCTGAAGATTCCAGAAGCTTGAATTCTATAACTGTTACAGCCTGCCTGCTGGTGTCACAGTCACAGAGCCTCTGAGACGTCACAGTGAGCCTGGGAGTCATTCTGGAGAGGGCAGAAGAAGCTTCAGATGTGGGTCTTATCTGGATCTAATTAGCTGTGCGGCCACGAACAAGTCACTTAACCTCTCTGGTCTGCTTATTCTTCTGTTAGATGTGGGGCTGGATTAACTCATCTTGACATTCCTTTCAGCACAAGACAGTGGAGAGGGGAGGCTGTTGGCTGGTGCTGGGGATGACGCAGTCTTGGGAAGATTCCCATAAGTGTTGATGAATCACCAGGGATGAGGAGTGGGCCTGGAAGATCTGCAGCCATGATTTCATGTGTGTGCACAAATCTGTGTGATCACATGTGTGTGTGTGTGTGTGTGTGTGTGTATGTATGTGTTCATGTGTGCATGTGTTCATGTGTGCATGTGTGTGCATGTGTGTGTGTGTGTGTGTCTTATGCAGAGACCAAGGTCCCATTGGCTGTCTTCCTCTATTGCTTCCTGCCTTATTTTGTTTATTTAAGATTTTATTTTAAACGTTTAAAATTATATGTGTATGTATGTGTGCCTGAGTGCAGTTGCCTGAAGAGCCCAGAAGAGGGGTTGGATGCCCTGGGGCTGGGTGTCCGGAGCTGCCTGCCGTGGGCGCTGGGAACTGAACCCAGGTCCTCAGGAAGAGCATCAGTTAAAAAAAAAAAAAAAAAACACCAGTGTTTTTAACTGCTGAGCCATGTCCCCAGCTCATGTTTTGAGACACAGGGACCCTCTGACCTTTGCTTCCCCAGCACTGTGACTGTAGATGCCTTTCATGCTCTCAGATTTACATGTGGGTGGAGGGGATTGAACTCAAGATGCCAGACTCCCATGACTAGTGCTCACTGAACCACCTCCCAGCCCACAGGTCTCCAGGAAGGTATTGCTTCAAAGCAGGGGGCTTGGTGTCTACCCGTAGCCTCCAGTGTCTCCTGGAGTTCCGCCTTTAAGTTCATGTGAAAATTCCAGGGATCATGAATCTGTAGTGTTAGAGGGTGAAACTCACAGGACAGGAAACCACTGTCAAGTGTGCACCCCAGTGAGTGATCTTGTTTTGTTTCTTTAAAAAAAAAAAAAAAAAAAAAAAAAAAAAGCTGCTTTATTGAGGCTTGGAGTTTGGCTCAGTATAGAGCTCAGAATTAGAGTGCCCCACTGGGGGTTGGGGTGGGGGCTGGAACCGAGCCTCAGAGGGGGAAATCCCTTGCCTCGGATCCTCCCCCCACCCCCACCCCCCCCCCCCGTGAGGTGTTGGGGGCGTGGCTCAGGGGTGGAGACCCTGCCTAGGATCTCTCAGGGAGGTATTGGGGCGTGGCCCGAGGGGTGGGGTTTCTGCCTAGGGCCCCTCAGTGAGCTGTTGGGGGCGTGGCTTCGGGGTGGATCCCCTGCCTCACGCGGAGAAGTGCACAGTTGCACGCTCCCCTCCTCTTCTCATTTACCTCATTAACAACTTGTTTGTACTGAAAAAACGCTTTTACACCTTTTTGAGATAATTTACTTAAAAGCCACAGCTTGGATCTTTCACAAGCAACAGTGGATTAGAAAGCAATCCACCTGCATTTACTAGAGACTTCTTCCCCCACCCCCAGAAGCAAAGCAAGACACAGACTCCCCAATACATAAACATTTCACCACAGAGCACCCCAGCCACCATGAAAGAAAGGGCATGCCACGGCTGGAGGGGAAAGAGGTACACCGTGCTGGTAGGACTTAAAAAAATGACTTTTCCAGAAAATGCTGCCCCTAGTGTGACGGCTTCATATGCAAGTAATCGGTTAGTTTTGTGCATGTGCCTGTGACAGTGCATGCACGTACACTGTCATTTGGGGCTAGAGAGATGCTTGGTTGAGAGCTCTTGCTGTCTTCTGAAGGACCAGCGTTTGGTTCCTGGCAGCCACTTCGAGCAGGTCACACCCATTAGTCATTTCAATTCCAGGGTATCTGATGCCCTCTTCTGGCCTCCGTGGATACCACACTCATGTGCAGCATTCACACACATAGGACGGACATAAAAATAAAATAAAAAATTTAAAGTTATTATTTGAAGTCACACCCATAAATAAAACTTGGTCATTTCTTTGCAACATATGACTCATCAATATCAAATATCAAATCAATATCAAATCACCTTAAAGAGGCAGAGCGGCCCAGCAAGTAATCTCAAGGAGGTTATTTTTAAATTTGTCATATTAATTTATTTTTATGTATATGAGCATTTTACCTGCATGTATGTCTGAGCACCACAAGTGTACCTAGTACACTTGGAAGGCAGGAGGGGGCATCAGATCCCCTGATACTGGAATTAAGGATGCTTGTGAGCCTCTACGAGATTGTGTGACCTGAACCTAAATCCTCTGGAAGAGCAGCTGGTCCTCTAACCACTAAGACATCTCTTCTGCCTTTCAAATAGTTTCCAAACACCAGGGGACAGCAGCAGTAGCCGCTGCTCCTTGGGAGTTCTTGTGTCTTTAAAGTTCGCGTTGTGAATAAGAAGCTCAGAGAGTCAGAGGTTGTACAGGAGCAAGTCTCCACTGAGAACCCCGCCAGGAAGGAACAGCAAGATGGTCGTGGTTCTGACCTTGCTCAGGAGACCTGGGAAGGGTCACAAAGCACAGGCAGGGAGGGCCACCCTTCCCTTCATTTCCTGCTCTGCAGAGAGGAAGTGGTTACAGCAACATACAGGCCATGCTGGGGCGGGAGGGGTGCGGAGGGGGCACAGCAATTAGCTCGGCAGAGGCTCCATTACCCAGTGCAGCCCAAGCAATGGCTAGGAGGTCAGGGCAGCTGAATTTGGCTCTCTTGACAAACTAGCCTGTGACATTGGACATGCCTTCTTGTGTGTGAAGGGCGGGGAGATTGGGTGAGCTGGTCTCTGTTGCCTTCGAGGAGGGCAGATGCTGGGTGTCACTATCAGGAGGAGGGTCTCCCTAGATCCTATCCCAAGTGGATTTGGGGGGGGGCGCTGATTCAGCCCAGCTCTTCTGTACTTTGGGAATGCTCTATCCCAGGACTGTCTGCTCCATGGTTGTATAGACAAGGTTGCAAATGAATGCAGTACAGCCTGCCCTTGCTAAGCTCTCTGGGCTGAACTTGAACCGACTCTGTAGGCCGGGCAGGCCTCAAAATTGCAATCTGCCTGCCTCTGCCTCCCAAGGAGTTCTGCCTCTGAACCCGGTCTCTTGGTTGTTCATAAAGACCCAGATTTCCCTTTGTCCGGCTGTCACAGTGCCCTTTGTGTGATGACAGATGGTGGGAGACTTTTCTTTCATGGGAGCAGTTGTGGTGGGGAGAAGGCAGAGGAGACGGAGGGTGCGAACAGAGAGAGAGGCCACTAGCCTTTCTCACCTCTTTGGCTGTGACTGTGTTTGTGGTATGCAGTCAGAGGCAGGAGGTGTGGGTGGGTTGCTGACATTTGGATGGCTGGCCATCAGCGGAGGTCAAGAGCTACGACCCGCGTGTCCCAAGGTGAGGGAGAGGAGGAGAGAGGACCAGTCATCTCCACAGAGATCTGAGTTCTCGCAGTGGGCCACACACAGACAAAGGGACATACCAGAATGAGAAGGGCAGAGTCCGTTCTGGGGTCAGCCTGGTCCCGATCATCAAGGACTCAGGTCTGTCCAGCTACAAGCCTGTTGGGTGGCTTTATCTATCACAGAGGCTGGGATGGCTTTGAGTTGTGGATAGACACCAAGGATGTGAGATTTGACAAGGCATAGGTGTCACCAGAGGCCTGGAGATAGCTGCTGGATGCTAGGCCTATTTGGATTGTCCATCTGCTACCTGCAGGGCTTCCTTTCCAGGGGAAGAGCTGGGAAGAAGGTTCTCAATTCTTTACTGAATCCTAAGTGAGCTTTAGGAAAATGTCCTGCTCTTGTTATAAGGGATATTGCAGGGAAGGGCAAAGAGAAGCAGCCAGGTCGTGAGCCACACAGTGCCTAGGGGCATACACAATTACAAGGTGGAATTTTCTTTTTTTTCTTTCTCCCCCCTCCCCCACTTCCCTTCTCTCACTTTTTTCACCCTCCCCCACCTCACTCTGGGCACCACTTGCTCCAGCCCAAAGTACACTGTAGCTATCTTCAGATACCCATATGAGGGCATTAGCTCTCATTACGGATGGTTGTGAATCACCATGTGGTTGCTGGGATTTGAACTCGTGACCTCCTGAAGAGCAATCGGTGCTCTTAACTGCTGAGCCATCTTACCAGCCCAAGGTGGAGGTTTCATAGGAAGACCCACACGGGATCCATTGCTGGGACACCTGGCTTATCCTTGGTGTTCAATGCTCCCGACTGACTTCAGGTGCCCTTCCCCACATCTGCCTGAGACACTCTCTGCAAACAGCAGGCGCTTTGCCTGTCCCAGGTTGTAGCAAAAGGGGCTGAGTGCAGAGTGGCTGGGGAACTTCTTCCCCGTGACATGTAGGCACCAGCCAATGAGTGCCCGGCACCACCACCTGGGCAGGTACCCCTTGGGGGAGGCCTCCCAGTTGCCTGTTTTAAGAGGTACTACTTGAGAATGCCATCCTCTCCATGGGAGCCCCTTCTTCTGTTGCTATGCAGAGTTCCTGTCCCAGGCTCTGTTACCTAGCTGCCTGGAAACTCATCGTGGTATCCATGTTGTCCGTAGCCCAGGTGAGCTATCTTGGGACACCCTGAGGTATGATGCTAGTTTCTCCACCGACAGGCAGGGAGCCCCAAAGTTGGGCTCCCGCACACCTTTGTGTCCTGGCAGTGGGTGAGCCCTGCCTCATGCTTGGCTTTGTTCGGAGACAATAGAACTGGACTCACTCTCTGTGCCACAGTGAGGATCACCTGCCTCCGTTCATGCTGTCTCCTCCAGATGGAGGATATCTGTGTTCAGACCAAACTCTCTGGGAGCAAAGACTATGGATCAAGATCAAGTTCAAGTAACTTTGAAATTTTTGTCTTGCGGCTCCGGGGCTGTGGGTATGAAGGGTGGGGGTGGGGTCGAGCAGCCTCAGGGATGACCACAGTCTTCCTGAAGCCCCTCCTTCTTCGCTTCTTCATTTCTCTTTACTTTTTAAAATTGGTTTAACTTATCTTTATATGCAGTAGAAAAACCTCAAGGTAAATACAAAGGAAGACAGAGATGTCCGTGACCACGGCTGGCTCTGAGTGCTCTCCTCTTCTCTTCATTCCTAATGGTGTTACTTTTCTGTCCTTAGACAGGTGAGGACAGAGTGAATGGACACAGCACAGGAGATGGTGGGTAGTGCCAAGCCAGGAGGGCACAGAGCAGCCTGGCTGCCAGTGTCCTTTTGGAAGTCAAATCTCACAGATCCCAGGACCCATCTGGAGTGTGTGTGTGTGCCGAGATTCCCAGGGGAGAGATGCTGGGGTGGGTGGGAAGGACTGGTGCTCAAGGCAGGGAGCAGCTTACCTTTGCGACTCTGAGCCCTGAATCCCTTGAGGGGATTTATTTACTTATTATTTATTGATGTTTTGAGACAAGGTCTCAGTTTGTAGCTCAGGCTGGCCTAGAACTTACTCTGTAGCTTAGGCTGATCTCGAACTCTAGGTGACTCTCTGGCCTCCTTCTCTAGAGTGCTGGCTGCCATTGCACGTGTGTGGGACCATGGCTCGTTATCCAGGGAGCATCCACATCCTGGCTCCGAACCTGGGACATGGTGTGCGGGAGCATCCACTTCTCTGTGTTGGTGTTAGGCTCTGTGTCTGAGTGAAGTAGGCCAAGAGGGAAAGCTGGCACATCAGCATACAGGAGTGTAAGCCCCACTGTCCCTGCTGATGCCTTTCTGCTTAGGCTCCCGAAGCTTGGAAGCAAGTAGGAGGAAGGGAGGTCTCCAACACTGCTGTCTCCAGAGAGCATCCTCTGAGCCATCTTAATTCCCAGAGGGGAGGAG
Organism: Rhabdomys pumilio; assembly: GCA_030674055.1. Lineage (NCBI taxonomy): Eukaryota > Metazoa > Chordata > Mammalia > Rodentia > Muridae > Rhabdomys > Rhabdomys pumilio. The sequence continues at coordinate 44,485,219 of JANHMN010000018.1, forward strand.
AACTTACTGCTGAGGAGAAAGTTGCCCACATAGAAGCCACATTCCTCAGGTCTCCTTCCTGCCCGGCTGCAGCAGCTGCTTCTCAGGGAACACCCGAGGACAGGTGGGTATGTCCTGGTCCCCAAATGACAGCACCCTTACAAGGTAACTATTGTTCATGCACCCAAGCACACAGAGAGCACAAATGTCCATAGACCACTGCTTGGGATGTGGTTGTGGCCCCAGGAGGAAGGCTGGGCTTTTCTACTTTAGGGAAAATCCCTTGACCTCTCTGAGCCTCAGTGTTACCATCTGTAATTCAGGGACAATAATACTCAGAGGAGTGTGACCTTGACAGCCCTGGCACCCCAGACACCCTTTCTAATTCTCTAACTCTTAGGTGTTAGCTTCCCCACCACCCTCCACCCCCTCCCTGGTCTGAGATAAATAAAGCCTTGCTTTTCTGCAACACCGGGCTTTAAACTCATGGTCATGCTCCTGCCTCACTCTCTAGCTTGCCAAGATCACCAACAGGAGCCAACATGGCCAGCTACATACACCCCGGCCTTAAGCAAGAAAAATGACATTGTAGACAAAGTCTCATTTACCAGCCAGGTGTGAGGCTGTGAGGCTCAGCTCTCCCTCCTTGGGGCGCTGGGTGGCGGGAGGTCCCCCTGCCTGGCAGGCAGAGGTACAGCGAACGCTGGAGCATCTATGGTTCCCCAGCCTTTGCTTTGCTTCAGAACCAGAAAGAGGGCTGTGTTCACTGGGACCTCAGGCCGACCACACAATCCCTAACTCACTTGATGTCTGCAGCACCTTTGGTTTCATCTTCTCCCAGCCAGAGGGAAACATGTTTAATTTGCAGGTGGGAAAGCCAGATGAAACAGGAAAGAACCATGGAGCTACAGTTGTGTGGCCCTGAAAACCTGAGCCTCCTGGAAAACAAGTTGAGAATACCATCTTCCCCAATGCAGGTGAGCTTCCTCGTCAGGAGGCGCCAGCTTGTATCTTGTCTCTTGGATGCTTCAAGCTGTGTTTTATGGGGACTGACATCTTGGGAACTTGCCTGCTATTAAGACATATTATTAGAAGCCTGCTATGTTGGCTATGCCTGCTGTCTCAGTACTCAGAAGGCAGAGGCAGGAGGATTGCTGCAACTTCAAGGCTAGCCTAGGCTAAGTAGTAAGTTCTAAGTCACAGTGTGTAAGGTCGTCTCACAGAAATAAGCAAAACGAAACCAGACAACATTGTCTGAAAGTCTGGATTAGTTGGGGTTCTCTAGAGAAAGAGAGATGATAGAATACACACACACACACACACACACACACACACACACACACACACACAGAGACATGCATACACCGACATGCACACATGCACACACATGCACACACACACAGACACCCACAGAAACACAGAGACACAGACATATACACATACAAACATACACAGAGACACACACATTCTGAGACACAGACAGACACACATACAGAGAAACAGAGATACAGACACATTGACACACAGACACACAGACACACAGACACAGACACACACACACACACACACACACACACACACACACACACTGTGTATATTTAGTTGTTAGTCCACAAAGCTGACCGTCTAACTCGGACTCCAGTGTTCACCAGAATCCCAAAGAAGTCAGCTTTAATGCCGGTGGAGAAATGGACTTGCCAGCAAGCATGGAGGCAAGCAAGCCAAGAGCAAAAGCTTCCTTTTTCCATGTCCTCTGTATAGGTGTTCACCAGAAGGTGCAGTACACATCAACTATGGGTCTTCCCACCTCAAAATACCTGGATTAAGGGTGGGCCTTCCCACACTAAATGATTTAATTAAGAAACATCCCTTTAAGTGTGCCCAGCTACTTGGGTTTTAGTTACTTCCAGATGTAGTCAGGTCGAAAACCAGGAATAGTCACCATGGCATCCCTGGGCTGTATGTTCTATGAAGCCACATACCTCCTGGCTCCTGGTTGCTCAAAGAATGGTGTCTCATACAGAAATATCATCAGAGGGACAGACACAATCTGAGGTCAAAGTTCTCTTTGGAGAAGCTTGCTGTCCTGGGGGATGGGAAAGCAGGGCAGAGGGAAATGGATGGTAGGCTTCTAGAAATGACTATCAGAGATAGGTCTGGTTAGTGTGTGTGTGTGTGTGTGTGAGAGAGAGAGAGAGAGAGAGAGAGAGAGAGAGAGAAGGAGGGGAGAGAGAGAAGGAGGGAGAGAGAGAGAAGGAGGGGGAAGAGAGAGAGAGAGAGAGAGAGAGAGAGAGAGAGAGAGAGAGCAGCTGGTACAGAGGCCATGGAGGGATGCTGCTTACTAGCTTGCTCCCCATGGCTTGCTCAGCTTGTTTCCTTATAGAACCCAGGACCACCAGCCCAGGGATGGCACCACCCACAGTGGGCTGGGCCCTCCCCTAGGTAAGCGCTCCTCAAGTGAGCTTCATTTTCAGTTCTGTTTTTATTCTGTAGCCCAGGCTGGCCTAGGAACTCATTCAGTAGCCCAGGCTGGCCTAGGAACTCACTCTATGGCCCAGGTGGCCTCAAACTGAGTGGCAGGTGTGAGAGGCCATCATCATTAGGCCTGGCTTGCAGTGCCTTCTAAAAGCCCAAGCTTGGCTCACACAGTCAGAACAATGTCTGAGTGTCACATGGAGGGTCTCAGGTGGGGCAAGAAGCCAGGTCCTTTTCAGCAGAGGGAAGGGTGAGTCTGCCCCTCTCTGGCTCCTGGCAGCTGTACCCAGCCCTATCCTTCCGTCCGAATCCACCCCTCCTGCCCCATTGTCTTCTGCCTCCCTGGCACCCAGCGACCTTACCCGGCCACCATGTTCTGGAAAAATATTCTCACATTTTTCTTCCAACACGGGCTCAAACATAAACAGCCCCGGACGGTGGGTATCCGGACTCCGGGTCCCATCGGCTCTATCCGGCATCGTCATTTCCCCAGAGAGGGTGGAGGGTGAGCGGTGAGGCTTGAGCCAGGCATTCACGTGTCTGAGGGGCAGCGAGGACAAATGGGCGTCTCTAGAGCTGAGATGGGATGTCTCGTGTTTATCCTGCTGGCTATATGACCCTCCGTTCTTACTTCATAACTTGGGCCTCGGAAGCCAGCTCTGTCTTACTTCACAGGAAGTTTACAGCTTGCAGGTGAAGCGCTGGCTGAGCCATCAGTCAGGCCACTGTCCCTGTCTGCCACCGAGGCAGAGAAACCATTGGTCCCTTGGGCAGCTTTCCTCAGGCTCGGATGAACCCATGTCTTCCCACACTTGAAGCAGAGCAAGGTGGGCTGGGTCTCCCTGCCTGATGGGTACCAGTCAGCAGGCATCTTCCAAAAGAGCCCGTTGGTGGTGCCTTGGCCCCTTGGCATTTAAGCCTGACTTGATAGGAACTTGCAGCTTTAGTTGAAGGCTAGTGACTGCTGTGTGATTGGAGACAATTTCTTGGGACCTAGGCTTGCTGTATCTCAAGTTTTAAAAGTTGGCTGGCTCAGCAGGGTACAATGGTATATAGATGACTGTGGGGTCAGCCGCTCAGTAGCTAATGTAGGGGGGTTGCAAGGCCTCAGAGCCTCAGGGCTAGCCTAGACAACAGAGAGAGCCATCTCAAAGGTAGAATGAAACAAAAGGCGATAGATTCAGGAAGCCATGCATTGGTGTGTGCACACAAGTACATACATGTATATGTGTCTATATGCCTATGTGTGTGTGTGTGTGTGTGTGTGTGTGTGTGTGTGTGTGCGCATGTGTACATATAGGTACATGTTTATGTGCCCGTGCACACACCTATGAGTGCCAATGTATGCATATACACATTGCCGTGTACACATACATGTGTGAATATGTGACTGTGTGCACATGTGTGTGGTGTATCCATTTATGTACGTGCATGAGCTTGTACATACATGTGCACACCCGTGTGTGTGGCACAGCTGTGAGTGGAAGCACATGAAGCCCTAGAGTGAATCTAGGGGTTCTCGCTTTTCACCCCAAAGACAGCCAGCCTTGAAGATCAGTAGGCAAGGTGCTGGAGGCACCTCCCCAACCCCACTCACCCGGTGGGTGGGGTGGTCGTCCGCCTCACCATCCATCACTCCTGAGTGTCAGCGTGGCCTCAGCGAGAGATAGCTGAGGAAAAATGACCTGGGCCGCTGGTGCACTTATCTGGCCCAGAGCCTGCGAGCCCTGTCAAGCGTGGGCGGCTCATTTGTCAAAGTGGAACTGGCTGTTGCTTGCCAGGCCTCGCGGCACCCGGTGGTCCTCCCTTGGGCCACCATGTCCTGGGATCTGCTGCTGGAGTCCTTTGTGGTCTCTTTGTTGACTTGGAGAGATGCTGCCATGCAGAGCAGAGGCCTGTGGGTGACAGGGTGGCCAAATTCCCTGGTCTACACTCCTGGTCCTTGGTGAACTTGGAGGTGCCGGGTGAAATTCTTTAGCTGCACAAAGTAAGAGCGTCTCTCTCTCTCTCTCTCTCTCTCTCTCTCTCTCTCTTTCTCCCTCCCTCCTTCCCTCCTTCCCTCTTCCCCCTCCCTCTCCCTACCTCTTTCCCTCTCCCTCTGCTATCTCCTCTCCCCCTCCCCCCGACTTTCTGAGATAGAGTCTTGCTATGTAGCCCAGGCTGGCCTCAAACTCACAAATCATCCTGTCCCAGCCTCCTACGATATACATTACCACATCTGTCTATCGATGTTTTTTTTATTTTTATTTTTTTGGGGAGGGGCAGACTCTCATTCTGTAGTCCAGGCTGACTTGGAATTTGCTGTGTCACTCAGATTGTTCCCATGCTTGTGATCTTCCGGCCTTAGGTCTCCCAAGTGCTTTTGCTACAAGCAGGCCCACCATGCCAGTTACACCCTGGCTAATGGTGACCAAACTCAGGCAGCAGTGGTCAAGAATCTCATCGTGAGCCTTTTATGTCCAGGCAGCACTTGGCATCACTGTCACAGTTGGGATATCACTGTCACAGTTGGGATAGCCTCAGGAAACACCCACCCTAACTTTGTGTAGGGCCCACAAGCCTCTAAGACTCAGGCCAGAGACTCGGTGGGTCTTCAAAGGCAGGCACAGCTGGAAACCGAGCTGTAGGGTGAACGGATGATTACAAGACGTGACTTTCCTGCGTGTCTGGTGGGGCAGCTGAGGACGATGGGCTGGGAGTGGGTCTTCAGCAGCCCAGGGTGTTGCCACAGCCTAAGGAGGTCTGTGTGTGTTCAGGGGCTGCAGGCTCACCATCACACTCCCACTATGGTCCTTGCAGTGCCTTTGAGGGTCCCCAAGGACTTCAATGACATCTTCCTAGCTACATACCTAGGGTATTTTTTGGCAGCTCCTGCCTGCCAGATGAGCCCTCCCTCGGTCTCTCCACACACTGACCTGCTGCTTTCCTCTAGGCTTTCTGGGACAGGGTTCAGCACCCCCCCCCAACCCCAGCTCTGCTTTGTTTCCATAGGCATCAAGGGTTGTCAGTCCTGCCCTACTGACTTGACCCCAGGATAGCCGCCACTATCAGCTCATCTCTGGGACCAGTGCTTCAGTCCAGCCAGGGACATTGGAGGTTATCAATGACAGACGGTAGTTCTCCCAGAGGAGCAGGGTCAGAGGTCAGTGGCCAACAGAGCCCCATGTGGGATGGATTAAGTCTTGGCTGTGCCTGGGTGGCGGGCAGCTCCAGGGAGAACCCAGGTCACTGAGGAAGTCATTTGTAGGAACGCAGGACTTGAGACTGAATCAGTTTTCAGTGGAAAGTGAATGCATGTCCTCTCTGGGAATGGATGTCCTCTCTGGGAATGGATGCGTCCCAGCAGGAAAATATGTCTAGGTAGGTGTTTTGGTCTCTGTGACTGTGACTGTGGGTGTAAAGTGGAAAGGCAAAGGCCAGGACCTCATCTGGGGTTCATGGGCATCAGGAGTGGGAGACTGTGTGTGTGGAGGATGGGCTGAGAGACCTCGCATTCCCTGACTGGATGTCAGGGCAAGCAAAAGCTTCCAGAAAGGAAGTGAACCTTCCAGAATGCAGTCAGGACATCTAGAAGGCCAGGAGTTTTCATCATTCCCTCAGGAAGCATTTACTGGGTACCTGCTGGGTACAGGGCTCTGCTCTAAGTTTGACAGACACACTGGAGGAAAAAAATCCAGTCAGGCAAAACTTTGCCCCATAGGTCCATCCACACAGCAGGAGGCACAGAGGTGAAAAAAAGAATGTAGGCCAGGGAGCAGGCCTGGGGGGGTGTAGGGAGCAGGCCTGGGGGGGTGTAGGGAGCAGGCCTGGGGGTGTAGGGAGCAGACCTGGGGGGTGGGAGCAGGCCTGGGGGGGATGTGGGGATAATGACAGGGAGGTGTGGAGGGTTAGGGATGTGAGTTAAGAGAAGATGTAGATGCTAAAAGGAGCTGCTGTCAGCTCTAGCAAAGCCAGCTAGGGTGGTGAATTCTGAACCAATGTAAAGCTACATGCTGTGGGCCTTGCCTAACTCCACCGGGACCGGGCCAGCCTCAGTTTACCCAGCCCTCAAGGGGGTTGCTCAGTGGCCTTCCACGGCTTCTGGGACAGTGAAAAGGAAGTTTTGGAAGGGCAGTGGGTGATGTGGGAGCCAGGCACTCGGCTAAGAGCAGGGTTATGGGCGATGGACATGGGAAGCGGCATCTCTCACCGTCCACTGTCTACCCTGGGCGTGATCAGACCTCACGTCAAAGTCAAGGCTCTTCTGCATGAGCTAACACGTGGTTTCCGCTGTGACTGTAGGTAGAGTCTGGTAAAGTTCCCAGTGCCTTTGGCAAATTCCTGGAGAAGCAGGCTCCATCCGGAGAGTAACATTCCCACCTAGACCTATGCTGCTTCTTTTGCTGGTCTTAGGAAGATTTTTGATGTGTAAAAGTACCAGGAAACCCCAAAGGGTGCCTGACTCAGGCTCCAGAAGGGATGTCCTGCCAGTGTGGGCTCCAACAAGGTCCACAGCTCCTGCCACACTCTGCAGCTCTGGATGTAGCCACTGTGACTCTGTCCCTGTCTGTCCTCACCTGAGCTCACCCTCCTTCCTTCCTGACCTATCTGGTACGGGAATGGTCTGCTTAGATAAAGAATTCAGAAGTGGGGCTGTTCAGTTAACTTTTCCTTGGCCTTGATGATAGTTTCTGGAAGCAACAGGAAGTTTCTAGACTACAGCACCTATCAAAGTGGACTGGGGTACTTCCATGGAGAGCATGTGGCTAGTCTACAAAGCTGGGCTTTGCTGATGGAGAGGAGAGGAGGAAGAGGAGGAAGAGGAGAAAGAGGAGGAGAAGGGGAAGAGAGGTGGAAGAAAAGGAGAAAGAAGAGGAAGAGGAAGAGTAAGAGGAGGAGGAGAAGGGGAAGGAGAGGTGGAAGAAAAGGAGAAAGAAGAGGAAGAGGAGGAGGAGGAGGAGGAAGAGGAAGAGAAGGAAGAGGAGGAGGCTGGGGAGGCAGCTTGAGATGGAGGTACCAATAGGAGGTAGCTGTGTTGGGTTTGTGGTTCTCTTCAGTGCCAGCACCTGCTGTGTTTAGATGCTGCACTGCTGCTCTGAGAGGATTTTCTGGAAGCCTGGGATGGTGACTACCAGGCTGCGGGAATAGGCTGCAACTGAATGGAGCTCACCGCGCATGTCTTCAATGGAACACAGCCACGCAGGGCTCAGTACACAGGGGGATTACACACAGGACTGAGGACACACAGGGGCTCAGTCCACACAGGTCTCAGGACACCCAGAGATTCAGGAAACAAAGGGACTGGGGACAAACAGGGCTCAGAACACACAGGATTCAGTACACATGGGGATAACACACAGGATTCAGGACACACAGGCTCGGGACACACAAGGGCTCAGTCCACACTGGATCATGTATCACACGTAGGGAACTGGGTCAGAATCACAGCAAAGTTTCTTCCAGTGGAGATTCACAGATAGGTGGGGCTGTGCTTCTCCTGAGGCTCTGGGGAAGGTCCCCCTGCCTTCTCCAGCTTCTGGGTGCTCCAAGTGACCCTGGCTGGTGTCCCCTCTTCTGTTTCTCACAAGGATACCAGTCACTGGATTGGGGTGGATACACTGATTTAGGGCAACCTCCTCTCAATATCTTTAATCGCCTCAACAAGGACCCTTTGCCTAAATGAGGGTCACAGAGGTAGCGCGCCCTGGAAGCGGGTTGTTGGTTTGGTTTGGCTGGGTATTCTGAACATCTCCCTGTATCACTTATGAAATGATTTTATTGATCTCTGAACTCTTCTATCTAGTGTGTCTAGTGGCTTCTCCATCTTTGTGGTTGAGTGACTTTGATGGGCTATGCAATTTCTCTGGGCCTAGGGCAGTCTTGCCCCTTAGCTGGACTGTACTGTTGATCTCAGAGAGCCTGAGATTATGGTAGGGATTGATGAGAAGATTGCCATGAACCTCTGGTCCCTGCAGCCTGACCATTAGGCTAACAGCTTACTAAAAGCTGACACGTGTGATGTGCCTGTTGTTTGTTGGGTCCCAGGCTAGACCTTTACTAGTCTCCTACTACCATTGAGAGATAATGTCACATGACCTTTATGTGTCAAGAGAAAAGTAGGGCAGAGAGAGCCAGGCTGACACTCACCGTGTCATTCACATCAAGGAGGCCCTGTCATCAAGGGTGAGGCAGGCTGCTATGTAAGTGTAATTATAAATTCTAGCTACCCTGTATAAAAGACACATAATTCAGGTTAATTAATTAATTAATTATTAATGTTAGTTACAAACTGTAAGCCCAGACGGGGCAGGTTTGGCAACTATTCTAACTTGTATCTCAGCCATATGTCCCTTGTTACTTGCTGTTTCTCTTGGTCACATGATCAGGGTCCATCTTCTCACAACACTGCCTCCTCCACTGCTCACCACATTCCCTCTACCGGCAACCCCTGCCCAGGGAACTGAAAACCCGCCCACCTCTACCTACTGCCCAATCACAGGCGTTTTATTGACCAATTAATGTAGAGGGCAAGGTTTGCTCAACAAAACCTGGTGTCTGTGAGAATTCACTCCTCTTGGGGCAGCAGGTCTTGAGATATAGTATCTAGCATTCGAATACATAGTAACATCAAACCAACCCTAACATGGCTGACCTGCAGCTTTCTTCTGGGGAGAAGTGAAAGAAACCTATTCACCCAAAGAGTGTACTGCTGATGGACAAATAACAGACCCCACCCACACACAGTTGGTATCACTCCTGGGTGCATGGATGAGGGGGTCACACCTAGGGGTGCATGGAGGACTCTAGCCCACCCTAGCACAGATGACAGATTACTAGCCACGTTCTGGGGACTCCTGCCCAACTTTCAGGGAGCCCCACTGAAGAGTCTTTCCTTCCCAGGAGTCACTCACTCATACAGCCTCGGAAGGAACCTTCTCAGCCCTGGAAGTCTCCCAGCTTCCTGTGTCTTATAAACTTGCCTTCCACCCTTTTCTCTTCTTTCCATCCTTCTTCCCTCATCCCTCTTTCCTTCTCCCTCCTCCCTCCAGGACTGAGCTGTTTGGTTCAGTTCAGAGAAGATAGCTCTGTGTGTCTGACACACCACCCAGCAGGAAGCATCTGAAGTGTGACCAACGATGGAGTGGAGAGGTGTCTTCCATCTTAGCGAGGTCTGGGTTTCTAAGATGTGGAACTGAAGAATTTAAACATCTTAGCATCAGCTTTCAGCATTGTGCTTTGTGCTAGGATAGTGTTTTGTGTGCATTCGGGCTAGATAAACTCCATCTTGAAAACAAGTTTCATCTATTATTGCATTAGCTATTGTTAATTTTATGCCATTGATAGACAGTCTTTATTGGCAGACCTGCCTTTCCACACACAGTGCCATCCCATGGCAGAGCCAGCTCATCTACGCTCATGGCTGGTGTGCCTATACATTTTTAAATAAAGTTTTTTGGCACAGGCATGTCCACCCACGGACATGTTGACTGGACTGGCTTACTACTGCCAGGGCAGAGTTGATTCTCTTCAACAGAGACCTTGTGTGAGGCTGCCGCCTCTTGACAGGATTCAATCATGACGGAAACAAACCTCTGGGCCTGTCTGTGAGGGTGTCTCTAGGTTAAGTGAGGTTGGGAGACCCTCCCTGAATCTGAGCAACAGCTCATCATCTGGGCTGTGGTTCTAGGATGAATACAATGCAGAAAATCCGAGCACCAGGATTCACCTCTCTCTGCTTCCTGACAGTTGATGCGACCAGTGGCCACTCGTTCCTGCCACCGTGCCTTCCCCGCCATGATGGACCGACTATACCCTTGATCTGTAATGCATTCCTCTCTAATGTCACGTTTGCCAGGCATTCTGTCACAGCCACAAAACCAGTAACTAATATGTCATGTGTTCCCAGACGCTGGAATATTTACTCTCTGGACTCTTGTATAAATATTGGCTGACCCTGGCTTTCACAGTCTGTAGCCCAGTGCCCTACAAAGACATCAGCGATTTTGGCCTTGAGAACTTGTGAGATTTTTCTTTTTCTTCCTTATTATCTCTGTCTTTGATAATATTTCAGGAATGAAAACATTACTTTTGACAATGAGGATGGAAAAATCATAAATGCTTATTTTAAAAGCTGTGAATTAATAAACAGAAGGTATCTTGAAAAGGGCCTTTGAGATGGTTCTTAGAACAAGGAGTCTCACACTCTGTCAGGAGTATGGGACCCTGGCAGCCTGTTGCCCTGCTACAGCCTCCATGACGTCTTCTCTGATGGTCTTTACCCCAACAAAGGGCGAAGGAAACCAGCTCGCCAAGGGCAGCCGTAAGGAGGCCAGGCCGGCGGCGTGGGGGTTCGGGAAGCGAGGCCCATCTGTTTTGTGTTAGGTTTATAAGGTTGATGGCAAATAAGGGTATTAGAGCTAATTTACTTATTTAGGGAAAGACGACTCGGTCCCAGAATCTGTGACTGGGGAGGAGTGGGCTCTGTCTCCCAGCTTGCAGGAGTGCCCCACAGGAGGAGAGGCCTGCCCAGCCCAGGGCCTGGTGCAAAGATGTGATTCATTTTAAAAATAGCCCTGCAAGTATGTGGACCAGCGGCCCCTTCCTCCTACCTCCTCCGGCCAGAAGCACTCTTTTACCAGGCCCTTTATCCCCCAGGATGCTGGTTCCAACTACAGGCTGGGAATCCAGGTCATGTATAGAGAAAGACCAAAAGGGTCAATATGGCTACACGTCTTCACCCACACCATGTCCTGGGTGTCCCCTGTGACTGTGTTATGGCCTTCATGTGCCTGCTATTAGGTGAAAGTTCTTATCCAAGAAACCAGAGCCAAGTCCCAACCCTTTCCCTGGGATTCCTGGCTGCAGCTCTTCCATGGAGTCTCCACCCTGAGACCCAAGGATTTGGTTCAGAATTGCAGCTCTCTGCAGAGACCAGACTCCCCCCTTGACTGGGGTTTGTGGATAGAGTTGGGGCTTGGGAACAAAGTTGAATAGGATTAGCTCGCATCTTTGCTAAGACTGTCCTTGGTGAGCTTCCTGTTCCTCCATCTCTGAGAGGTTCCTTCTGCTGAGGGGGTGGTGACAATCAAACAGGTGTGTATGAACAGTTTGGCTGCCTAGTTCTACTTTTAAGTCTTTAAACATTTATTTATTTGTTGTTGTTGTTGTTGTTGTTTTGTGTGTGTGTGTGTGTGTGTGTGTGTGTGTGTGTGTGTGTGTGTGAATGTGAAGGTCAGAGGTCAGCTTTAAAGAGTCAGTTCTCTCTTTTCACCACATAGATCTCAGGAGTTAAACTCAGGTTGTCATGCTTGGTGAATGGCATCTTTACCCACTGAGCCATCTCCCTGGCCCAGGATAAGAAGCTTTACAAAGACTGAATGAGAGAAGTATGGCAATTGATTAGTGCTGTCTGCATGGCCTCCGTAGGGGGAGTACAGCAATTAATTAGTGCTGCCTGCCAGAGCGTGGTAAGTGGCACACAACAATTGATTAGTACTGTCTAATTGATGGACTCTCCAGGGAGACTCCTTAGTGACTTAGCATCTCCCCCAGGAGCAGCCTGTACCTCGGTTCTGTTATGTTCATCAGTCCAGCTCACCCCCCTCGCTGGCTTCAAGGCTCATGCTAGTCGTGCTTTTAGTTCTTTCTTTTAAATGCGACACATTTGGACTCAATCACAAAAGGACCATATCTCCACGGTAGAAAAATCAGCAAAACGTTAACTAAAGAAATGCAAAGAGTTAAATGTAAACCTGTGAAGTCCCACAATTAGAAATTCTCCATCTTTAATACGTTGACTGTATTCTCACTTCCCATTTAAGTCTTATATGAGGCATAATCAACTCTTATGATTGCTGGATGCCCTTCCCCCAGGAGCTCAGGCATGGCTGGATCCAGGTAACTTAGACAGCTTGGCAAGAGTCAGCCTCTCTCTGTTCTCTGGGGTTGGCCCCGGAGTTCTAGGTTGGTTTCCTGTCAGGAATCATTTCTCCTGGTGCCTATCCCTGTGAGAAGTCTGGATAAGCTCCTCAGACAGAAGACCTGAGAGGGAAAGAACAGAGTCTCGGTGGCCTGAGTGGGAGGCCATGGCCTCCAATAGATGCTCTGAGAACCCACTGCAGTGTTGGAAGATTGTTGGAGAAGATTGAGAAGCTGGGTGGGCAAGTGGGCCATTTCACAATCCTCCTCCTGGCTCAGCCCTGTCATGGCAAGGCTTTTGTGGAAGTGCCTCAGCCACTTCCAGCTGGCTCTGGTTCCTATGCACAAGGTCATCTCCCTGTGGGAACCAGCTCCAGTGACCAACAGCTGTGCCTTGACTGAGCTTTACTCCTGGGCTCCTCCCTCTGGAGCCTCTATCCCTTCCTCCCCATTGGGACGGGCCGGAGTGTGAGCACAGTGTGTGGCTTGTTTGTTTGGGAAGTTCCCTTGCCCAGTACATAGCTGGTATTCACTAAGTGCTGCCTGTTTGGACACATGGTGGAGAACTGAGGGGATTCCTGCTTGAATGACCTCTGGAAGGATGGTTGAGGAGATCAAAGGATGGAAGGGTAGGTGTAGAAATGTGTGGAAGGGTAGGTGGATGGATGGACAGATAATGGATGGATAACCAAGTAGATAAGCAGTGGGCTAAGTAGATAGATGAATGGAGAGATGGGCATATGGAAGAATGAAGGAGTGGATGGGTGAGAACATGGATAGAAGCATGAATGAATGGGAAGGCAGATGTATGTGTGTATGTATGTATATATGTATGTATATATGTTAGATGGATAGATGGATGGATGGAGGGATGGAGGGAT
>JANHMN010000018.1:44498460-44530790 GCA_030674055.1 Rhabdomys pumilio
TGGTAGATGGATGGAGGGATGAGTGATAGATGGATGGATGGATGGTAGATGGATAAATGGATAGATGGATAGAGGGATGGATGAAGGGATGGATGGTAGATGGATAGAGGGATGAGTGATGGATGGATGCATGGATAGATGGATAGATGGTAGATAGATGGATGGATGCTTGGATGGTAGATTGGTAGATAGGTAAATAGATGAATGTATAGGTACCTGTCTGGCTAGATGATGGTAGATGGATGGACAGATGATAGATGAGTGGATGGATGGATGGGTGGATGGATGGATAGATGGATGGTAGCTGGATGGGAAGATTGTTGAATGGATGGATAGTCAGGTAGATGAACAGATGGGTGGGTGGATGGTAACATTGGTGAATGGTGGGAGGAAGACAGATGGTAGGTCTGTAGATGACAGACGGGCAAACTGATAAATGGGTGGATGTGCAGGTTAATTGTTGACAGGCTGGGCTAGGAGATGGGGAAAGCACCGAGAAACAGAAGGAGAAAGAGCGACTGAATCATAAGGCTGTCCAGAACATCCTGACCCCACACTGCCAGGTTTAAACCCATCTCTGCTCTGTACCAGAGTGTCAACTTTGAGTCAGTATTTAGCCTCCGTGGGACTTGGTTGTCTGATCAGCAAGTGTGGTTGCTGCAGAACTCAGAGAGTGCTGGGTCTCTGACCCAAGACATTGGATACCAAAACCACCCTCCAGAGCACATGCCACTCCCTAGCTCAGAAACCCTGGCCAATCCTGACCTCTTCCATTTGTGTGTGTGTGTATAAGTGTAATGTGCGTGCACACACCTATGATCGCACATGTGGAGGCTAGAGCAAGCTATCAAACACCTCCCATCATTGCTCTTATACTAATTGTCCTGTGACAGGCTCTCTCGCTGAGCCAGAAGCTTGCTGTTTTGGCTACGCTGGCTGGCCAGGGAGCTGCTTCCCCCTGCTTGTTGCTGCCCCCACAACACTGTTGTTACAGGCTCATGCACCCATGCCTGGCTTTTTACACACACGCTGAAGCGTCAAATTCAGAGTCTCATTCTTGCAGAAGAGACTTTCTTACCTACTGGGTTGTCTCCTCTCCCTTAGTTTTCAACAGACATTTATCAATTCCCAGTGCTAGAGTGGCAGGTGGCTCTCAGGCACCAGTGACAAAGTGGGACTAAGGATCACGCTTGTCCCAGGAACCTTTTATAGAGTGTGTTTCCTCTTTTGCTTTTTTTTTTTTTTCAGTACTTGTTACAATTTCCATGCATTTTTAACTTGCCTGTATTTAATGCCAGTGTTTACTTTTTAATGAGCTCCCCCACCCCCCTTACTGGACTGTGCTGTCTGGCAAAGCGAAGACCTTAGTGCTCGGCTCACAGCTGGATATCAAAGACAAGCATAAATGACTATTTGCCTTCCAGTTGCTCCGGCCAAAATCCTGAGCTCTGTCTCATTTCTCTTCTTCGCACGCCACATCCAGGCTGTTCAGATCCTTCTGGTTCTGCCTTCGAAGTAAACTCAAGGTCCAGCTGCTTCTCCTGCATCCCCCCAGCCTCCTGTGCCCCTGCCTTCGTGTCTTTGAGTCTCATTAACTACCTGGCCTTCCTGCTCTGACCTCAACCTGTGGCTTCTCCCAGGTGCTAGCAAGTGCTCAGAATACACTGATGTGCCCCACCCAACCCCTATCCCTACATACTGCCAGCCACCAGAGACAATGAGAGCCAGGAAGGAGTCTCCTCAGGGTTTCTGAGGGGAGTTCAGCTCACAGACTCAGGCTGTCAGATTACTGGTCTCCAGGACTGCCAGAGGGATTCATTATCCTTGTTTTAAGCCACACAATTTGGGAGCAGTGCTTTGACCCAGCAGCTCCATAAATGAACACTGGCTGCGCATTTCCAAAGCCAGCTATGGGCTTGGGTAGGTGCTTGTGGTCTGCTGGGGACAAGGCTTCTCTGAGAACCTGCGGCTATAGCCTAGCAGCTGGCCTGGAATTCTGAGACCACCAGCTGCAGGAGCTCTGAACTATGCATGGCCAGAAGACATGGCAGCCTGGAAGCATCTGGGAACTTTAAACTGTGTCTTGGTTTATAGACCCAAGACAAATGGGAGCTTGTGACAGGGTGGTGTCTTGTGTATTTCGTGACACTCACTCTTCCTGGGGGAGGTGTAAACAAACTCTACTCAGGGAACTGACAACAGACCAAAGTAATGATAGCAGTAAGGTTCAACTGAGTGAAGTAATGAATTTATTGGGGGTGACTTACAGGAGTAGGGGTGAGGCATGGCTTACATGAGCAAGAATCACTCAAGGGCAGTGGGGTCACTAAAGTCCACTCCAGCATGGGTGGTAACTCTCAAAAATCCTGAGTTCCTTGTATAATTTATAGCTGCTTGGGTGCAGAGTCTTGTCCACAGCAGTCTGTACTGTTCATAACCTCAGGGAATGAGGCACCTGGGAAATCTGTGGATTTCAGGTACTTCCTAAATCTTCTGCATCGTTCATTTCTTGAGTCTCAAGGAGCCTCCCTCCAGGGTACGATCTTCCAACTTGCAGAAAATTGTCACACAGCAGCACCTTGCTGGCAATGGTCCTTTGCATTCTGGGATGACCTGGGGGGGGGGTTCTGTGAATCTGTTGGGTTTGAAGAGAAGAGAGAGAGAAAGAGAGAGAGAGAGAGAGAGAGAGAGAGAGAGATCTTGCCTGATCTTGCAGAGTCCTTGGGACTTCCTGCTGCAGCAAGGAACACAGCTAAGCTTAAGCAGCATCTTCAGATGGAACAGCAGGGCCTCACCCCTGGCTTTCTGTAAGCGCCTTCTGTATCTTTTCCTCTCAGAACAGCAGAGATGGTAGGGCAGCCATTGTCATAGGGTTTCTATTGAAACATTGCAACCAAATGCAATGAAACATTGTAACCAAACACAATGAAACATTGTAAACAAATACAACGAAATATTGTAACCAAACAATGAAACATTGTAACCAAGCACAATGGAACATTGTAGCCAAATGTGATAGAGCAGTGTAACCAAGTGCAATGAAACATTGTAACCAAACACAATGAAACATTGTAGCCAAATGTGATAGAGCAGTGCAACCAAGTACAATGAAACATTGTAACCAAAAGCAATGAAATACTGTAAAAAATACAATGAAACATTGTAACCAAATGCAACTTAGGGAAGGAATGGGCTTCTTTCATTTTATACTTTGAGGTCACAATCCATTCTTGAGGGAAGTCAGGGCAGGAACTCAAGCAGGGCAGGAACCTGGAGGCAGGAACTGAAGCAGAAGCCAAGAAGGAGTGCTGCTTACTGGCTTGCTTCTTCTGGATTGTTTAGTCTGCTTTCTTATACAACCCAGGATCACTAGCCCAAGAGCAGCACCACCCACAGTGGTCTAGGCCCTCCCACACAGATTTACTTACAAACTGATCTTATGGAAGCAGTTTTGCAGTTAGCATTTTATCTTCATAGGTGCGTCTAGGTTTGCATCAAGATGACAAAAAGCAACAGCACAGCCATGTAGAAAGACTGACTCTGGCTGATCTCTGCAGCCTCCATCTTGGGAAGGGCTGTTTAGAGGCCAACTGCATTTAATCAAGAACTCAGACACAGGGACTAGAGCAAGGGTGCATAGAAGGCTCTGAGGGTGGAGGAAGTTCATAGGGGTGCTGAGAAGGCTCATGGGAGTTGAGAAGAGGTTCATGGGAGGCAGGAGGCACTGACAGAAGCTCACAGGATGGTCACAAGCTGCAGAGGAAGCTTGCTGGGTTAGTTGGGTAGAGTCTGGACCCTGCTGTAAGAGAGTCCCCAGGACTAACAGAAAGCTGAGCTGTGGATGGGGCTGTGGCTACCACCCATCAAATCCAAATTCCCCAGCAGCAGTAAGTACAGGTGAGCTAGTTCAAGAGACAGTGGTCCAGGATCCAGGACCCTATAGGATTGGTAAGAAAACCACCACAGAGGGTTCTGAGGAGCAGAGAGGTCACGTCTCATGTAGGTGGGAGCTTTGCGGAATGGTATGCACTTGGTGGCTGAACCTGGCTAGACACTCTGCTCTGGGATTTCAACTGACCATCAAGTCCACAAACTGTCACATGTGATGGAACATCAGGGCTTCTCCTGATATGGAAAAGCTAAAGTGCACAGATGCTGTGCGGAGCCTTTGTTTCTCGTTAAGCAGGGCCACTCCCTACTCAGTGGCTTACACACAACAGTGTCACTTAGCCTATGGCATTGCCTTCTGGTGTTCTGTCCCTCCTCCCACTCCACCCCCAGGCCTGGGCTGTGCATCTGAGAAGAGGGCTCAGGTGCCTACAAGGCCTGGCTGCTGTCTTGCTGGCTGGCTGATTGGGCCACATCTGGATCTCATTAGCCATGAGGTCTCCACCAGAGGCCAATGCTGCCTTTATCGCCCACAGTGCTGATCTGGACAGGAGAAAAATGGCTGCTGATATGCTCCACTTCCTGAGGTCCTGCTTAAAGGCAGTGTAGGGGCCGGGGTGAGGAGTCGAGAGTCCAGAGTAGGAGAGTCCAGGAGGGAGCATCAACACCCTGCCTCACGTGGATGGACAGACATACGGGTGCCTGCAGGACCACAGCTCTACAGCTCTGCAGAGCTCTTCCCTAGGGCTCCAAGGAGGTAGAAGGCATCACTGGGCCCTTGGAAATGCCTTGTCCCATTTTACAGTTCCCACACCTCAGAAACTTTCCAGCTAACCAGAACCCACATAAAAAAGCCCAGTGTGGCAGTGTGAGTATAAGGTGTGAGTGAGCACTGGGGTGTGGGTGAGAGAGGAAGGCAGGTCCCTGGGTACTCACTGGCCAGCCAATGTAGCCAAAATGGTGAGATCCAGAAGGAATGAGAGACCTTGTCTCAAAAAATATGGTAGAGCCTGGTGTGGTGGCACATACCTTTAATTCCAGCACTCAGGAGGCAGAAGCAGGTGAGTCTCTATGAGTTTGAGGCCAACTTGGTCTACATAGTGAGTTTCAAGTTCCAAGTCAGCCAGGAATGTGTGTGTGTGTGTGTGTGTGTGTGTGTGTGTGTGTGTATGTGTGTGTATGTGTGTACGTAGTTTCACCATGAATACATACATACATACATACATACATACACTCTCTGGCTTAGCTCCTCCCTCTTCTTTAGATAAGTATTTTAAATGTGAATGCATGCTTTACCTGCATCTATGTCTCTACACAACGTGCATGCCTGGTGCCTGGCAAAAGGAAGGTGTTAGATCCCCAGGAACTGGAGTTACAAATGATTTTGAGCTGTCATGTGAGTATAATGACCCAAACCCTGGTCTTCTAGAAGAACAGCCAGAACTGTCAATGGCTGAGCCATTTCTCCAAGATGCCTAAATCTCCCACACCGCCTCCCCCCACACCTCCCCCTGGTCTCAGTCAGTCATGGGTCAGACTCTGTGATATAAGCTTCTTGTTGGCCTTCCCTTCCTAAACTCAGGTGCTTATAACACCTCAGGGCCCCCAAGTGATCCCAGAAGCCTCCAGAAAATGTGATTCTGGGAAGGGTCCTCCCCACCCTTCCCTGCTCCCAGGCAGCCAGCCAAGAACCCAGCACATTTCAAAGTGGGTTTTGAGTCTCTGAGAAAAGCCCAGGTCCTTTAGGGAAAATTCCCACACAAAGAATCCAAATATGATGTTGTCTAGATTAAAGGGACGTGGATCCAGTGGGGTACATTTGATTGGATTGGGAAGCCACAGTGTGTGTTCACACAGTTCTGTTGCCTAGCAACATTCAAACCAATCATTAGGCTTTGTGGTCCAAGCTCCAATCTATTCAATTAGCCTGGCATGCTTTATGGATCAGGAAAAACAAAACAAAACAAAACAAAACAAAACAAAACAAAACAAAACAAAAAACAAACACAGTGCTCATTGCCTTTTTCAGTGCTAAAAACTGCAAAGCACCTTTCCTCTCTCTCTCTCCTCCCTCCTTCCCCCTCCCACCCTTCTCTTTTTTCTCCCTCCTCCCTCCTCCCTTTCTCCCCCTCCTTCCCTCCTCCCTCTCCCCTCCAAGGTGGCCCTGCAGTTCTTACTCAAACAGAAGGTGCCTCTGCTGTGATCCTGTGTGATTTACGGCTAGTGAGATCCCCGCTCACCCCCCATCCAGCCTCTCATCCGGAACAGCCAACACCACCGGGGCCCCTGCAGAAGTTAAAAGCCCGCGTGGAGGTCGTGCTTCTTTGCCGAAGGTCGTGAACCACATTTAGGGGAGGAATGAAAACACTGTCCAGCGGCAGCAAATTGGGAATTTCCTCCATGGATTTAAAAACATATTTGAGGGTCGTGACCCTCTTGGGGGTTCGTGTTTTTCTTTGCCAGGCCCCACATGTGTAATTGAAGCCCATATTGAAAATGAGGACTGGAGGACCCAGGTTGCCTGCTTCTGGTTTTCCTCCTCCTTCCTTGCCCTCCCCTTTCTCCTCCTTCTTCCTCCCTCCCTCTTCCTCCTCCTCTCTCCTCCTCTTCCTCCCCCACCCTTGACTTCTCTTCCTCTCCCTTCTTTCACAGTCCTCCCCCTCCCTGCTCCACTCAGGTGGGTGTTCCCTTTCCCTCTCTATGGCCAATCCAGTTCCAACCCTGCCCACCTGACCCCAGTGAGGCTATTTCTAGACACTTCTCCCAACTCATGCACCAGACCCTGTTCTTCCAATGTGCAAGGTTCCCAGGAGTCCCTGCTCTGCTCCTTTGAGTCCAGAGTATGCATGAGCTCGCTGGTGGCTCTCTGTTCACTTGGCTTTATGCTGTGACTAGGGGGAACTGAGTGTATCCTGACACCAGGTTCCATCCAGGACACTCCTCCTGTGAGGGTGCTAGCCATTGGTCACTGTCTCCCTGTGATTCAGAAGTTTGCCAAGGGCAGAGATTCCCCCTGAAAACATAGTGCCACTAGGTTTGAAATGGAGCCAAGCCATGATCTATTTCCATGTCTATAGAACGCTAGGACCATTTTGTTCTCCACAGAAATTATTTCATAAGAATAAATAAAATTATTTATTCTTATGGTTTTTAAACCATAATATCTCTCATTAAATAGAATCACCCTTTAATCTTAGCCCTCACACCAGGTGCTGGTCTCAGCAGTCTACACAGATGAACATTTAAACTTTGCCAGTAGAGACACCACTGTTCTCTGTCCATTTCAAGCAGGTGGGATGGACCCAGAGGGATGTGGGTTGTGGGAGGTATGACCTGGCCAGGACAGGGTGGGGCTTTGATCTGGGTGAGTGTCCACACCAATGTGTACATGGACCAGCTCCGCTTCACACTGAAACGCAAAGACAGCGGCTGAAGCTCCCCTCCCCCTGTGTGCCTCTGAAACTCACATGAGGTAGACCTCTCCTTCAGGAGAAGGGCGGAAAGGTAGAGCCTGTGGTGTGAGTTCGCTCTGCATGAGCTAGCTCTGCGCCTGTCACTGTGGGGCCCTTGAGCATCCGTGTTCACGCATCCATGAACTGGAAGTGAAGGGGTTGGGCTGCGTGGCTCAGTGGGTAAAGCGTCTACCACACACACGTAAAAACCAGACTTGGATTGCCGGTACCCAGAAGAAAGCCAACAAGGAGACCTGTGCCTGTGATCCCCACACTGGAAGGTGGAGACAGGAGAATCCCGAGTTCATTGACCAGACAGTTAGCCAATCCATGAGTTCCAGGTTCAGTGAGAGACCCTATCTCAAAAATTAACATGAAGACAGAAAAAGGAAGATGTCAGAAGTCAACCTTGGACCTCTATATAATCACACCCAGGGACACACATGCACACACACAGGCACATACATAGGCACACACGGGCACACATGCCCACACACATACACACATGCACACACAGGGGCACACATACACACACATACACACATATGTACACACACAGGGGCATAATGCACACAAGCACACACATGCACACACATGGGCACAAACAGAAGCACACATGCACACATACATGTACATACATGGGCACATGCACATACATACACAGATATACACACATGCACACACATGTACATACGTGCACACACATGCAGATAAAGGGGCATACATACACATATATAAACACATGCACATGCATACACATAGGGACATACATGCACACACAATTGCACACACATGGACACACATGGGCACACATATACATACATGCACATACATGCATAGGTATGTATACACACATGCACACACATGGACACACATGGGCACACAAACAGGCACACACATGGGCACACACATGCACACACACATGCACACACACATGCGCATACATGGACATATACACATACACACATACACACACCACCAGCAGAAATGTCACAATGATAGAAAACTGGAGTTGAGCAAGGCTGAGAGGACAGGAGTCATTGTCCTGGCAGAGCACAGTAGTACAGGCTGCAGGCTGTCAGCAAGGCCAGGTCAGAGCCTTGGTGTCCTGTGACAGCTGGGGTGTCACCTAGGGCTTGAGGAATAAATCTATGAATGGAGACTGAAGTTTACCGACCTGTAATGTTTCCGCCTGCAGACCAAAGCTCTCAACGTTTTTGTGACCAAACCTCCCTAGAGGGACCAGGTCAGGGACACTGGCAAGAAGTCAGACAGTTCACTGTGAAATCACAATCAGCAGAGAGACCCCAAAATAACACGAGCTGTTTATCCAAATCAAGTCAAAACAAATTAGATGTTATAAGAGTTAGACGTAGATCTAACTGCAGAGGGCCAGATGGAAAAACTTCAGAGGGTTGTTAGAGCATCTCCGATGCCCAGCCGTGGAGATCACTCTCTCACATGCTCAAATGTCACGGGGCCGTGATGATGTTTGATTATCTGACAATGATAAATTAGAACGGGGTAAGGAGCGGCAGGGAGGGCACTTTCTCAGCCAGTCTGCCGCACACACCCCCAGTTTCCCTCATGTCTCTCAGTACATGTTACTAAGATGCTCTGAATAACATGGAAGACATCTAGGCACCGCAAAAAATGGTCCCCATCCATAAAGCAACTACAGAGAAATCAACATTTACAGATAAACCAAACGGGCTGGAGAGACGACTCAGTGTGTAAGAGCACACATCGGGAGGCCAACAGCTGTCTGTGACTGCAGCTTCAGAGGATCCGACACCCTCTTCTGGCCCCTAAGGACACTGCATTCATGTGCGCACACACACACACACACACACACACACACACACACACACACACACAGAGTGGTAAGTAAAAAAAAAAAATTTAAAAAATTAAAACAAAACCACGAAGTATCTGAGGATATAAATGGACAGTTCCCAGTAATGGCAACCAAAACACGGCTAGAAAAGCCCCCATTGCAGGAGCAGCAGCATGGCCTGGGCGGGGAGCCAGAAAAGGCAAGTGGGCAGCCCAGAGGAAAGGGTGCTTGGAACAGAAACAAAGTCTACACGCTGGTTTTTAGTGTTCACAGTTATGCTCCAAACAGACATTGGGGTTTGAAAAGCTACAAGAGTAAATATCAGTAGGAGATGTTGACTTCTTTTTCTTTTTTAACTTTTAAATAGGATCTCAAGTTGCAGCCCAGGCTGGTCTGGAACCATGAAGCCCAGGCTGGAGGCCTAGAACTCCTGGCAATCCTCCTGCATCTGCCTTCCAGTGCTGGGGTTATAAATGTGAGCCGCAGTTACTGCTCCTGCTTCCTTCTCTCTGAGATACTGCCGTGTATCTCGGCTAGCTTGAACTAGCCCCTGCCTCAGCCTCTCATGCCTAACTACTGAAGCCTTTAAAAATATATATCTAAACCGAATCATGAGTGGAGACGTTTGGGAGGAGGCAGCGGGAGGATTCTCCACACACACAGAACTCTCAAAAACAAAATAAAAAAGCCACACAGTACATCAGGTTCTTGCGGACAAACTGAGAACAAAGAGGACTGAAAGCCAGTCTCCCTTAAGCAAGCTGGAAGGTGGGGATTTCTGGGCCAGACAGGACGGTCTCTCAGAACATCAGGAACAAGAGTGTGGGGCTCGGGCTCACCCAACACACATTTTGCTCCCATCTTCAGGCAGTGTCACAGAGCAGGGCTGAGAGGCTAAGCCTTTGTTCCCTCAGTAGTGGGCCATGGGCCTCCTCCATTAGACCTGGCCTTGAAGCGCTGGCCACCAGGGCGGGCGGCCACCAACCTGGAAGGGCCCTGTTCCCCAGAAATGGTCTCCAATGGAGCGTAAATGGCCAAATATTAGCCTGCCATGTAACAGAGGGTGAAAAAATGTCGGCCTGTTTCTTGTATTTGATGCATAAAATCTATTTAAACCTACGACTTTTTTTTTTTTTTAAGCTGCGTGTGTGGTGGGAGGGAAGAGCTGGGCTGGGGCCAGTGCACGCGTTTGATGGGGGCTTCTGTGCTTGGCGTCCCGACTTTCACGTGGCTGCTCAACTTCCTTCCAAATGGTGTGTCTTTTCTTTATTCCCTCTTCCCATATTTTACATGTTGTGATTTCACGGAGCCCTTCCACTCGGTCATCAACAGTTCATTTGTGCCAGGGCCTTCTGTAAACTTTGCCTGGCTCAGACCTGACCACCCACCCTAGCAGGCTGTCTAAACAGCAGCAGACACAGCGAGGGCAGATGGATCTGGGCCAGTGAGATGGGGGTGGGGGTGGTGGCCCCAGGCCCTGTGCACATGTGGCCTTTGCAGCTGAAGGGAGGTGGCCCTGGCTTCTGTTCCCTCTCCAAAATCTCCATCACTTTTGGCCCTTCTAAGGGTTACCCTCACCCTTTGACTTGGGGTGGAGCTCTGCATTTGGGACGGTCATGTTTATGGGGACATCTTGTCTTTCCACAGCATCTTAACTATTAGGATGTTACCCCTTTAAAGTCCCCACCACCAGCTGCCACCAACCGTGGACAGTGCTCTCGCGAGGTTCTGCGTGGCCCTTGGTTGACACCTGGTAAGTTCATTCTCTGTGTTTCTTTTGTGTCGCGGGGACGTACTTGGGAGAACCAGAGACTACTGCTGTGAACGGCTTACATTTCTAGTTGGTCATCTACAGGGTACTGCCTGAGAGCTCATCCTGTGTCCCATGAGTCTCTGTGGCCACTAACAAGCCTGGTGCTGCCATCAACCTGTCTATTTTTCCGTGACACAGATGACCCTGGAGGAATAAGATAAAGGGTCTACTACATGATGGCCCAGACAAGTGACCTGACACTGACTCCTGTGAGCAGCCACCTTTCTCGTCATTCAATGGAGCCAGTGCCTTCACTACCTCCATGCTTCCAACAGGGAAACTGAGGCCAGAGAAGATCTGAGGATCGGGAGTCACAAAACACCACATCCCATATCTACTCTGCTGGAGACACTGTCATCGTGTTACTTGGTGTCACAGAAGTGCTCCTGTATGTGTCAAGGCCCTGTGGTCAGTGTCTGCACAAGACCAGCTGTCACCACTCTTAGAGCTGGGCTTGGCCATGGAGGAGAAGAGGCAAATGGAGACTCGAAGATGCCTATCCAGCCTGGCTTGCCTCATATGTGGTGGAGGGCATCGGGATACAGCCCTCAGGGTAGTGCCGGCCTCAATCATGGTGGGGCTTCCCACCTCAGTTAGCTTAATCTGTAAACTTTCTCCCAGAGCCCTGTCTCTTCCTTGATGTTAGATCCTGTTGAGTTGGTAACCAGTAACAGCTGCCACACTCACAGAGAACACGCCTCAAAATAAAAAGTAGGAAGAAGTCAAGGGGGTAGGGCTACAGGTCAGCGGTGGAGTGCTTGTCTAGGATGAGGGAGGTTCTGGGTCCATCCTACATCATTACCACCACCACCACCACCACCACCATCATCCACCACCATCATCACCACCACCATCATCCACCACCACCATCTTCACCATCATCATCATCATCATCATCATCATCACCACTACCACCATCATCACCATCACCAGCAGCAGCAGCAGCTGTGCTCGCCGACTGCTCTCCACCAGCGTTGGATGCTTCATTCCTTTTCATGGCTGAATAATACTCTATGGTACAGCGTTAAGTTTTGTCTGTTCTGCCTTCTGTCGTGGAGCTTTTAGCTCGCTTGACCTTTATTCATTAATCATGCCACTGTGAACATGACCCAAAGGACATCTCTGTGAACACATGGCTCCAGCCTCTCAATGTGTGTCTGGGACTCTCTGGACCCCACAGTGACTCGGTGTGCAACCTTTGAGGACCGACAGTCCAAGACAGAGTGACCGTGCTGCCTTCCCTCACCAGCAGCTTGTGGGACTGACTCCCCTTCCCCCCCCCCCCCCCGCCATTCCGTCTTATGGATTGTAGCCAAGCTTGTGGGTGTTAAGTTCAAGTGCCACCTTGCCCCTTACTGGGTCATCCTTGCCGAGCTTGTCAGCATGTCACTGTAGGAGCAGTATTTACTCAGATGCCTTAACCGAATGTTGTGTCGTCATCTTATCCCTGGGAACTTTGTCTGGTTCCAGAATCAACCTACCCCACTTAAACCATAAAGCCCAGGGGATTGGAAGTCATTAGCACCTCCTTAGTCATTTACACCTTAGTGAGAACGAGGGCCACGGCATTTCCTGAGTGTGGTTGGTGATGGGCAGCCAAAAATCCAAGAGAGAAAAGCCTCTCTGTGGGACTTAGTAAAGCTACAGGTACCAGCTCGACTGACAGAAAACCCACCACAGGAGGCTGGGCAGTCACACATCTTCAGAATAGCTGGCTAAGGTTCAAACCAGTGTGCGAAGGCCAAGAGATGCTCCCACCATGGCTGCCAATGGCTGCACCTGTGTGAACGTGAGCACGCTGCTCTAATCTCCAAGCCTGTTCTCTCATTTGCCACCTGTCTGCCTGCATGCACACTTGCCTTTACACCTGCTCACATACCTGACTTCATACCTACCCATACCTGCCATACAGCTGCCCACATCTGCCATATACCTGATCATACACCTGCCACACACCTGCCCACATCTGCCACACACCTGCTCACGCACCTGACTTCATACCTACTCATACCTGCCACACACACATGTTCACACAATTGTCACACACATGCCCACACACCTGCCCACACATGTGCCCACACACCTGCCACACACCTGCCCACATCTGCCACACACCTGCTCACACACCTGATTTCATACCTACTCATACCTGCCACACACACGTGTTCATACAACTGTCACACACAGACCACACACCTGCCCACACATGTGCCCACACACTTGCCACACACCTGCCCACATATCTGCCCACACACCTGATTTCATGCCTACCCATACCTGCCATACAGCTGCCCACATCTGCCACACACCTGCTCACACACATGCCCACACACTTGCCCACACACTTGCCCACATACCTTCTCACACACCTGCCCACACACCTGACTTCATACCTACCCATACCTGCCACACACATGCCCTCACACATGCCCACATACGTGCCCACACATGTGCCCACACACCTGCTCACACCTGACTTCACACCTACCCACATCTTCCCGCACACCTGCCACACACCGGCCCCAAATCCTGTCTGGCTCCTATAACAGGACACAAGTGAGCTTGCCCAGCACCCAGCAAACCTGGTGTGAAGGCTCATCTTCGATGACAACCTGACTGGATTTTAAAGAAAATCACCATGGAAACACACCCCTGGACTTGTCTGCGAGGATGCTTCCTGGTGGGAAGACCCACTCTGACTATGGGCAGCACCATTCCCTAGGCTGGTGTCTTAGACTGAATGAAAAAGAGAAAGAGAGCTGAGAGCCAGTGTTCATTTCTCCTGACTGAGGCTCTCTCTGACACAGCTGCTCACCTCTGCCTCTGTGAGTCCCCACCATGACTGACTGGACTCTCACACTGTGAGTCAGAGTAAACCCTTCCATCCTTAAGTTGCCTTTGTCAGGCAGTTTGTCACAGCAGTAAGTACTGTAACTAACACACCTGCTATCTGCTACCTCGCTAGCTCTCAGCCATAGGCAGTTTCATACCTGCTGAACCCCAGCAGTGTCTCCCACTGTCTGGAGACACTGGAGCATGGTACCCTGGGAAGCCCCATGTGACTGTGTCCTGTCCCCTTCACTCCTTTCCTGTCTTCTTCTCCTGTCAAGAGGAGGAGAAGGTTCCCGACAAGACCTGCTCTCCTACCCCAGGGCCTTTGCATGCACTGGTCTCCCAGGCTGGCATGCTCTTCCCCTCACTGCACTAGTAATCCTAGCATTCTTCCTTTTTGGCTTTCTAGTCACTCCCTTGACAAGGCTTCACCTGACTGAAAGGCTCAAGAGAGACCTCTTGTCCCCTATACATTAAAGCACAACTATAAGACTCCATCTGAGGACCACTGTCTCCAGATATGGAACTTGCAGGGGGAGGGGCTTCCTTCTCTCTACACTGGGCTGTGCTGCTTATCAGGGAAGGCATTGAGCCTTCTCTCCTTCACTCCTCCTGGGACCAAGGGACTGGTGGGATGCACCCTCTTGTGACATGGCTGAGGCTCCGGAGGACCCGTTCAGCTTCATGGTGTCTTTGCTCTCTTGCCTGGAGGATCCTACAGACTCGAGTAGAACCCTGGTGCAGCCGGAGATGGGTCCCGGGAACTATGGGAGAAGGTTGCTTCAGGGAGCACAGGTGCAGTGCAAAGAGCAGAAGCCTTTCTCTCTTTTGCTCTGTCACACAAGGACAATCAGAAAGCTTGGAACTTAAAAACACGTCATTGTGTAGCAGTGTAGGACCCAGAGGCGATAGCCAAGATGACAGAGGAAGAAGACCAGCCTGTGCCAGGGCAGGCACGGAAGGAGAAATGAGGCACAGCTTCATGGAGGGCACAGCGAGTGGTACCCTGTGGGAGGGGTTTTAAGCCAATCTTAAAGGACAGAAGGACTGGCAAGGAGGGCACAGTAATGGGAAAGGCTTGGCACAGGAACACACGATCACATTTGGGTTCCGGGAACCCTAGCATGACCACTGTGGGTTCCCATGTCTTGTTAGGGTTTTACTGCTGTGAGCAGACACCATGACCAATGTAAGTCTTATAAAGGACAACATTTAACTGGGGCTGGCTTACAGGTTCAGAGGTTCAGTCCAGTATCATCAAGGCGGGAGCATGACATCGTCCAGGCAGGCATGGTGCAGGAGGAGCTGAGAGTTCTACATCTTCATCCGACGGCTGCTAGTGGAAGACTGACTTCCAGACAGCTAGGATGAGGGTCTTATAGCCCACACCCACAGTGACACACCTACTCCAACAGGGTCACACCTTCTAGTAGTGCCACTCCCTAGGTCTAGCATATACACACCATCACACCCCTGAAGCAGCCCTCTATAGAATCTGGCTTAAGGAACCTGGTCTTGGAATCTGGCCTGGACAGTGGTCAGGGCTCCTGAGTTCCCTCTAGCCTGTCATTTCTGAGACCCCTGGATTCCTCTCAAAGCTTCATAAGATGAGAATCATGATGGAAGCTCAGAGACTTGATGTCCTGACCCTGACCCTGATAGATCTCCAGGACCTGAACAAAGAGAGTCCAGGGAGCCTAGACTGGCTGCAGCCACCCCACTGACCAACTCACTTCACGATCAAAAGGGGTGTAAGCCCCGTCTGGCTTCACATCGCCGGAGCCCATGGGCAGCTCCTGTGCCAGACAGAAGGATGGGACCGGCAGCCACCAGTGCATGAGGAATTGGGAAAGGGATGTCCACAAAGCTCTAAGAGGGCGCCTTCATGGCTCAGAGCCTGGATGCCTGTTCACAGCTTCCTGCTCAAGTGCTCCCGAGGACATGCTCCATCCCCAGTGACTCCGCTAATAGGGTCTTTGTAAACATTACCAAGTTGAGGTCATTCGGTCAGGCTGGATAGAATGGGTCCCAGCCCAATGACTGGCGTCCTTATGTTAGGATCACAGGAACGTTGAAACTCTAAGGGAAGGTTTTGTGAAGATGGAGGCGGCATGGGATGATGTCACATCAGAAGCTGGAGACGGTAAGGAGAGGCCTCTCTGGGCTTGTAGAAGGGACCTGACCCTGTTGATACCCTGGATTTAGCATCCTAGAGTGTAGACCAAGGAGGAGACAGTCTAAGGAACTCAGTATGGTGTCCCAGAGACCTGACACTAACACCAACCAGTTAGTGGCAAGGCAGGATTCGAACTGAGATCCTCTCTCCTCTATGGTATTCCACCACTGAAGCCAGGGTGATGGGCACCAGCAGTGTGGGATGTGCTGGAACAGAGCCACAGCCTCTGATTGCCCCAGAGAGGTTCCACAGGCGGGACTCGCTCTAAAGACATTCTCTTTAGCCTGGAGCTCTGTGAGTTCAAAGCCAAAATGAAAAGCAGTTTAACCAATGTCTGTCCTGGAATTTCCCTTGCGGCTGGGCCAGGCTTGGGGCTGTGGACCGCTGGCGCTGTTTTCTTCCGGGAACCTTCCCTTGAATGCGGTTGGGGGCACTTAGCTTTTTGTCTGTCTGTTCTGCCCCAAGGCACTAGTCACAGGAGGCAGCTGTTCATTGACTGAGCATATTCTGCAAAACCAGGTTTTTCTCTGGAGCGCCCTTCCTCTCGCTGACTGCAAGCAGGACCAGGTTTCTGGGAGCCACAGTGGACTGCCCTGGAAATCCATTCAGTTCTAGGACAGTGGCAGTGAGTGTCCTTCGTGTACAGGAGCTGAGGAAGCCGAGGAGAAGCCCAGTTCAGCTGTAGTAGCTGATGTCATTGAGGCCCCAACAGCCAGCGCCATTCTTGGGTTGCCTCTTCTTGTTCCTCAGGTTCCGTGTTAACCATTGAGCCTTCTGAGATCTCTTGTGGCTGGGGTTGTTTTGGAAGCATCTTAGTTTTATGAGGTTCAAGGTTTTGCTAGAAGGTTCCTCATTTGGGATTCATCTGGTGTTTTTTCCACAGTTAGAATGGAGTTGCTTTCTGGGGAAGATGAAGAAGGGTGAACCACTCCATCTGGCCTAAGGTGTTGTCAGTCTCCAGAACGACTCCGACCTCCCCTATGCTTCCTCTCTGCCTGGCTGAGACGGTGTTTCTGGGTTCTTAACTCCCTCTCCATCCTCTTCTTCCTGGTGATCCTAAGGAGGGGGCTTGAGGCACCATCTCTGTAACTGGTAGGACCTGCATGAATTCACTGAATCCTTCCACAAGGACAAGTAAGTCCATATTTCCTGTTGACTTCTTCAACCACTTACGTATCCAATTGTGTGAGCCTGTGATGTCTACTTTATATAGTAGGTTATGATACAATTCTTATTTTGTTCCTCAAAGGCTCTGCATCTAGTCACTGGGACCCTTAGTACTTGGCTAGTGTGGCCACTGATAGTCGTCCATCATGGCTCCTGGGTCTGCCAGAGTGCTGTCTACTCGTTTACTCTCAGACACCACAAGACCCCCTAAACACGTTTGATGTGTTTCTGGCTACATCGCCCATTCCTCCAGAGACCACAGAGTCCTCTTCTTTGGGAACAGAGGCTGTAAGTCATTAGGAGCTGGTCCTTGCAGATCCCAAGCTTGCAGCTCATAGGAATCTCTGGGGACAAGAGGCTGACCTGGTTTGGGTTTTGGTAGACCAGATGACAATGTGGGTACCTTCATTAGCCAATTTCCTTGTTGCTGTGACCAAACACCTGGCAAAAGGATGGGAGGGAAGGAAGGGTTCAATTTGGCTCAGAGTTTGAGGGTACAGCCCATTACGGTGGGGAAGGCGTGCTGGCAAGAACGTGAGGTAGTCTTATGGCACGCACAGCCAGGATGCAGGGAGAGATGAACGCTGGCCCTCAGCTGGCTTTCCCCTTTACCCAGTTTGGAATCATAGCCAGTAGGAGGGGGTGCTCCAAATTTAGGGTCAGTCCTTCCACCTCAGGTAACTCAGCCTAGAAACATCCTCACAGACATATCTGGGGGTTTGTTTTTGTGATGAGTCTGAAGCTTGTGGAGTGGAGAGTGAGGGTTAGCCCATCCCAGTGGCCATCAAGGTTTGCTTGTCACCTCTCACATGGCGTCATGGGCCCTTGGAGCAGGGGCTTTCTCAACAGGCTGTGCAAGGGACCTATTCCCACAAGATGTGCGTTTCTCTTAAGGAACTGGAATTTTGAGGGCAGCCTTGAGAATTGATAATACACCAGGGTGAGTGCTCTGGGCCATCACACCAGGCTTTGGGAGGAAGGGCAGGTGAGTGTTGGGGAGTGGGTGAGGAGGAAGACAATATGGCCTCCTAGACTTGTGGTCCATCTGTAGTCCTTCCTGGCTATACGTCTGACATGTGTCTTCCATCCGCATCTCTGCAGGGGTTTTACCTGTTGTTGGAACTGGCTGTGGACATACTGTTAGTAGGTCAGTTGTGCCAGGAAGTGGGGCCAGCCTGGGAGTGTCTCTCAGCTGATTGATGACAAGGGCAGCTAGTGGGGACCTATCCCAGCTCTCTGCTCCCTTAGGTGGGTGACTGAGACATACTCTCCACACTATTCCATAGAAACCACAGGAGGCCTGTGCTATGGACCAGAACTTTATAGATGAGACCTGTGCAGGGGGCTGGGTCACTCCCTGGCTCAATCACCTGCTCCCTGTCTAATGCTGCAATGGGTTTGAATCTGAATCCTCGACTCAGGCTCTGCTTGGGAAAAAAAACCCAACTTCAGACCGGATAGGACGGCCCAGCCCAATTCCCTTCCACAGACATGAGCATAATTCCTCATTTCTATCCCTACATTATTGTCTGGGAGCTTGGAAACAGGCAGATTTGTGATGGTGAAGGAGCCCCAGCTCTGGGCAAGCAAAGGTTTAGGGACATCTTTGGAAAGCTGAGCCCCGGGTTTCCATGTCTCTGTCCCCATGGGCCAGCTGGTCCTGGGTTCCTCGAGATAGTGTCACAGAGAGTTCAGACCACCCGAGGCGCAAGCTGGGATGGGGAGGCCTGGCAGCCAGGGGTGGAGGCGGGTGCAGTGGGGGCCCGAGAAAGGCTGGGTCTTGGGGAGACAGCGGCAATGATAAGCTGTTGCAACCTTAGCGGGAAGGCTTGCGGCCAAATTCCAAGGGTTTTGCTCAGGTAGGGTTTTGGGTCGGGGTGGTTTGGGGGAGCGGACCTCATGAACCATCTCTGTTCCCATCTCCTTTATCTGCTGCCCCGGAATGGTGTGATTTCCTCCCTTGGAGATGTCTTCAGCAGCCCAGATAAAAACGTGAGTGTGACTCATTAGTTCACATTCCTCCCTGCTAGCGTGCCAGCCCGGCTCCCGGAACCCTTATCAGGGAGGTTCCGTACCCAGCCGCTGCCTCCGCCTCCAGTGGGGCCCACTGCTGTGGCTCGAAGCCTGGAGAGTCTATCTGATACCAGCCGGCCCAGAGGGAGACACATCGCACAGCTGTACACAGACACTTAAGACCCCAGCCTGGTGGCCAGCGCCTCCTAGGCTGACATCAGGAGTGATGTGCTGGGCATGACCAGCCCTAGGCTCAGGGCCTTCCCCACGCACTGGGAGGTTCACGCACTGGGAGCTGCTGGGAAAGTGGCTAGGCTTCGCAGAGGCGCCCCATCCTGCCTGGGGCCTGGTGGATTAGAGAAATACGTAGAATTTCCAAATTTAGCATGCAGGAATGGCTCCATATAAACAAGGCTGCGTTTGCAGTAGAGAGGCCGAGGAGATAATGCCAAAAAAGTCGCCCGTGCAACTGAGTCTTGTGGGTCCGCAGCCAGCCTCGAGCTGACTGCGCGCACGCAGCCGCTTCCTGCAGGCCCTCTGCCTGGGTGGTCGGCCGAGACTGGAGGATCCGGCTGACAAGTGCTTTACACAGGCCAGATTATAAACTGTAAACCTCCTGTCAGGGGGCAGGGGGCCCGAGGCCTCCCCAGCACTCACAGGCGCAGTATGGCCAGGATGTTCCACTGTGGAGGCAGCCTGGTCTGCTGCAGTCAGCTAGCCTCAAGCGAAGCAGAACTTGGAGAGGGACAAGGGCCAGTGTGGGGATTTGCTCTGGAAGCTTCTGTTTCAAACGAGGGCTTCAGAGGGCAAGGTTGCAGAGGAAAAAAAAAAAACACCAGCTGCAGTCCAAGGAACACGCTCGCACACACATATACATGCTCACACAAGCACACATGCGCGCACACACATATACATGCTCACACAAGCATACATACATATGCACACATCCCTACAGGCACATACACACGTGTGTGTGCTCACGTTCACATGCCACCCCCACAAGATGAAGTGAAGGGGCTTTGCCCTCCTGGTTGTGAGAAAGCACCTGTGGCTGGCTCCCTGCTAAAAGACCCAGCCTTCCCTCAGGTGTGGGGACAGTGGCCTGGAGCACTTGAGTTGACAAATCCAACAGTGCTGTCTCACTGGCTCTCAGCTCAAAGCAGGGGGCCTTGGGGTCTGGGCTGTGTGTGTGGGGCCATCTGAGAGAGCTGTGGGGAACTCGACCTCTGGAACTATGCCTGCCCCTGCCAACCTTCGGGAGACTTGTGTGAGCGAAGATAAGCCAGGAGGCCCAGAGTGGCAGCTAACCACCATAGCCCAGAGGGTTCCAACTCTCTGGACCCAGGAACTCTGGAACCCTGGGGTCCAGAGAGAGGGGAAGTCAGGCATGCTGGGTGGAGCTCTTGGAAACATCCTGTCCCCTACAAGCCCAACCAGGCAGACAAGGGAGGCTGCTTGGGTTTGTAGTCAACATATGGAAACCCCTCTATACTCTGAGCACTGGCCTAGGGGTATAGAAGGAGTGGATGTGTAAGGCTGGCAGGGTTATGACTTCATGGAGTCTATGATGCAGTGGGTGGGGACATACCATGAGGATCTTTCTGTGAGGGAAGTTGGGGAGCCGGGGAAGTTGTGGGGAGTAGGAAAGGATCTAAGAAGCAGGAGGCAGACCATCTAGGGCTTCATGTGGCTCCTGGCATTCGTTTAAATGAACCGAACTAAAGTCAGGCTGCAAACTGAACTCGTGGCTATACCAACTCCACTTAATGTTCTCAGGCGCCATCAGGGATGGCTGTGCCAGGACAGATCTAGAACACTCTCATAGTGAAAGGCTCTGTTCTTCTGTCTTCCCTCAAAATTCTGAGCCTTGAGCTTTCGCCTGCTCTTCCCAGACTCTGAATAAAAAAGCGCGCACTGAGAGAAAGACTCAGAGGGCAAGCACGATCCCACCCAACACGGAGGCGACGGGGAACATGGGCCACCCCAGACTGATGTACAGCACACTAATCTGTAAAGGTCAGGCCTGGGAAGGGGTTCAGCTCGGAGAAGAATGCCCAAAGTGCTTTGAGAGAAGTAGCCATGCTCGTTCAAGTTACACATGTGAATGAATAGAGTACCTACTGTGTGCAGGGCACCAGGTTCACAGAAGATGCAACTGTCAGATCTTTGTTTTGCCAGTGCTTCCAGCCAGGAGGCAGATCCAGTATTCATTCATTTTTTTTATATTCATTCATTCATTCATTCATTCATTCATTCATTCATTCATTCATCCATGCATGCATTCATTCACTAGGCATGAAAGAGGGCCTCAGGAGCCCCAAGTCTGCTCAGTGGTGAGAGAGTCATGTTTGTTTCTTATCTTCAGCATCCCCTAGTCCAGCCAAAGAGAGGAGAGGTTTGCTTGAATACTCAGGATTGTTCTAGAATGCCACCGTGCTGTTTAGTTTTATGTCAACTTGACTCAAGCTAGAGTCATTTGGGAAGAGGAGATCCTCAACTGGGAAAATGCCTCCATCAGATTGGCCTGTAGACCAGCAGCGGGGCATTTCCTTGATTAATGATTGGCATGGTAGGGCCTAGCTCAACATGGGTGGTGCTGCCCCTGAGCTGTAGTCCCGTAGAAGAAGGCAGGCTGAGCACACCAGTAAGTAGCCTTTGTGGCCTCTGTATCAGATCCTGCTTGCAGGTTCCTGCCTTGGCTTTTCTCAGTGGTAGACAATAAAATGAATTCTTTGGTCTCCAAGTTGCTTTTGGTTAATAAAACCATGGTGGTTTATTAAAGCAATAGAAACCCTAAAGTAGTAATTAGTACCAGGAGTGGGGTATTACTGTGACAGACCTGGCTATATTTTGGAGAGGACTGTGAAAGGAGTTTGGGACTTTAGATGGAGAAGGCCATTGTGTGTTGAGATTTAGTGGGAACTAGGAAGATAATGTCAAGAGTAGCTCAGTCACAAACAAGGAAGGCTTGGCTTGTGACAGTCCATAGGGAAGCAAAGACTCTACCAGGATATTTATGTGGTACTTTGAATTAAGAATATGTAGTGTCTGGTAATCTGGGGCTGAAGAATCAGCTGTTACTAAGAATAGACCAGTGTCACCCAGGATCATAAATCTGGGAATATTTTCCCAGGGTCAGGACACAGAAGCTATGGTCCAGAGTAGAGCCAAGGCTGCATCTTATTTTGGCGGCCAAACTTGGTAATGTGGAAGAGTCACCCAGGTGGTGCTCGTTTTTGAAGGCATGAAGGTGGCGTGGAGAGCTGCTCAGGTTCGGCATCGTGCAAGGCCAGGAGAGGCCATTGGTGAAGGCTCAAGTGGAAGACCCAGGACTGAAGGGGTCATGAGGAGAAGTTGAGGCATGGTAACATACGTCAGGGTTAGCATCCCTGCAGTGAGTCTGTGAGAGACCATCGGTGGAGATGCAGTACAGCAGCAGTGGAGACAACATTTTGAAGAGGCCAATGCCAGGAAATAACCACCAAGGACAGCGGCAGCTGTGGCCTGAAGCCAGTAGCCTGAGTCTTGCAGACAGAACTGTGTTGGGTATGAATGGCAGAGCTGGAGAGATGGAGCCCTTTAGGACCCAGGGGATTATGAGTAAGTTCCAGATGCCAAGCACTCAACTTAATACAGCGTTGCATTTTGGTTTTGGTTTGATTTGATTGTGACTGTGCCCTGATTCTTTTTTTTTCTCCAAGTAAGAATGTATGTAACTTTTTTCTTTTTCAGAAGCCTCCCAGAGAGATTTTGAATTTTAAAAGAGACTTTGCCTATTTTAAATGATTTGGATTTTTAAAGACCTTGATATTTTACAAAACTTGTAAAGTTGTCTATTGGGATATGACTGTTGACATATCACCTTGAGGACAAATGAGAAAGAAAAGGTTCTAGTTGAATAGTGATGGGTTCGTGTGTGTCAAGATGACAAGGGGTCAGTTGTGCTGGCTAGTTTTCTGTCCAGTTGACACAAGCTAGAGACATTTTGGAAGACGGAGGTTCACCTGAGAAAGTGCCCCCTCCAGACTGACCTATAGATAAGCCTGTGGCGGGGGGGGGGGGGGGGGGGGGGCATTTCCTTGGTTGAAGACTTGTATCGAAGGGCCAAGCCCACTGTGGGTGGTGCCATCCCAAGGCTGGTGGTCCTGGAGTGTATAATAATACAGGGTGCAAAAGCCACCAGGAGCAAGCCAGTAAGCAGCACCCCTCCATGGCTTCTGCATCAGCTCCTGCCTCCAGGTTCCTGCCTCACAGCTAGAGTTTCTGCCCTGACTTTCCACAGACTTATAAGCTGTAAGGTAAAACAAACCCTTTCTTTTTTGAGTAGCTTTTGGTCATGGTGCTTTAGCATAGCCATAGAAACCCCAAGACATCTGGGTGTTGCTGGGATGGACAGCGTTGGATGTGAGAGGAGCTGAGGAGGGGGTTGAGGCTCGGTGAGTGAGTCTGTGCCTGAGCTTGCTGGCGTGTGTTACAGACCCATGTTCCCCTCCCTTCTGACCCCTTCCTCTTTTTATTTTTCTAAATTTATTACTCATACATGTGCGTGTGTGTGCATATGTGCCTGTGTGTGTGTGTGTGTGTGTGTGTGTGTGTGGTGTGTGTTTGTGTGTTTGTGTGTCTGTGTGCCAGGAGCTAACCTTATGTATTGTCTGTTCCTCAG
The DNA here is from genome assembly GCA_030674055.1 of Rhabdomys pumilio. Classification (NCBI taxonomy): domain Eukaryota; kingdom Metazoa; phylum Chordata; class Mammalia; order Rodentia; family Muridae; genus Rhabdomys; species Rhabdomys pumilio. Next base: position 44,522,302 of record JANHMN010000018.1, read on the forward strand.
GTACCATCCACCTTGCTTTCTGAGGCAGGGTCTCACAAGCCTGCAGTTTCAGAATTAGACCATGTTGGCCATCCGGGGAGCCCCAGCCATCTACCTGTTTCTGCCTTCCCAGCCCTGCGATGACAAGCATGGGACCATGACTGGCTTTTAAAATGTGGGTTCAGAGGATCAAACTCAGGTCCTCATGCTTGCAAGACCAGCCTGTTACAGATGGGGCCGTGTCTCTTGATCTGCGGTCAGTTTCTTCAGAATGACTGGGGGTCATGTTAGGTTTATGGACGGTATGGGTCAGGGGCTCAGCCACAGCACAGGAGAGACCATGCTGGAGCTGTGGTGTGGTAGTACCATCCCTTTTCTCTGCTCCTACAGAGCTGAGCTGGAGCAGGGCTAGGATGCCGAGAATGGCTCCTGAAAGCCCACAGCTTGTGTCTGTCTCATGCCTCACTCCTGGCTGGCACCCCACCTTTCTCCTGGCCTCAGCTGTTTCTGGGGCCCCTCCATTCCATGTTCCTTGTATGGTTTTTCCCTGAAACTCTACTGGCAGTCATGGTACCAGGGCAGGCGGGGTGGATAGTGGGATCCCCTACATACACCATTTCACCATTTTCAATACCTACTCCGTAGGCTGATTTTTTTTCTTCACCTGGCCTCTGACTTCCTGACCCAGGAGATGCAGCTGAGTGACAGGCCAGCTTCCTACACACCCTCCAGTATCCCTCATTTGAAGGCTTATTTTGACTCCTGGCTTCAGCCGTTTCAGTGTGTGGTCACTCAGTCTGTGCTGGGACAGTAGCTCACAGTGACAAGACTGCTTACCTCATGAAGCTGGAAGGCAGAGGGAGGGGGCACAGCATCCCTTTCTAGGGCCTGTCTCCCATGACCTCACTTCCTCCCTGCCATGTGCTGTTCAGCTTGTGGGCCTCTGGCAGAGTGTGGATTGCATCTCAAGGCTGCCAAACTTCCAGGGGTTGGGAGGCAGAGGGGTGGAGATCTTCGAGTCTGAGGTCAGTCTGGTCTACATAGTGAGACCCCATTCCATCCCACAAAAAACCCTAACAAACAAACAAACAAACAAAAAAAAAAAAAAAAAAAAAAAAAAAAAAAAAAAAACCAAACAAAAAAAAAACCAAAACAAAAAACAAAACAAAACAAAACAAACAAAAAACCAATCAATAATAGAAAAACAAACAAGCAAACTAACAAAAGCAAAACATTGTCTGGCTTATATGATCCATTTAGAAAGATCAGGGTAGTGGCCTCCTCGGCTTGCTGGGTTCTAATCACCCAACCTTGGGATCCACCCTCAGTTTTGAATAAATCAGGCACAGTGGGACACACCTGTAGTTTACAGAATTTGGGAAATAGAAGCTGGAAGATCGTAAGTTCAAGGTCACCCTCAGCTCCATAGTGAGTTTGAGGACAGCATGAGACACATACGGACACATTCTTTTTTTGTTAAAAGACCATCAGGAAGAAAATGGATACAATTACTGTACTACTTTAAACTGTCACACGAGCCGCTTGCAGCATCTAATTCCAAACACTTCAATCTAATTCCAACCGGATACAACAGGACACATGACAGTGGCTAACTAGCTGGAAAGGTCTTGTGGCCACCAGCTGGGAATCATGAGCTCAGAACCCGAGCCTGTGTGGGATGTTTCAGATCAAAATCATCACCGGCAGGAAGTTGTCATTAGCAAGGCAGGGGCCAGGATAGAACCAGAGAAGCCAGCTGATGGCCATCCACAGAAACCATTAGGAGCCCGCCGTCCTTGGGCGTGTGGATGAACTGAACTCGGGAGCGTGGGTTGGGGAATTCCCACCATGGACTTGCTGCCGCTCCCGGGGTCCTACAGGTTTCCATGGATTACCCAACTCTTGGGCTACGTAATTCTGGACTGCAAAGGAGGTTGGAGTTTTGAGGTCTTGTGGTAACTTCCAGATGTTCTGAAAACTGAACCACCCACTAACAGCTGCATCAAACACTCATTAACCACTGCCTCCCCACTGCTTTGGTCTTTGCTCCCCCTAACTCCTCTCTGGGAGAACTCCCCTTAGAGCTCCCTCTGAAGGGCACAGACTACATCAGTTTCCAGGGGCTCCTCTGCCCAGCCTTGCCAACCCTGGACTTGTTAAATTATCCTGCCTGCTGACGAAAGTCAAAGTAACCTATCACTCTCTGCTCTGGGTTCCATGCAGGGTCCCTTATAGCAGTCATGGGGCTGAAGCCAGTTTTGGTGAGGTGACCTCAGAGGGGCAGCTTTGAAGATGAGGGTAGGCCTAGGCTGCTTATTCATTGACAGACTAATCCTTTGCTCAGAACTTCCGTGTGGGCTGCTTGGACTCCAGGATGAAGACATCACAATTGGGCTTTCAGTGGGGTTACACTCATCGTCACAAGAAATACACACTACTGACTCAACTTGAAACTGCTACATGGCATGCAGAGTAGCCTCAGGATTCCTGACCGTCCACAGGGGACCTACCAGCAATCTGGATGAATGTGGACAGGACCTTTTAGGGTGAGAGACCAGTGAGGAGTCCCTGCTTGGCTGAGCAGTCTGCTTGGCACAGGGTGGCTGTGGCTGAGCGTACCTGACAGTTAACTTCTGAACCTTGGTCCTGTAAAGTTAACATTGGCTGCTCTTCATGGGCCCAGTTGACATTTCGCAGTGGACCTCAGTGTTCAATCTGGCTTAAAGGTGAAACACACCTCCCCAGGCTCTTGTGTTTGAACACTTGGTCCCCAGATAGTGGTGCCCTCTAGGTACATTGTAGAACCTTTAGGGGGATGGGGCTTCCATAGAGGAAGTGGGTCCCGGGGTACTCCACCATACCCTTCCCTTCATGATCAACTGTGCTCTCTCAGACAGAGAGCCAAAGCACACTCTTCCTCCCTTCAGCGGATTCTGACAGGAGAAAAGTTGTTAATGCTATACTAGTTCCTCCAGGCTTAGGCAGCAAAACGTGTTGACGTTTCCACCCAGCTGGACTCTGAGGATGGTTTTCTGGGTTCTTCCCACTTTCTTCTGCACACTCTGGATGAAGTAGCCCGTTTTGACGGCTATGAAAACTAGAGGCCAATAACCCTGGCCAAATTCTTGATGGGTAAGTCTGTAGTTACTGTGGATATGGTGGTGGGGACGGACCTGGTGCGTGGCTTTGGCTCACCATCTGTAGCATGGCTGCTAGCTTCCCCGCAGGGGCTGATGGTGCCATGCAGAGTCATGCTACCTACCATGGCAACTAGAAAACATTGTCATAACCAGATCATCACATTGTCTTGGTCACTGAGGCTACATGTGACAGGCCTGTGATCCTAGCACTCAGGAGGTTGAGACAGGGGGATAGCAGGTTTGAGGGTAGCCTAGGCTACAGAATTCATTTAAGGACAACCTTGGCAACATAGGGAAAGCCTAGATCAAAATAAAAAAATAAAAATAAAAACAGGGCTGGGGATAGCTCATTGCTAAAATATTTGCCTGGCATAAGGTTCTGGGTTCCATATCCAGCAGAGTAAAAAAAAGAAACAAAAAATGCATTTAAAAAAAAATCCTCTTAAAAGTCACAAATGAGACCAGCTTCATTTTACCAGACCCAGGGCCTGGAGGGATCAATCAGTGCTGGCCTCGTTTTTTATCTGCGAAAGGGCTTCAAGTCCTCATTCCTCAGTCACCTCTAGTTCCTGTCCAAAGCCTCTACCTTGTCTGCCTGGTCTGCGATTCTGACACTGTGTTGGTTATCAGATCTCCAGAGGGAGCAGGAGAGAGATCATGAGGGCCCCATAGTATAGGCTGCCTCCACCAGGATGCCCATGAACTCCCAATTCTTTTGCCTTCACAGAAATGGGCCCTAGGATTGCAGGAAAACATCATTAAGCCTGGCCAGCAAAGTGACATTTGTTTAAAATATTTTGGGTCTAGACGTGGGATTTGCTAGCTGGGGTTTTATTTTTGATCAAAAAACAAAACATACAAATAAAAAAACACCCCCCCAACTCCAACAACAACCCTCCCAAACACCAAACCCTCCCCCAACATGTCTGCAAAGTGGAATCCCCATCTTCCTGTGTAATATCAACCACCTTCCCTCCCAGCAGCCTGTAGTTCTGAGGCTGTTGCTGATGAAGACTTTCTGCCCACTTCTTTGTGAACAGACACTGTAGTGCTGGATGGGACCATTCCCTTGGCCTCTGAGAGGCCAGACACCCAGATATCTACTGAGAGTGTAGATGGTGTTAGCAGTTGGCGGAGGTGCTGAGACTGAGGCAGAGTTTGCTCCGTGGTTCCATCTACAGCCAAGCAGAACTCAGAGTGGTTACAACAGGAAGACAGATGAGTTAGCATGTTCACAACAGACAGGCTCCATCGCTGGCTGTCCTCACAGCCCCACGGCTTCACGGGACGCTGAAGGCTTAGGTCTCCAAATGGTCTTAGAAACTGCCTCATCTCCAGGAGTTTTAAGTCAAATCTGGCAGAAATCTTGTCTGGGGTTGGGAGGGGCTGGTCCTTGGGTCGGGTGTGACTGAGTAGGCAGGACTGGGGGGGGGCCCTTTCCTTTGGGGAACAGCCTTGGCTCTGCATACTAGGCTTTGTCAAGCTGAACTTGTGTTTAAAGAAATGAATCTCAGATTAAAAATAGCTGAAGAGTTACAGCCCTCACTCTGAGGGTCCTTGTCCTGGCTGTGTCCTAGAATCCCTGGGGGTGGGGTGGGATTCTAACTACCCCAGGAATCCCTGGGGGAATTATAACTAACTACCCAGGAATCCCTGGGGGAATTATAACTAACTACTCAGGAATCCCTGGGGAAATTATAACTAACTACTCAGGAATCCCTGGAGGAATTATAACTACCCAGGAATCCTTGGGGGAATTAGAACCTCCTTAGCTCAAGGTTTATAAGCGTGTGTCACCCAGTTTCTCACATGGGATTCGAACTCAGGTCCTTGTGAGCACAATGAGTAATTTACCCACTCAGCAGTCCCTGGAAACCATTATGCTTGTTGAATTACATAGTTGGGGGCTAGTTGCAGCAGACAACGGCAGTGAGTTCCCTAGCTCCCATGTCCTGTTTCCTTACTGATGCTAGGACCCCTATACTGGCTGAGCCTTGGGCTTTCCTTAACCGTTGTTTGACAATTCACAGTTTTGCATCTGTGTGTCTGTCTGTGAGTGGTTGCCCACGATTCCCCTACACATCCCAAGAGGTCACGGGGAGTGGAAACTTCTAGTTCTTTGGAAAGTCAGTTATGCCAAATGATGGTTTGCTGGGGCACACAGGCGAAAGGATGTCTTGCTAAAGCGGACACAAGGAAGAATGTTTCCCTGAAGCAGACACAGGTGAAAGATGTTTTGCTACAGCAAACACGGGAAAGGACGCTTGATGAAGCTTTCTCTTCCACTACCTCGGCTGGGTGGTGTGCAAGAGGAGAGGTTAATGCTTATTAAAAGTAGGTTGCAAAAAACATTATGCCTACAGTCATGGCCAACTTGCCATCAGAGTTGATGGCACTAAGCTAGACTCTTTGAATGCAGGCTGTTTCCTCTGAGCTGACACCATGGCCATCCACGTGCCCATCTATTTAAAATATTTAAAACCTTTGGCCCTGAGACCTTGACTTCATCACTATTCCGTGGAAAGCAAGGCAAACCTCATTCCTAAAAGCTAGAAACAACATCGAGAGGAGAGAGGGAGAGAAACAGAGACTGTTCCAGCCCATAATGTCACAGGACCCTCTGCCGAGCTCACAGAGCCTGTGAAGCAGAGGGAGGCTGACGGCAGACAGGGACGTGGCCCGTGTTCCTGGAAGCACTCAGCTCCCGGTCACACAATCCACTTTGATTGTAAGTACGGGTTTGCCTTCACTAATGGTAGGGTTGGTGATGGGTGTTACCAGCAGATGCGTGCCTGACCCGAGTGTCTGCTGCCATTGTAACCCTGGATGCTGGCCATTTGACCTCCAGCTCCCATTGTCTGTATTTCCAAGCTGAGAATGTGGGGAAGCTAACTCTGATTGCTTACCTGGGAAGGCTGTCGTTAGTCCCCATGTATAGGGCCCTCTAGAAAATGCCAGAATCTGCTGGAGCTTTTGGGGGTGGGACAAGGCACACAGTATGACTGTAGTGGAAATCTGAGCTGAGGCGTGATGTCCCTTCTGCAGCCTCTATGGATCTGTTAGCAGGAGCTCTGGCATCACTCGTGTTTTGTTAAAGTGTGTCATCTGTGGGGAACCCACTCATGGCGTAGAGGCAACTTGTGTCTTTACTGGGCACTAAGCAAGGAACTCATCAGGAGATCTGATTCCCTATCCCAAGGGCCTGGGGATGAGAAGAATTTTAGTGGATCATTCACTTGATCCCAGTTGGGATCATTTGGAGGAAGGGAAAACGAAGGTGCTTATAGCCTGTTGGATCTACCCCCTACCCCTCAGGCCTCGGGGATGAGGAGTAACAGACAAAACAAAGGTGGTGTTAAGAGGAGGACAGACGCTGCAGCAGTACCGGTGCACGCTCAGGCACATGGCGCATGCTCAGACACACAGTGCATGCTCGGACACATGGCGCATGCTCGGACACATGGCGCATGCTCAGACACATGGAGGGTGCTGGGGAATGGCAACCTTAGAACCCAGGTTCGACTGTCTGGGACTGAGCGTTTTCTCTGCTGAGGTCCTTGGGTCTCAACCCTTGACTCTCTTCCCACTTCAGCTTCCTTTACCTCGAAGGCTGGTAATGAAAGCACCCAGCTAATTTGCCTGAGAGAAGGGGACTTTCTAGATTGGACTAAGGCTTTGGGGGTCAGAGAAGAAGCCCGTGCTGTTTCTCAATAGTAAAATGCTGGCTCATGCACACACAATACAGACAAGACCCTGCTGTCTGTAGTAAGAAACCGGATGCAGCAGAATGATGCTGAGCCATCGCACTCAGTTCTGGGTATGCCTGGGCTCCTAACACCCCTGATGCTCTCCTGACCTCCCCAGCGGGAGTCTCTTTAGGCACCACATCAGATCATGGCTGCCTCCATCAACAGGTGGATGGAGATGCAATTTCTCTCCTTTTCTTTCTTTTCCGTAGCCTTACTGTGAATTGTCCTTGAAGTCTGGTTGACCAGGCAGGATCCTGTTCTCACAAGCAGCCTCAGAGAGGGACTGGGAAAGAATCTGTGTGGAACAGAAAGGAATAGAGCCTGAGATAGCTGTCGAGTTGCTGGAGGACAGAGTCACAAGCCCATGAAAGGGAGATTTAGCTTTCTGTTCCCAGCTGGGCAGCCTGGGGCTGGCATCAAGCTGTTTCTTTATTTGTCTGTTGATAGTTCACGTGTGCCGTGGAAAAGTCTTCTGATCCAATTCTATATTCCTCAGTAAGGACCAGAGGGGACTTCTGTTGGGTCGGGAGCAGCTGAAGAGTCACACTAAGCATGCATGACACTCACACCACAGATGAGACGTCATTTCAAATGCACCAGAGAGATCAATGTAAGAGCTAATACACAGAACTTCTAGGGGAGACACACAGAAATGCAGATTAATTAAGCTGGGGCAGGCGAATATTTCTTAGGTGTGGGAAAAACACGCTGATCCTTGTGGGTAAATCGGAATCCACAGACATTTAAAAAACCTGTTCTTCCGAAATCATATTTCAAAACAACAAAACCAAAAACAAACAAACACCAAAGCAAAGCTAGGATTGTAAGAAACGGTGTCACGTTTATCTGGAAAATGTTTTGTATCCAAAATACATCTAGAACCTTTCCTAAGTCAGTAAGTCGACATCTCAGTTTTATAAATGGCGGAGACTTCTGCACGAAGATCCAGCAGGCACATGGTAGGTCACTTGGCGCTGCCACCTTCCAGAGTGGTTACGATTAAAAATACACAATCAACAAAAAGACTGGCAGACACATTCTCATTCACACCAGCCAAAAGCTGAATACACTCCAAAGACCATCGCAGGCCAGCAGGTAAGACAAGCTAAGTCTATGCAATGGACTATTACTCGGCAGTGAAAAGGAACATGGTTGTCCTCAATTAGACAACTTCAGGACTTTAAGACATATTTCTGACACACAGCTGACAAGTTGGGCTCATATTACTATAAATAAATAAATAAATAAATAAATAAATAAATACGACCTTGGAAAACAAGATTTTCCAAATCTGATCCAAAGCAGAAGCAGGCCTCACCCTCCGGCAATGGAAATCTCTGGTCCTGCCGGGTTTGTAATCTTGCAGGAGATGAAGGGAGCTGATACCCACCTAGGGATAAAACTGTTTCACCAGGCAGGCATGGGACAGGGTTCTGACATGCAGGAAAGGAAGTCACACATGCACTGCGCAGTCATGGTTCTCAGAATCTCAAACTCAGGTCCAGCTTCACTGAAGCAAAACTGGACTCATTCTTAGGCTAACCACAATGTTCTCACATTTACCTCCAAGCCTCAAGAGCACCCGTATAGTCAGGTGACTTACTCAACACAAATGCATCCA
>JANHMN010000018.1:44530800-44563884 GCA_030674055.1 Rhabdomys pumilio
TTTTTTTTTTTTTTTTCTCCATTTATTCTTGAGACCCAGTGCAGGGACACGGGAACTGAGGGAGCTCCGAGTGTAGGGTAATGTTTTCCTACCTCGCGTAGGGAAAGTAAACGCCCAGCTCTCGTCAAACCCCAGCTGGTTCCTAATGGATGCCCCGATATTTACATTTTGAATTTTATTTCCAAGATGAGTGTGCATAAAACAGGAAAATTGTTTGGAATCCCCCAAACCCTGCTCTTTGGCCACCTCTGTGAACCTGTATCATCATGACCTCCTGAAAATGTTTCTGTGTTTTAGGGGCCTGCTTGGAGCTAGGGTCTGGGGACTCCACCAAGGCTGGGAAGGTTAGAGCCTGTCCCTCGGCTGCTGGCCACTTTCCCAAGGCCTTGTTTTCTGTCTGTAAAGGAGGAAGATGGCTGGTGGGTCCCCACAGTGAGTGCCTGTCTCCAGGTTCTTCTCTGACACCCACAGTTGTCTGTCTATAGGGGCCGACTGAGAACTGCTCTTTGGATCTGCAACACAAAATGGAGAGCTTGCTCACACCCTAGAGGAGGGCATGCCCACACTGTAGAGGAGACTCCACATAGGTAAATAGTCACAATGGCTTCTTTTCTTCTTAATTTTTTAAAAATTATGTGTGTGTGTGTGTGTGTGTGTGTGTGTGTGTGTGTGTGTGTTTGTGCGCTCGTGCACGTACATGTGAGCATGCGCACATTTCGTTGCTCCCGTGTGGAAGTCAGAAGACAGTCCTGCGGAAGTCAGTTTTCTCTTTCCACCATAGGTTCCAGGATCAGACTTGGGTTGTCAGGCTTGGCAGCAAGCACCTCTCTGCCTGCTGAGCCATCTCACCAGCCCACTGTCTTATTTCATTCTTAAAAAAACATCCCCGGAGTACTTCAACAAGGTGCTTCAACAATGCAAGGTGAAGCTTTTACCCCTGTCTCTACTGTTCTCGACAAATGATAACCACACCCAGCAGGAAGCTTGGGCTCCACAGACCCCTCCTGATAGAGTCCCCTGGGGGGAAAATGTTAGCCAAGCTCCTTTCCCAGTAATGGCGAATCATCCTGCTGAACCTCCCAACACAATAAGAACAGTGTACTTTTCTGTTCCGATCCAGTCTGACGCCTTCCGGTTAAGACACTCAGGTTGCCTGTCAAGCCCCAGCTGACTTGGTCTCAAATACCTGGTGGGAGTGAGGGGCGACTCAGCTGGAAGTGGAAGCGGTAGGGTGTGGTGGCGGTGGGGGCTGTTCTGGGGCGCCCTCTAGGGGCCAGGTGTATTTCAGGTGCCTTGGAGGATCACCTGTCCCCAGCGAGGGTTCTTAGCCAGTCTGATAGCTGGATAACAGACACCCAACCTCAGCACGCCTGCCTAGGAGACAGTGGTCCTTAAGACTGACTTTGAGCAGGATACCAGGGACATCAGCTCAAACGGCAGGCGGGATCCCGGCTCCCATCTTACTCTGTGACGGGCACCCCTTCTGAGCTTTACTGTGAAGGGTCCCTGCCAGGCAGAAGGGGCAGTGGCAGGGCAGGCTGCACTGCTGTCCCCCTATCCTCCGTCCTGGCTTTAGAAGGCTGGGGCCGCTGCGATCAATCAACGCGCAGAAGCCTGGTTGTCTTCTGCACTGGACGGCAGCAATCTTACACCTCAGGGCATCAAAGCCTTCGGGGCTGGGTCTGTAGCCTGCCTGGGACCCGAGGAGACTGCGAAAGAGAAAAAAGGAGGCGACAGGTCTCCGAGGGAGGTGGAGAGATAGCGCGGGAGTGGGGGCGGGGGGAGAGCAGCAAGGGGGACAGGGAGAGAGATGAAATGAGATGGGTGGGGGAGGGGTCAAGGGAGCCCTGTTCTGTAGATAGGATGAGGGGAAGAAAGGGAGATTCAAGGAAGATGCGACTCTGTGATCTCCAACCCAGCACCATTTGGTGTCTGGCCTCCTCAGAGGCCTGCTCTGTCTCAGCCGCCTCTGGAGAGCCCTGACCCTGCTGGGCCTCTCATCTCTGTCATCTCCACACTGTGGACAACTTTCACAGCTGAGGGTCTGCCTGTGGCCAACAGCTCCCCCCACCCCACCCCCACCAGCTCCCAGATGTGGTCAGGATAGTCCAGGACCAAGCTCTTCGTTGTCTGCTTCAGCCGGCCCACCAAGGCTGTGGCTCCGCCCTCTAAAGATGCCAGTCTGGCCTGGAAAGCAGGATTCTCCTCCCAGTGAGGGATGTCTGTCCAAGGTGTCCACACCTACCACCCCAGTGGTCATGGCTGAAGGGACCCTCTGTGCCCCTTCCCAACACTGGGGCTTTGCTGTCCAAAGCCCCTTGTAACCATGACTAACTCCATGTCTTCCTTACAGATCACAATGATAGCAGGACAGGTCGGGCACGCAGCAGCTAGTGAACAAACGGGGTTGGGGCAGGGAGCTGTGTTGGAATCTCACAGCTCTGAGTATTTCCCTGTGGCCAAACATTATTTTGTACCCATTTGACAGATGGAGTTAGTGAGGTCCAGGTGGTGTGTGCCAAGGCACACAGCTAGAAAAAAACCCAGAACCTGTCTGAAGGGCTGGGATCTGTGTTCTTGGGGATGAGAAGGGACAATCTGGAAATTCCAAGCCAGTCTTTGCTCGGACAGAGCTGAGGCTTGAGTCAAGAGTCTGAGCATGTGTGGGGAGGAGAAGAGTCCTGGCTAGCCCACGGCCTCACGCCTCTCATCCTAGGAAATGGAAAGGCTTCTCTCAGAGTGGCGGGAAGATACACAAGGAACCTCACGCTCCCTGAGTGGCTGAAGGACGGAGGCCTCTGTGCTTTGCCTCAGAGAGGATGGACTCTGTTGAATCAGGGCCCAAATGTGGCTTCCATTCCGGGGTCCCACTGCTCAGGGATGGTGGTCTGTGGGAGATCCTGACACGCTCCGTGTCTCCTCCCCTCTGAAGAGGATCAGTGACTTATCGCTGGATGACCAGCCCACAGCCTTCCAGAACTTTCTGTGGTTGCAAGAACAACAACAAAAGAGTTAAATAGCAGAAGTGTGACATCATCGCCACACCAAGGCTCTAGTAGTGATGTCATCCAAGGCTAGTGGTGATGTCATCCAAGGCCAGTAGTGATGTCATTCAAGGCTAGTGGTGATGTCATCCAAGGCTAGTGGTGATGTCATCCAAGGCTAGTAGTGATGTCATCCAAGGCTAGTGGTGATGTCATCCAAGGCTAGTGGTGATGTCATCCAAGGCTAGTAGCAATATAATCTAAAGCTTTAGCAGTGATATCATTCATTGGTGGTCCCCTAAAGAGCTGTGCTGTGAACCTGAGTGGTGTGACTCAGCACTGACCATTAGGCTCTCTGTCTTCCAGCAAGATGCGGTCAGGTCACCATTACTACTATATATCCTTATTTTGGCTTCTGCAAAATATAGTTTTGCTTTCCTAAAACGATTGTGGGATCATTGCCAGTCTGCATGCCATTTTGAGAAATAACACAGGGATGTCCTCTGACACGATTTGCCCTGGCGACATCTCTCACAGATACAACACAAAGTCCTGGCTAGGATGCTGACAGCATGACCACCGGTTCATCCTGAAAATGCTTGCTTCTTCTGCCCTGTGCCTCACCCAGCAACGCCTGATGGGGTTGCGCCCTGGAGAGCATGCTCTCTCTGTGGGGCGGTAACTTTGTCATCTGTGCTCATGTACCCACAAAGCAGGAGTTTTTAGTGGGCACTATTTATCTACATTTTGCGTATTTATTCTTACTGTACTGAGACATTCCCAGAGTCTCATACACGCTAGGCAAGTGCCCTGTCCCGAGCCCTGTTCGATATTTCTAAATGGAGGAGTGAAAGATGTTTTCTTATTGAGCTGCATAACCTTTCTGGGCCATTTATTTCGGAATCTAGACCACAGGCTTGGTGTTCCCCACGTGCAGGGTGGAGCTGTGGGTGGAGCTTGGGCTTAGTGTCCTGAGAAGTTATGCTTTCAGCCCCAGGTGCCCCGAGAAGCCAGCGCTGTGCCCACACCCTATTCTACCCTCCCAGTCAGCCTCTGTGGTTTCTCTGGCCCCTTGGTGGCCTGTGATCTTTCAACAGTTAAGAGCCTCACTAATAAGAGATTTGAGAGCAATTTGCATGGCTTGGCTGAGGCCAGGTTTCTGGAGTGGTGAGCAGTCCTGAGCACCAAGCGTAAAGCCGCTGCTAATTCTGCCGAGGGTGAAATAACAAACAGCTTCGCACCCTCCTTTGTTCTGTGGACTAATGAAAACCATGACAGCCTCAGCCCGGGAAGCAAAAGGAAGGTATTCTATGTGGGACTGAGACACTCTGAGACCCCAGCCAGCGCGCTCTGCAGTGGGGAGGGGTGTCAGTGCATTCCCCTACGGCCTGGTGGCTTCTCCTCTACTCTTCTTAAATAAATGGAAAAAATGCCCTTGTGTGTGTCTCAGCCCTAGCGAGGTCTCTGGAGGCCAAGTCCACCAGGAGACCCTGCCAGTAGAATTCAGTGACACTGGGGCGGGCACTGGATTCAGTTTATAGAGCACCCATCTGGGCACTCACAAAGCCCTGGGTTGATCCACAATCCATGGCACCGAATAGACTGGGAGCGGTGGCGGACTCCTGTAATCCCAGGGGAGGGAAGAAGAGTCAGGTGTCCTGTGTCACCTTCAGCCACATAGTGAACTTGACGTCAGTGTTGGCTACACTAGACTTTGTCTCACAAAACAAAACAAAACAACCAGCCTAACAACAACAACAAAAACCTAGACAAAAGAAAAATCAAGTAAACCCATAACTTTTTTTTTGTCTTCTCTGATTATGTGGTCATGTTGCTGTTTGACTCTTTCTTACTTGCAAGAACCAAAGTTTTTAATTAATATTTAATTTCAAATAAATATTAAAAAAAAACCAAAGGTTTTTTTTAATATTTATTTGAAATTAAAGTGAACCGATTTAAAAAAAAAAAAAAGATGGCTCACCGATTAAGAACACTTGTCTTTGCAGAGGACTGGGGTTCGATTCCCAGTATCCACCATGTGGCTGACGACCATCCCCAACTCCAGTTCCAGGACATCTGATGCCCTCTTCTGACCCTCACCATGTCTGCATGCGTGTGGGACACAAACATATCTGCGAACAAAACACTCACACATAAAATAAAACAAGTAAGTCTAACAAGAAAATTAAAGTGTCTGAGGATAAGAAAGGATGGAGAAAACCCCCACAATTTTGATAGAAACGCTTACCAGAAGACGCCTCACTGCACACTTGGAGAAACTGAGGCACAGAGAGAGTGAGGGGCCTGCTGGATAGTGATGGACAGCAAGCCAGTGTTTACGAGGTGGTCCTGGAAGGGATGCAGCCAGCCAGGTCAGGCAGAATCTGAACTCAGAGCCCTGGGCTGCTTCTAACCCTGAGGCTGGAGAGCTACCCAGTATACAGTTCCATAGTGCAGAAACAACTCTCCCTCCCTCAGGAAAGGACGTGCTATACCAGAGCTCATTCCCTAGGGGAGCCATCAAGAAGGATTGAGAGGAATGGTGGGATAGCTCAGTGAGTAACGCTCTTGCTGTACATGTCTGATAAGGCAAGTTTAATCCCTGAGACCCCTAAATACCTTTAGGTCTTAGAGACAACTGATTCCACAGATTTCTACACGAACTATTCCCATTTCCAGAAACATGAACTGAGAATACACATATTAAATTGAAAATCCGATCCTCTGGTGGGCATGGAGAAAGCAGTGTCCTGAGAGAGTAAGAGACTCCGTCCTGGGCCAAGCAGCTGCACGAGACCCCTGAGGGGCTGCATCTCAGTGTCTACTGGCCATTGGCTTTACTGTTGTGCAGTTCATCTCTCCTGGTCACACACTTAGACCATGATGCTTCACGTCCCGAGCATTCCTGTATCCATCGTAATAATACAGTTTCCAGCATAGACCCTTACACACACACATCTGTGTGGACCTGCCTGTCTGTTTCCCTCTATAAATCCTAGCTAGAACAGCCTCAGATCACAGGGAGTGGACCTTCTGCAAACTCCTGGCGTGCACGGCTAGAGCACGCCTCAGAGCCTGTAAATCTGCTCGTGTGTCTATGAGCAAACCCAGAGAACACTTGCTCCTCTGTGTGCCGCCAACACTGGGCATTATGACTTCAAAGCATTTATTTTTTGGGCCATTCTCTATTCCCACCAGAGGGTTGGGTTTTCAGTTCAATACGTGCATTCTCAAACAACATTTCTGAAAATGGAAATCGTTCACGAGAAAATTCAGGCCTGCAATCTAAGGCTTAGAGGTTGAAGCAGGGGTATTGCCTTAAGTTGGAGGCCAGCCTGAGCTCTATAGTAAAGGACCTCGGAATTCTATTCACCAGCCTGGTTTGGAAATAGCTAACCTCACATCTTAGAGCCTTGGTCCTGCACCTGGCTGTCTGAAAGCAGTGCTTGCCACATCTGAAGAAATATGAGCTTGTTCAGTGAAGGGACAGCAGTTCCCTGTACAGTGCTTGGGGCGGGACCTTGCCTCTGTCCTCTCTTCTTGTACCTATTGGGGAGGACTGGTCGGGAGGAGAGGCAGGGAAGAGGCCTTCAGGGATAGCTGGAAGAAAGCTTGCAAACCTTTGGATATGCTGGCAAGAAGCCTGACGTAAGCAGAGCCTGGGGGAATGGTTAGTCTGCTTGTATGGCCATGAGTGAGCCAGCGCTGGGTCCCTGTTAGTCAAAGGACCCCAGCCTGGTGATGGGGGATGTGGAGAGCAGGCAACAGGGGTGTCAGTGGTGGAAGCTTCACCTTGGATCCCTACATCACCTAGGAAATGCAACCAGAGCTGTTAGTTCAGCTGACCGTGGCCCTGATGTCCACGTCTGGCTAGCAGGGGCTCAGTAGTGAGAAATGAACACATTGTCAGCATAATCATCTTAAAGGGCCAGCTCCAGGACACCCATGTCCCAAGCATCCTTAACCTTGGCCTCTCTATTTCTAGAACTCTGTCAGCACCCGGAGGACACCTGTGACCCAACAGCCACTGTTTCCCATCCTCTCACCCTGCCCCTTGCCCTGGAAACCACGGATCTGTCTCTGCTCTAAGCGTTTGCTTGCTCTGGACATCTTATGCAAATGGAATTGTCCAGTGCGTGCTTTTCCTGTATCTGGCGTCCTTCACTGCCCACGGCCTTTACAGGTTCCTATGGGTAACACTCCATCCCTATTCCTGCTCCATGCAACAAACCGACCACGAGGATGACCAGCTTTGGCTCTTGTGGTCACTGTCAACATCTGGAACAGCTGTGCATGTGGCTTTGCTGCATTCTGTCTGCAGTTCAGAGACATGGTGAGATGCTGGACCCCAAGTTTGCTTTGGGTTTCTAATAGGGGACAGGTATCCTGTTCCCCACTCTCACTGGAACGGGAGAGGAGGAGGGCCCGCTCGTCAGTTCAGACTTGCAGGAGACCACACTCTGCTTCTGGGTCCACGTGACAGTCACGGTAAGGGATGGGCAGCAGAGTCCCCAGAAAGCTGTACAGTCACCATCCCCAACACTGCAGACCCTTCGAGTTCAGATCCTACTCTTCCTGGGAGGCCCTCTCCCTCTGCCAGCTTCAGTTTCCTGCCTTGAAAGTGAGGCTGCCGAGTCCCAGTGGAATGACTGGTACGTGGAAGAACAGCTTTGAGGTCCTTCCAGGCACCTGGGTGAGATGCTGCCTGTAGAGGCTTGTGCTTTGGGGCTCGTGGTGCCGTGTTGAAGCTTCGATGAGCTATTGATGCTGAATTGAGTTAAGGGACAGAGAGGGAGGCGTTCTGGGCCCTTGAGGAGATGCCCAAAGTCGGGCATTGGCAGCAGATTGGCCCAAAGCACCTCCCTGGAGGGCAAACACATCTGGGCTGCCCCACCCGCATCCCAGGCTGTCCAGGAGGGAGTGGCTGTGGCCACCTCATCGGGGACAGGCAGGCTGTGTATACAACCTTTCAAGGGCTAAATAAACGTCGTAATTTACCGAGAAAAGGCCTTTCAGGGCCACCTCTGGCTATGAGGTCTCAGGACTTATGGGACAAAGCCAGCATCCATCTTCCTGTGTGACATGTTCCTGTCAACAGTCACCCTAATGGGAATGGAGCTGGCCAGAGCAGCATGGCAGCCCCTCCCTGGACCCTGCTCTTCTTGGGCAGTAAAGAGAGGGGCCAGGGTTGGGGGCTGAAAGGCTGGGAGGGCTTCAGGGTGGAGTCTCAGAAAAATCAGGGCCAAAGGAAGGGGTACTGGAAAAACTAGGGATAGGAAGAGAGCTGTGGATGGTAGGGGAAACTGCCCCTGCATCTGTACTGCCAGCTCCCTGGGGCTTATGGGATCAGAGCCAGATGGTCCCTGGAGTCCAGGCTTCTGGACAACTCCAGAGCTGCCACACTTCAAAGCTTGGCAGCCTGGGAGGGGAGTCCAGGCAGATGGCTCTGAGGATGACGACTGCAGGACTCTCCTGACCCAGCCAGAGGTCTGATCCTGGCTGCCCGGTGCCCAGTGAGCTGCAGCGGTGGGTGCTGCCTGTCTAGTTCCTAGTAGCTCACTCAGGCAATGCAAGGAGAATGTGTCAGCTTACCAGGCTGCTGTGAGATCCAAGAGGACAAGGAGGCCGGTGTCTCAGTTCCACAGAAGGTGTGAGCTATTATACGGACATGTCAGGGTTGCCCCTTAAGGGCATACATCAAGAAGTCCATGTCATTTTAAACCATGTCTTCAAAAAACAAAATAGAGCAGAATGGGCCAGTGAGAGGGCTCAGAGAGTAAAGGTGCTTGCTACCAGACTCGGTGATCTGAGTTCTATTCCCAGTACCCACGTGGTGGAAGGAGAGCTATTGATTCCCTGCTAGCTGTCCTGTGCTTCCTGCAAGCATACCACATATCCAACAATCAATCAATCAATCAATCAATCAATCAATCAGTCAAGCAATCTATGTGAAAAAAAGTACAAGGCTCTTCCAGTTCCTGCTGTTTGCCGGAAATCCCGTGGGCACCAGCACGAAGCCAGGATGCAAATGGCCTCAGAGCCTGCTCTCCAGCCATGTCCCCAAGCCCTGTCTAATGCTGGGCACCATACAGTGGCTCCGCACACGGTGGTGAGGTGGTGCGTGGTTTCCGGACCAGGTGGTCAGGGCAGCATCTGTGAGGAAGCAGAGGGATTGCAACCAACCTAAGCAGCTCACACAGCAAGTCTCCTGCTCAGGCAGCAAGCCAAGGACGCCACAGCTAGATGTTGGGGACTGCATCTCAGTATGGTTAAAAAGCCACTTTGTGGATAACTGTTCTTGAAGCCGTAGAAAGGTAGTTTCTGTGCCAGAAACAGAGCCCCCCCACCCCCCACCCACACTTTCCCAGTCACTACGTGTGGGGACTGACCTCCCACGCTCATCCATGGGCTTCCTTAGAGGATCTTGGGAGGAAAATCCCTACAATGGAGATTCCATCCACCATGATTTGGGGGAGGGAGATGGAAAGGGAGGGGGTCACCCTATTAATATGCCAAATATTTCATAAATATTTATGAAAACCCACAGGCACCTCCCCCCATCCCCCGCCCCCCCTTGAGTCTGCCCTCTGGTCAGCCTGCTCCATTCTCTTAGGTGCCTCAGTTTCTGCTTAAGGCGCCCATGTCTCCCTGTCTCTCCACTGAATCCTTTCCTTCACGGAGACAGTGATGAGCACTGTTTATTATCCAGTGAAGAGGAGGGAACGTCGGACAGGCCTGCGGTGCGTCCGTCCTCCCCAGTTTACAGATGCAAACCCAAGGCTCAGGGCAGGTGATGGTGGCTCAGGATGGCAGGCTGGTTCCTCACATGCTCACATCTGGGCCCTGTGGGTCACTTGGATTCAGACTGTCTGTGTCTGTGTTATTAGGAGTCAGGGAAGCTGAGCCCCAGTCCTTCCCCCCTGGATATCAGGACCCCCTACCATGGAAGTCCCAGACCTGCACAGCCAGTCTGCAGCAGAGTAGGTGCACCTGAGGTTTGTCTGTGAACCCGGCATCACTGAGCCTGGAAGGAGAAATCCCCCAGGTTGGCAGTCAGCTCAAAGAGAGGAGGCCAAGGGTGCCAAGGCTGCATCTTGGTGACTGTGTCTTGGGTCGGAGAGTCCTGACATCAGTGTGTGGAGAGAGGGGCACAGGAAGTTCACATCCACTGTGAACTCCTTATTCAGACACCTGTCTGACCCCCAAATATGGATGTTCACTGTAGGATTCTGGCTTTCCTTGGAGTGGACTGAGTGTACATTCTGGGACCTTGGGGTATCTTCAAATTCTGACCATGCCACTTACTGGCTGTGTAATCTTGGATGTGTCCCTTGGTCAGTTTCTGGGTACCCTCAGTTTTCTCATCTGTGAAGTGGGCTAATGGCCCCTGTGTTATACTTTTTTGTTGCTGTAACCAAAGCCTGACAAAAGCGTTTAAGGAAGGAAGGGTTTAATTGGCTTGCAGATCAAGGGTACAGTTCATCACGACGGTGTAGGCATGGCATCAGGAGCATGAGATGGCTAGTCAAGTAGCATCTAGTCAGGAAGCAGAGAGATGAAAGCCGGCTCTCAGCTCACTTCCTCCTTTTTAAATTCGGTTAAGGACCCCAGCCTAGGGAATGGTGCCGCCCACAGTGAGAGTGAATGTTACTCACTCAGTTAAACCTCTCTGGAAATGCCCCCACATCCCAACACAGACACACCCACATTCAATCTTGTGGCCTGGAGATGGGCTTATGAGAAAAATGGTTTTTGCATAGGTGGTTTATTATCCATCATTATTATGATAATTATCATCATTATTATTTTCATTACCACCACCATAGTCATCATCATCACCATCTTCATCATCATCACCATTATCATCACCATCACCATCCTCATCATTGAGACCTGGTCTTGTTATGTCACCCTGTTGGCCTGGACTCACAGAGATCTTCCTGCCTCTGTGTCCTAAGTGTTGAGACTGAAGATGTGCTCACCTCCCTCTGCCTGGTTTAGGACCTTAAGGCATTCATCCAAGATTAAGGACACTGGTGTCCTAAGAGAGGAGTGGAGAGAGCACAGAGACAAGAAAAAGCTGTGTGGCAATGGAGGCCGAGAGTGGTGTGATGCGGCCATAAACCAAAGGCCTCCTGGGATCCCAGGAGGCTGAAGAGGATCTGCAGAGAATCCGCAGGGGACACGCCGGGCCGTACTGTGCTTCCAGCGGCTGCTCAGGGTCAGACCTGGTAAATAAACATGGCAGCCTCCGCTGTACACCCCACCTTGGTGCCCAGTGCCCCTCCCTTAGATCCCACCAGGACCTGAGCCCAATGGGGCGGAGTCTTGTTGGTCAGTCTTACTTCATCCTGTATCTATGGCCGTGAGAAGAAACGGGAGGGTGTGGCGGGATGTGATGTGTGGGCCACTTTCCATGATGGCCACCAACCTGAGTTTTGCATGATAGTAAGTTATTAACCTTGAGACGGCATACAAGCAGTCCCCAATGTCTCTCTCTCTCTCTCTCTCTCTCTCTCTCTCTCTCTCTCTCTCTCTGTGTGTGTGTGTGTGTGTGTTTAAAAACCACTTATGACATATGTTGACTTCTGTGCCAACAACCATCACAGTCAAAACAGCCCGTCACCACAGCGACCCCCGCCACCATGCCTGCTGCCCCTTCCTGACTTGCTTAAAATTTTGTTAACTTTTCTAGTACACAAAAGAGTTAGTTTATTATGACATTTTTATACATGGATGCCTGTCACCCCTAACACTTTCTTCTTCTCCCCAAGTCTCCTCACTCCTAAAATATCTACCATCCATCCTTCCATCCATTCATCCATCTATACACTGGCCCACCCATTCCTCTTAAACAACGTACAAATGCACACTACACAAGAGCAACCAAGCGTTACAAGCATCTGCTTGTTCAGATATGTGTGACCTGGGTGCAGTGCCCAAGACAACCAGAAGAGGGCACCAGACCCCCTGGAGCTGGAGTTACAGGCTGCCATAAGCCACCTTGGGGATGATGGGAACAGCAGAGGCAGCAGTGTCCTTAACCACTGAGCCATCTCTCCAGGCCCAGGTACTGGCTGTTCTTTTCTTCCCCTGCATCTCTCTCCTCTCCTCACGCTGCCCTCCTAATCTCGTGTCCTTTACATTCAGATCTAGATTCTGTGTGAGAGAAAAATCATACCTTCTTCCTGAGTCTGGCTCACTCTGCTTACCACGAGGATTTCCAGGAGTGCCCATTTCCCTGCAGGTTTCCTGTACAGCCTGCAACTCCTACTGCTGAGCCAACTCTCTGGGCCCATCTGAGGGACAGATTTCAACAACACCTTATTGCTGGAATCCCATGCCATGCCCAGTCATGGCAGAAGTTGGGCACACACAGCACATGGGCTGCCTGAGCACTGACTATAATCCATCCCATCTGAACAGGAGAGGAGGCCATTGGCTCAGGGCCACACAGCCCCTGCCAGGACAAGCTGCTGGAATGGATGCATGTCCCTTCCCAGGGGCGAGGCTCCATCCTGGATGCTTTTTGACCTCAGCCTGCTTTCTGTGGCTCAGAATTTGGAATCTAAATGTAGGTGGTTCTGTTGCCCCCGTGATACTCTGGGTCATCTTAAGGTCTTTCTCCATCAATCTGTTGCAGTCTGAGCGTCCCCAGAAACAGGATTCTGTGGGGGCAGCCACAGCTGTGCGGCTGTGAGGCTCTGGCCACATCCACAAGGCTGATAAAAGTGAGAGCCAGGGCTCAGTGGAGCCTGGAGCCTGGGATGCCCGATAACCAGTCCCGCTTTGATGTCCTCCAAGTTCAGAACTGGCCAGCCTCCTGGGCCGACGTTACGCTCTTGTTTATTTTTGTCCCGTGTAGGCTTTTTTGATTTCCTCTTCCCAAGCGGGACAGCCATTATTACTGCTGTCATTACCCCATTGGAAATGTTGCTAAACTCATGTCCCGCTCCATCCGATCCCCCTCCAGAGGGCCCAAGGAGGACCACCCACGGCGGTGGGCAGGCCAGCTCTGCATATCACGTTAGCCTGGGGAAGTTTGTAATTTCAACACACATACACACAACACGCGCCCACACACTCTCAGCACACACGTGCACACCCCCGCCCTTAATAAGCCAGACTGGTCCTTTCTAGCTTTGCCAACTGTCACCCCTCACAAGGCGGACTGAGGATCTGCCTCAATGTCCCAAGAGCCTGCGGCTCCTGAGGAAGGCAGCTCATGGGCAGGTTTCAGTGGAAGGTTTACAACCCTCTGTTTCAAATGTGTTAAGTCAGAAAAGATCCTGCTGAGCTGCTGACTCCGTAAGTACCTGTAAATGACACAGCAGGCATTTTGGGGAGGAGGCTGCCAGCCTGGGTGCCACTCCATGGTCTTCTGGAGCCCAGACCATAGTGCCACTCCCTTATCACAGGGTCCTGATGCAATCTACACAGGGGTTCTACATTGTGTGTCTTCAGTGTTGACTCTCTCCTAGATGCTGGGAGTCAAAGTCTAGATGCACATGTGTACATGCACGCACATAGACACGTGAGAATATATGTACACACATGTACACACACATAAATATGAGAACATTTGTACACACATGCACACACACATAAATATGAGTACATTTGTACACACATGCACACACATAAATATGAGAACATTTGTACACACTTGTACACACACATAAATATGAGAACATTTGTGCACACATGCACACACACAGACATGTGAGAATATCTGTACACACTTGTACACACACATAAATATGAGAACATGTGTACACACATGCATACATACACACCCATATAAGAACATTTGCGCACACATATGCACTCTCATGTGTGCGTGCATACACATGTGCACATGTGTGGGAATACATACACTTATGCACATTCCGCCTGTGGTCTTTCTCCCCACCTTCAGCATCTTCCCTTTCTAGGTCTTTGGGGAAATGTTCCCGTAGCAGTTGAAGCTAATGAGAACCAAGAGGCTTTTTTACCCAGCATCCTCCCTCCCTCTCTCCTTCTGGTCTCTTTCTCAAGCGAACGCATCTCTGTAAGATTTTAGTGGCTGTGATCTTCCAATCCACCCTCACTGAGAACCCTGGAGAGTTCTCCTGTGAATCTAGCTCACATTCACAGTCACTCATAAGAAATTCTGAATGCGACGAGCCCGTTTGACCACTCTCGAGCCCCTACTTTTCTCCAAGGGTTCAACTGGGGCTTGCGAGGTTGTCACTCAGCACAGAGTGGGGTTAAATGGTGAGAGAGTTTAGTGGGGGATGGGCTGAGAGAGTAGTGGGAAGTGGAAAGCAATGCAGTCAGGAAAAGGATAAAGCTGGAGCCCTAGGATTTGGGTGAGGAAACCCGAACTACGCCGAATGAGTCCCCTGTGCTGAGTAAGCACGGGTGCGCCGCCTACCCTGAGCTGCTGAGTAACATTGGACAACTCACCGCATAGCTTTCTCCAAGCCTCACCTTTGTTACCTGTAAAATGGATCTAACAGCATCACCGACCTGTCAAGGACAAATCGACTGGCCTATAGATTATCGAGGTGTTTTCCGAGTCAATGTGCGTAAAGCGTTTAGAAGAGCAGGTGACATGTGACAAGCTCTAAGCAATTCTTAGTCGGCCTCCTCACCACTGCAGTGCGCATGCTCGGGCTGTAGCCTGGTGGAGGGAGTCGGGGAAGATGGGGGACGCTACCATGAAGGACTGTTGCAAGGCTGTGGCGGACATTGTAGCTTTTGAGTATGTTTCAAAGATATGCATCCCTAATTTGGAATTATGAAATTTGTAACCATACAGAAAGTTTAAAGAGTTGCGCAGCGGGTCTTAGAAGCTTGCGGCCAAGCCTGAGGTCCTGAGTTCAAACCCAGGACCCGATCTTACCTTCCAATTTTTCCTGTAACCTCCACATGTGTGCCATGGCTAACTAAGCAACTCACTCACTCACTCACTAACTACTAATTAACCTACTAACTAACTAACTAACTAGCTGTAATTAAAGATCTGCGTAGGGGTGATCATGTACCTGTCATCTATTTGTGATGCCCTTGTTCATCACCTATCTGACCCTCACCCTCCCTTCTGCCCATCAGTCGCTATAATTCTGGGTGCACTTTCCAGAGTGAATAGAAGAAGCCAGAACCCCCAGCCTGACTGTGTGTGGCATTTGCTAGAGTCAAACTGGATGTGGTGGCACACAATTGTAATATCAGCATTTGGGAAGCTGAGGCAGGAGAATGGACACAAACTCAAGGCTAGCCTGGACTACACAGCAAGTACCAAGCCAGCCCAAGACTTCATGGTGAGACCCTGTGCTGAAAATGATAGCCGCCAAATGTCTGTGGGGTTGGATCTGAAGTATTTGGTGGTTTTCACAACATGTTTCTTATTTTATTGTTTTAGATTATCTGTATGTGTGCGACTGTGTGTTGCTGTTGTTGTGTGTTGCTGTGTGCATGTGCGCATGTGCACAAGAAGGTCAGAGGTCAAATGCAGGTGTCATCCTAGAAGTTTTCCATCTCTTTTAAAGATTGGCACCTCCATAGTCTGGAGAAGATTCTCCTGCCTCCACCTCTTTGTGCCTGCGTTACAAGAGCATCTCACCATGCGGGGCTTTTTGTGTAGGTTCTGGGGATGGAATTCATATCCTCAAGGCAAGCGCTTTACCCACTACGCCATCTCTACGGCCATCATTATCTACAATAAATGTGAATGATCAACATATAAACTATGGATCCTTCCCTCAGTGGGGCTCTGGGAGAGGGCAATGAATGGAGATCAGAATCACCAGAGGAAGGATGCCTGGCAAAACCATCATGACTGCTTGTCAGGGGCAGGGATATGTGTGTGACAATGACCTTGACAGCTCGGGTTGGGGCTGTTCTATTGCCAGATAGCTATCTCCTAGGATCTCAGCTTAGATTCCCAGGCTGGGAGCACACTGTCTGACGTCAGAGCTCTTGGCCTGTCTGAAGGACACTGAATCCTGGTGTCTCTACTCCAAGCTATATCCTCTTGGAGTTACCCAGCATTGTGAGGGACTTAGGGTCTACATCCGGGCCGTGGGCTGCTTCCTGCTTCCTGCACGGGAAGAATTCGGGAAGCCTCCACTGAGTATGTCCCCTTTGAACCTGGCATCTTGAGGGTGCCTTTTCAAACTGCTTGTACTTGTTGAAGATCTGGAAAGAGCAACAGGACACAAAGCCAAGAGGTTTCCTTCCTCTCCCTGTGGCATCTCTGCCCTCCCTGGTCTCTGAAGAAATCCAGGGTGATGAATCTGCTTGCAGGCCTGGTGCACACGCTCATTCTTTGGTTACAGCATGATTGCAGCGTCTGCTCGGTCTGGGGCTAAGAAATCGAAAGAAATTCTTGAGCCCTCTCCAGGTCCTGAATCTGACACCACTGTTCCTCCCTGGGTTTTGGCAGAACCTTGGAGACTAGTGACCCAGCAGGGGTAAACAAGTTTAGGTAAACACTCTACACACTGATTCAGGCCCTAAATCCGTCAGTTAGTATTCTGCTTCGCTCACCGCAATGTTTTAATGTCATTAAGAATGTAACTTCTTAGGAAAACTAAGAGAGTCTGCTTTTAGCCCAGACATGCAATTAAGGGAATCGGTAACTCGATACATCACTCACTGAGCTCCAGCACGGTAAGGAATCTCGTGTGACCCTTCATAAAGACACCCTTGCAACTCACGCCAGAGTTTGCCCAGCTCCCATCTGAGGGCAGCAAGAGGAGGAAAAAAAAAAAAACAGAAAGAAGGTGTTATCCACAGAGGAGGGGAGGATGGTTCAATGGTCAGAAAGTGGAGGTCTGTGCCCTGGAACTTGATCATTCGTGAAATCCCCCTGCCTCAGCCCCAAGGGGTCCACAGAGCATGGTGTGGAGAAAAATAGAGAAAGGGTTTTAATTTTGCCTGTTTAGGGATTGTGACAGGGAATTCTGCTTCGACATCTTTGGATTCTTTCCTCAGCCGAAGGAGCTTGGCCCTCATTCTTTATAGTGGGGCATCCTGGGCGGTGCAGGAGGGTTAGGGTTAGCAGCCTTCGTTCCCTCCAGATGACAAATGGGCTTCTCTGAGGAAAGACCAGAAATGCTTCTGAGGTAAACATCACCTTTGAGTGTGATTCGCTGCTACTGACGAGGCAATTTGTTTGGCACACATAGGGGAACTGAGGCCAGAGGGGGTGGTAGAGTTGTTATACCTGGGACACAGACCACAGGGGAGAGGGTGGTATGAGGAAGGATGATCCGGGCTCCAGGGAGCACAGCCCAGACTCACTGCTCAGTTCCTGTGGAATCTAGGCAGGGTTCTCAACCAAGGTGAGTGTTCTTCCCCATGACCTAAAGTCATGGTCCTGCCTGGGGTGTGTTGAGGGAGAGACAGCTTTAGTGACACAGGGCCTTGACAGATGAGGTTTACTGAAACACAGACACACAGGCTTGTGATTTTTCCACAAATGATAGAGTTTACCAAATAACAATGTTCTCGATAGCCCTGCTTGGCTTCATGGCCTCAGCTGAGGCAAACATGTAGTCTTTTGTTCCAATCTTAATTTCTAATGTTAATTCTTAGCTTGCAAATTATACATTACACAGTAAATCTATCATCTACCAAGCAGCCATCTACCTGTCATGAATCTACCTATCTATACATACATCTACATGTAAGTTGTGTGATCGCTTCAAAGGCTGAAGAGACAAGGAGTCTCAAGGGGTCTCAAGGGCTTCAAGAGGCCTGAGAGATTAAGCCAGGAAACCGGCAGGGTTGGGAGTCCCTGTCTTGATAAAATAACCGAGAACTGAGCGGTGAAGCTGGAGAGGCTGCAGAGTCAGAGATGAGCTGCAGGGGCAGGGGAGGCCAAGAGAAGGTCAGGACTGGGCCCGGGAGAACAAATGGGTGGGCGGATAAGTGGCAGGCTGTGTGAGCGGTAGACGGGCAGGTGATGACTGGAGTAGGCTACATCAGTAATGGGCTGAGATAGACCAGGGTCCCTGGGACAGTCGGGAATCCTCTGCCTGTCAGCTCCTGACGTACATGGGGTGGTCAGATCATGAGTCTGTTGGGTCTTCAACATCTCAGGGCTGAGTGGCCACTTATTGGAGTCTGGGTGGGTGGGAGTTACATCATTTCCTTGGTCTGAAGTGTCCGATAGGTTTTCAAGTCTTGCTTCATCCTAATATGATTCCAGTGACCAACTTGACCCGGGCGGGCAGCAAGAGAATGAAGAAAACCGATTAACACACACAAAAGCTGGGACTGGGCGGAAAAGAATCCCAGATGGAGAAACAAACCGCAACACCCAGGAAGCTCGGTGTGTTTATTGTATAGAGTTGAACAGAGAGGCGGGGTTATTGAATACAGCTGAACCAGGGATGGGGCTTATGGTGTACAGCTGGATGGAGGAGGCTGGTTTAGTCTCAGCAGGCACAGTCTGTCGGGGGCAGTCTTCAGGCTGTAGACATCCAGGGGGAGAAAGCTATGCTGGGCATTTTCTGTGCACACTGTCAACAATCACACTTGGTCTCCACAGGAAGGCTTTGCATCCCTTTAAGCCAGGGAGGGCTTTGCCACTCACACGGGATGAGGCATCAGAGCCCTTGACATGGAAGTACCCGTGTCAATGGCACGCATCCGCTCAGGACGTCATTCATGTACGGCTTCCTCCACGTCCCCCAGGATCTTTTTTTTTTCTGATATGATTTTAAAATCTACCCTTTTCCATCTCAGTTCACCTGAGGAAACTTGTAAGGTCGATGTCTTTCTACTCCCAGGATGAGTCATTTGTCGGTCTGTGCAACGCTGGCGATATGAGGCAGATGGTGGCATTCTCATGCCCGCCCAGGTACAGAGTCACCCTCTATCTTCAAAATACTGGGGGAAAGCTACTTGTAAAATGGAGCACAGGGCTGAAAACCTGCTTCCTTGCCCAGTATGGAATGAGTCAGAAGAGGCCACAGCCTCTCTGTAATGGTAATGGTGACAGGCAGTGTTGGCACCAGCAGTAATTGGAATTGTTGATGGCAACGTTAGTATTGTGGTGACTGATAGTGGTGTTGTCCATGCTGGTTTTGATGGAGACCATGCTGGTTTTGATGGAGGCCATGTTGGGTTTGATGGAGGCCATGCTGGTTTTGATGGAGACCATGCTGGTTTTGATGGAGACCATGCTGGTTTTGATGGTGGCCATGCTGGTTTTGTTGGTGGTCATGCTGGTTTTGATGGTGGCCATGTTGGTTTTGACGGTGGCTATGTTGGTTTTGTTGGTGGCTGTGTTGGTTTTGTTGGTGGCTGTGTTGGTTTTGATGGTGGCCATGCTGGTTTTGTTGGTGGTCATGTTGGTTTTGATGGTAATGGTATTTTCCCGCTATATTTCGTGTTGTGTGGTAAAACACTCAGGCCAAAAGCAACTTGGGGAAGAAGGACTTATTTCATCTTATACTTTCAGGGCACACAGTCCGTCGTTGTGGGAAGTCAGAGCAGGAACTCAAGGCAGGAGCTTGGAGCAGAAACCATCAGGAAACACTGGTTACTGGTTCCTGCTCATGTTCACATTTGGGTACCTTTCCTACACAGCCCAGACTTAGCTGCCTAGGGATGGAAATGCTCACAGTGGGCTAGACCCTCCCACATCAATTAGTAATCAAGAAAATGACCCACAGACCTGCCTGCAAACCAGTCTGATGGAGGTGACTCCTGCCCGCAAGCCAGTCTGATGGAGGTAACTCATCAGCTGAGCTTGCTGCTTCTTAGGTGTGTCAAGTTGACACCAAAATTAGATATCACAGTAGCTTTGGCTTTGTTGGTGATGATGTTATCAGTGATGGTGGTATTGGCACTGGTGTTGATATTGATATTAATTATGTTGGCATCATATTCACAGTGAGGGTGTTCTTGGTGGTGTTGATGTCACTGGTGTTGATCAATGTGTTGGTGGTGGTCATCACAGAAGTGGGTGCGGGGAGAAATAGGAACCTAATACTGATGGCAGGGTGCACTGGAAGGGATTAAAAAAAAGGGCCCTATGAACAGGGCCAGTCTTCTGTGTCTCTCTGACGCTCAACTCCCAGGACCCAGTGCAGTACTGAGCCTCAGGCAGGAGCCCAGTGGGTGCTGGATGTGAGGAAACTGAACAGGGTGATACTTGGATCTTACCCTCTGGGTCACCTGTGGAGGAGAGAGAGAAAGAGAGAGAGAGAGAGAGAGAGAGAGAGAGAGAGAGAGACAGAGAGAGAGAGACAGAGAGAGACACACAGAGAGACACACAGAGAGACACACAGAGAGACAGAGAGAGAGACAGAGAGTGAGACAGAAAGACAGAGAGACAGACAGAGACAGAGAGAGACAGAGACAGAGAGAGACAGAGAGACAGAGAGAGGCAGAGAGAGAGACACACAGAGAGACACAGAGAGACACAGAGAGAGAAAGAGACCCAGAGACAGAGAGAGACAGACCCAGACCCAGACACAGAGGCAGAGAGAGGAAAGGAGAGATAGCCAGATGGACACAGAGAGATTATTGTGTAGATTAATAACCAAAAGATTAAACACAAGAAAATGAATGTTATCTTTACTCCACCCACCCATCCCTCCTACCCATCATCCATCCATCCAACCATCCATCCATCCATCCATCCATCCAACCACCCATCCATCATTCATCCATCTGTTTGTCCATCCATCTGCCATCATCTGTCCATCCCTCCATCCATCCCTCCATCCCCAACACATACACCTATCCACCTGTTCACACTCAGTTTCTTCCTCTCTTGAAACTACATCCCCAGCAGGTCCAGGCCAAGGTTGGCTTCAAGAACACAGTGGATTTCTATCCCTTTCAGAACCAGAGGATCCTGTGGCATGTTTGTCGACTATAGGAACAAATTTTTGAATAACTGAATGCTGTGATGAAGAATGTAGGTGAATTCGGAAGCCGAGCCATCAGTAGTCTGTGGTCTTGAACCTCTTAGCTCTTTGATTCTGTCTGTGGTTCCTTGGCAGTGCTGGCCTTTGCCAGACTCCCTTGGGACAGAGTCAGTGTTACAGCCCTTAACCAAAGGACTCTCTCTGCCCTAAGGAGACCCAGGTTCCTGTTGAATGGCTCCTCTTTAGCTGAGTTTTCAACCCAAAGTCCAGGTCTGTGGCAGGGCAGATCTTTGGGTAGCTCTGGTGCGGCTGAACTCAATACCCCAGTCAGAAGCAACACTAATGAGCTTGTGAGCACATGCTGGATACTCACAGGACAACTGGATACAGACACTCTAGACACTGGAGGATGCTGTGGTGGGAAGGTGGGGGCTCTGGCTGCCCTAGCAACCCTGGCCCTGAGCTTGCTGTGCATTCTGGGAGCAAAGTGTAACGACTTTAGTGTTTAGTGACCAGTGCTGCCTTGCAGTCAAATCTGAACTGGGACAGTCAGGATTGCAACCTGTACCCCATCTCCCCCAAGCTGTTGGAAAGATGGGGAAATGTGGAGTCTGAGAGTGCCCTGAGCAAGCGGTCAGGCAGATGGCCCAGCCTTGCTTATGCACCTTCTCCTCACGACCCCCCACCCCCTCTCCAGTTCTCTAGCTGCCACTCTCTTCACTTGGCTGCAGCTGAGTGAGGTCAGGACTAAGGAAAGGGTCAGCCCCCTGCAGGAGGTCTGGTTTCTTGGGTTCTGCAACGTCTTGAGAGCTTTGCTGGTTGCCTAATATGCTCCTGAAATGCTCTAGGGTGGGAAGCAGCGACCAGTCCTCTCTCCATTAAGCCCCTGAGGCTCACCAGGTTCTGCCCTTGTCCTTGTCCTGGTCCATGGCCTTGGTCTGACAAGCATTTCTCAGCTCTGGGAGAAAGTCTTGTTGCATGGGCGTGGCTAGAACCACAGGATGGACCCCGTTGGATCCCTGTGAGGCTGCAGCTTCTTCGTGATGGAGTGTTTGGGACAGCTGCTCACCCTTCAGATGGGAGCCTGGAGTGTGTGACGAGGGCACAGAATTCTTCCTCGTGCTGAGCCTTCAGGGGCTGGCAATCCTGTAGATCAGCATGTTTCCAGGGTCTGAGCAGGTGACTGACAAAGAGGATAGCAGGAACCCACTCCCGAGAAAGTGAAATGCTGGCTCTGGTCACCTCTTCACCTCCAGCAGTACTGGGAACAGAATCTAGTCCCTCCTGCATGTTCGGCAAACGCGCTGTCACTGGGCCAGATCCCCAACCGCTTCTTACCTTTCATTCGGAGGTAGGTTCTCACTAAGTTGCCCAGGCTGGACTGGAACTTTAAATCCCCCTGCCTCATCCTCTCAGCTAGGTGGGATGACAGACTTGTGCCTCCAAACTACCCTCCGGGCGCCATGTTTTCAGGAGGCCTACAGTGACAGCCCAGCCTGAAGGTGACTCGAAAGGGTTGCCAGTCAGGTGGACAGTTGTCAGATCCTCTCTGATCTCCCTGTCATGTTTCACTGGTCTCTTTCCTGTCCCTTCCCCCCATCAACCCTACAATGGAAGAAGATGAGTTCCGTCGCTTATAGCGAGTGTTTTCTCCTCATTTATCAGAACTGGGGACCAATTCTGGAAGCGTTGTTTGTGGCCACAGAAACATAACCTTCTCCCCACTCCCTCCTCTTCCTCCCTTTCCTCCTCCTCCCTCCTCTTCCTCCCTTCCCTCCCCTCTCCCTCCCCTCCCTCCTCTTCCTCCCTTCTCTCCCCCTCCCCATGCTCCTCCCTCCTTTTCTTTCCCCCCCTCCCTCCCCCTCCCTCTTCCCCCTCCCTCCCCCTCCCCTTCCCTTCCTCCCCCTCCCATCTTTCCATTCATATTATTCTTCTCAGTGCCGTTGTTTTCAGAAGGCATTTAGACTCACAGAAAGCTTGAGTAACAGATGCCCTCACACCCACCCAGTCTCCCCTATTCTGTCAGCAGAGAACCGTGAGGCCATGCTGTCACGGTGAGATCAGGCCTTCATTTCCCACCCATTGTCCCACCCATCCACGACACCAGCACGACTCCTGGGACTCCTGGTCATGGGATCTCAGAGTCTCTGTGTCCTCATGTTGCCACTTGGGAGATGCTGCTCCAGTGTTTGCCTGCAGGCTCCCTGTATGGGATCCAGAACCTCTGTTCCTGCTTAGATAAGGTCCCCGTTACTTTCTGGTGAGTTTCCTTGGAAACAGAAATCACACCCATATCACAGGCACCTACTAAAGCTTGACTCTCAGTCAGGCTGAGGATAGCCAACACTCAGTGTCCTGGGTTCTCAGTTTCCTGTTGTCCAAATTGACCATGGAGCCCTTCTCATTCCGAAGCTGCTTGGGGGTTGATGTAATCCTGACAGGAATGAGAGTCATCATGGGAAAAACCCTGGGCCTGTCTGTGAGGGATTTTTTTTTTTATGTTAAGTTGATTGAAGTCACAAGACCCGCTGTTACTGTGGGCGGCATCATCCCCTGGGCTGGGAACCCAGACTGAACAAAAATGAAAATGTGAATTGAGTGCCAGCATCCATCTCTCTCAGCCTCCTGACTGCAGGTGCCATGCGACCAGCTGTCTCAGGCTCCTGCCACTGTGTCTTCCCCTGTGATGGACTTCCCCCTCCCTCCCTCCCCCTCTCCTTCCATCCCTTCTCCTCTCCCTCCTTTTTCTCAAACTGCAAATTGAAACACTTTTCCCCCAAAAGCTACTTCTGTAAAGTCACATCAGTTTACAAATTAACTAACAGAGATGGTTACAGTGGACCTTTAGAAGGCTCTCTCTCTTTCCTGACATGTCAGGCATGTCAGATGTATTCACACATACTCATACACACTCACAGACCTACACAGCATGTATGTACACACTCACATACAGGCACATACATACACATACACAGTCATAGATATACATATGTACATACACACATACATACAAACACACACATACATACACACATACATACATACACACATATATACATACATGCACATACATGCATCCATACACACACACACACATACGTACATACATACATACATACATACATACATATATACATGCACATACATACATACACACATGCACATATACATATATACATACATAGACACACACATACATACATACCTACTATACACATACATACACACATACACACATACATAGACACACACATACATATATACATACTTACATACACACACATACACACACCTCCTTTTCTCTCTTTTTCACTCCCAGTTTTTAGCCACAGCTGTCTCTCCAGGCTGCTGTCCACCCACTGGCCCCACAGGCTGTCCTGATAACGAAGGGAGGCACACATTCAAGGCTGCATATCTTTCTTTCTGTCTTTTTTTTTTTATTGGCCCAATAGGAGATAAGTCAGAACAGCAGAGGAGCCTGGACTGCCTTGGGAAAGGGCACCTTCCCAACCTCACAGGATCACTTGTGGGAGGGTGGATTGCTAGGAAGCCAGAGTCTCACAGCCCGAGACCATGCAGGGCTCTTAGCTATCTCTGCTCAGAATCAGATGCCTTCTGGAAGCTTCTCTATGCTCAGGAGACCATGACACTGTGGTTCATTTGCAAGATGTCTGGGCTTGCAGAGAAGAGAGAGGAAGAGCCACAGTTTTCCCAAGGAAGCCAATCTTGCTGGAAGTCACAGAGTCATCACTTAAGGCTCCACGGAGCTCAGTGAAGGGACACCACAGCTGGAGAGAGCTCAGAGCTATGCACAAGGGCTGACACTTGTGGCATTCTGGCTTTGTGGCTGGCTCTGAGCTAAGAATGTGGGATGCTTTCTCCCTACCACGTTATCATTTATAGATGGGGCACACAAACCAAACTACTGTTCTGAGACCCTATAACCTGTGGTTGTCAGCCTATAGAATATACTTCTTTAAAAGAAAAAAATATTACATTTATTAAAGTGTGTGGCTTGTTGTATGTGTATGTGTGTGTCCATGTTCCATGGTGTGCATGTGTGTGTGTGTGTGTGTGTGTGTGTGTGTGTGTACATGTGCCATGGTGTGGGTGTATGTGTGTGTAATGTGCCTTGGTGTATGTGTGTGTGTGTGTGTGTGTGTGTGTGTGTGTGTGCCTTGTTGTATATGTGTATGTACCATGGTGTGTGTATGTGCCTTGTTTTATATGTGTGTGTGCCTTGTGTGTATATGCATGTACCATGTGTGTGTGTGTGTGTGTGTGTGTGTGTGTGTGTGTAACTTCTGGGAGCCACCTCTCTCATTTCACCATGTGGGTTCCAGGGATCAAAGCCATCATCAGGCTTGATGGCAAATGCCTTACACACTGAGTCCTCCTGCTGGTCTTCACAGTTCCCTAAGCCATCGCTCTCTCCTGCGGATACATCTGGCTTGCGTGAAGTCCCACAGCCTCTGTTGGGCACCTGTATATTTCCCCTAAGATTCGAAGCGTCTAGAGAGAGCACTCTTACTAAAGGGGCACCTTCCGTATCCCCCATTCTTCAGAGGGGAGGGGATAATGTCATGGTTACTCAGCAAAGTAGTAACCGTTGCCATCTAGTGAGTCAAAATGTCTCTAGATGATTTTTCCAGATCCTTCTGCTCTGTGTGATACACAGAGAGGAGTTCAAGCTTTCTGTGTAGGGGAACAAGAAACATATCCACCTATGGAACTGCCCCGCTCCCAGCCCCCACATTAGTGTGGCACCAGGACTTTGGAAACCCTGGGCCTCTCCCCACTTCCTTAAGCACTGAGCTTCTCCTAGCCATTGAGGGCCCTCTGGGGGGGTGGGCCATGTGAATGGGGTTACAAGG
Organism: Rhabdomys pumilio; assembly: GCA_030674055.1. Lineage (NCBI taxonomy): Eukaryota > Metazoa > Chordata > Mammalia > Rodentia > Muridae > Rhabdomys > Rhabdomys pumilio. The sequence continues at coordinate 44,556,532 of JANHMN010000018.1, forward strand.
TCTAAAGCAGGGATTCTTAGCCCCTGTGTTATGACCCCTCCAGGGGGGCAGGTGAACGATCTTTTCACAGAACGTATCCTGCACATGTTATAATTCATAGCAGTAGCAAAATTACAGTTATGAGGTAGCAACAAAATAATTTTATGGCTGCAGGGAGTATTAAGAACATAAGGAGCCGTATTAAAGGGTTGCAGCATTGGGAAGATTAGGAACCACTGGTCTGCAGTGTAGGAGGCGCCATTCAGGACTCGGGCTCATCTTCCCCGGTATATCTATTCTTCCATGAAACTGCCAGACTGTCCCTTGTGTCCTGAGGACCTTTGGGAGCGTTTCTTAACTGGGGACATATGACTCGGGTGTGTTATATATCCTTGGGTGCAACAACGTTGCCCATCTTCCTGTTGTGCGTGTCCCTGGGGAAAAACTCCTTGGTTACCCAGCAGCCATTACGGCTTCAAGCAGATTCAGTCAAACCTAGGGAAGCCTGCACTCCTGAGTACCTGTGTGTCCTGGCTGAGTGTTCATTTTAGCCCTGCTGGTGGGAGAGAGTATGCACGGTGGCTGAAGGCTTATGCACGTGTTAAAGTACCCCTCTCTTTCACCTTCCTCATCCAGAAGGAGCTTTTTTCTTGATCACACTCATTCTGGGCCCACATGACACATGCAAAGCCAGAGGCTGGATGCAAGTGATGCTTACGAGTTTGGAGGAAGAGACCTGAGAACAGTCTTGACATAGAGATCTCTGGATGGGTCTCAAGGGCTCAGAAACTGCCTCTTCCCTTCGACTCACTCTGATGCTGCATCAGGTGGGCACTGAGGGCGAGTCCAGAATGATCGTGATGAGTCTGGCTTGTGTGGGAGGCAGTCTCCCTAAAGGAGCTAGCCTGGGCATCTTTGGCTGTTTGCTTTTAGAGAGAGGCTTTGAATGGCTGTCCTAACTGTTCTAGGATCTGTAATGACTGAGCCTCTGGGTCAGCCTGGGCTGCCGGGAGAGAGAGGACACTCAGGGGAGACTTGTGACTGGTGGCGGATACTTGCCTGCCCAGGATTTGATGAGAAGCCGACCCTTCACGCGAGCCCTGCCGGCTGAGCCCATTAAGAACAGAATGTGGCTCGCTGAGGCCCAGCCCTCTCCCTGGGTGGCCTTGGAATCCTGGTGTGCAGACCCTCCCCCAGGCCACCCACATCTGGGGGTAGGAGTGGGGGGGAGGATGCAGCAGATTCAGCTGCCTGAGGATGGGGTGCTTGTCACAGTGGCTCTGAGGTGGAAGTGGGGTGCCTACCCTTCATTCCCGAACCCTCTGCTGGGGCAGAAAGGTTGCCCCCTATTCCTCTGCTTTCCCGACAACAGGGGAGATGTCCCTGGCCAACCCAGTGTTGCTTTAAGAGCAAGCATGATGATTTCCCAGCTTGCTGAAAGATGAGGGTTCTCCTTCTACTAGAGGTCCTGAAAACTCATATTCTTAGACCTGAGGAGTGGGAAGGGGTTGCCTGGTTGGACACGGGATGTGTGCAGAGTGTGTGAAGCTCCAGGATGCCAGAGGGGCACATTCGGTAGGAGCTGCAGGCAGCTGGAGGCTGGTCTGCGCATTTGGTCCTGGGACACCACAGACACAAACCACAAACGGGGGTGAAGCTGCCATTCGCCCGTTCTTGCTAATTGCTTCTCAGTGTGAGGACGGCACCTTCACCTCACTGACTTTTGTTAGTTTTACCTTAATTGAGCTTTTGAAGGAAAATAAGCTACCTCTGGTTGTGTGCATGCCTGTGCGGGTGCAGCATGTGTCTTTGGGAGCGTGTGCTGGCGCTATGAGGGCTAGAAGTCACTTCCCAGCTCCGCTGGTCTCAAGCTCACCAATTAGGCTCAGTTGGCCAAGGAGCCCCAGTGAGCGGTACAATCATGCCCCACCCCACCTGGATTTCTCGTGTGGATTCTAGGACTCCAGTTCTCTCCCGTTGACTGGAACTCTCTCTGGCCCATGGATATCCCCGATCCTCTTCTGTCTCCTGTCAGACACAGATTGCAGTCAGGAGCCTAGGCCAGAGGTCCAGCCACCCGTGCCTCCACCTCTGCAGCTGCTACCTGTCTAGTGTGCTACCTCAAGGAGCCAGGTGGGGTGGCTTCCCTCCTTATGTTTATCCTCTGATCATCTCTATCTGGGTTGCCTCATCTGTCTTCTACACACACACACACACACACACACACACACACACACACACACATGCACACACACAGGCACACACACGTAAACACACAGGCATACACACGCATGCAAGCATGCATGCATGCACACACACATGTGCACACATACACACACATGCATGCACACACACATATGCACACACAGACACACACATGCACACAGACACACAAACACGCACACACAGACACATATGCATGTATGTGCACACACACAGACACACATAGGCATACATACACATACACAAAATTTATACATGCACATATACACGCACACACACAAGCACACAGGCGTACATGCTCGTACACATACACAGACACACACAGGCATACATGCACACACACACACACACACACACACACACACACACATGGAATTTATACATGCACATATACCTACACACCCACTTAAAGTAAATGTCACCTAAGTAGTATCTCCTATGCTTTTATGAGACTAGAGCTAACAGAGAGTCCATGTATCATGTTTTTATGAGCTGATGGTATCTGTGGCCTACACTCTGGTGTTGCAACATACGTGCATACACATATGTATTCACATGCATACAATCTGCACACAGGAATGCACACACACCGATCTACATATGCACACACATGTGCAAACAACATGTGCACGCACACACTCAAAATCTGTACACACCTGTACACCACCCACACATACAAGTCTGTTTGCAGAAGGTGTGAGCAACAGCAGAGCTTAGGTCACAGGTCCCACTGTATACGAGCACAGGAAATATGGCTTAGGTGACATTTACACTAAAATATCTGCAGTCAGATCTGCAGTCAGGCCTGTTGTCCTAGATACCTGGAAGGCTGAGGCAGGAGGATGGCAAGTTCAAGGCCAGCCTCGGCAACTCAGTGAGAGCAGGTCTCGAAATAAAAGGCAAAGAGAGAGCCAGGGACGTGACCTAGAGGCAGAGTTCTAGCCTGGTGAGCCCTCAAGGCCCAGAGGAAAACCACTACTCATTCACATTGCAGAAAAGAAAGGGGTCTGGTGTGTGGGTGACACCAGAGAGATGTAGGGGTGACTCAGAAGGAAAGGGGGCTCTTGGCTTCTTGGCTTCCTTCTGAATAACAGTAAACTCAATTTGTCACAGAGCCAGAAATATTTCAGGTAACTTTAAAATGGACATCTTTTAATGATACTTGGGGCCACTTTTGTAGAGGACCCAAGTTCAGTTCCCAGCACCCGCATGGTAGCTCATAACTGTCTGTAACTCTGTCTCCAGTTCTGACTTCTATGGGAACCAGACATGCATGTGGTAGGCACACAGACACACGTGCAGAATAACATTCATACACATTAAATTAAATAATTTCTAAGAAGTCACTGCGTATTTGCAAGCACAGACAGTTTATTTTATGTGGACAAGAAAGTTCCAACCGTGTTACAATGTGGAGCTTGGGAGCTCCAGAGACACACGCCCTGGACAGAGCCTCCCAACACAGCCAGCCATGTTGTGTCCTGTTTTCATGTCTGTGCTTCAGAGAGAAAAAGACAGAGATTTAAAATGCATTTCTGAACTGAATGTCACAGCAACAGCAGATGAACTAACTGCACCGACCCTCTGCATCTTCGGTTCCTCTGAGGACGCCCCGGAAAAGGCTGGAAAGGCTCTTCCCTGAGGATGCTGCCCCCTCCGGCTCCCACAAATCCTGGCATTCCTTTGTTTAAAACAGAGCAAACCAAACCGTGGCTTTTCTCAAAATGACAAACCAACACACAGCATCTGAGACTTCTCAAACAGGGCCCAGCCATAAACCTTCCTCACCCAACGAGCAGATTTTATGGAGACCCCAGTAAAACCCTCGACGGCCATAAATAAATTCCAGCTTACCCTTGCCCACAGCTGTGTCTTGGGACTCGAACCCCAAGAGGCAGAGGGCGGCAGAGGACTGCACTGTGCTATCCAGACAAAGCGTTTCAGGATGGAACCAGTGGACGGAAGCTGAGGGTGGAAGTGGAGGTCCACGCAGGTTCCCACAGGTTCACCTCACATGGGAATTTAGAATAAGATTCGTGTAGCTGGCAGGTGACTGTCATGAAGAGAACAACGTGGCCTGAGAGTCACCCCAGTTCTGCCACACACGCTGGCCATGATAAGGGTGTCACCTCACCCTGTGGAACGTCACATCCTTTGTCAACGTCTGACCTGCCTTCTCCCACCCAGTTCTCTCTGGGGATGTTTGTGGAGACAAGATGATAAAACGAGAAAGAAGGGCGAGAAAGACGGTTCGTTGTGTGAGGGTGCTCGTGGCCAAGTCCAGCAGCCTCAGTCGAACCCCTAGGATCCTCATGATGGAAGGGCAGATCTGACTCTGGAGAGTTATTCTCTGACCTGAGTGCCATGGTCCAGGAGTGTTCCTGCCCCCTCCTAATAAATAAATCCGTGTGAGAAAACACTTCGTAGGATAGTTAAGCAGGGGGACATGTGACAACTGCAGACAGGAGTGAAAATCACTGTTCTCCTTCATGGTCACTCATCCACCTCTGTCCCCTCTGAGTATCCAGGAGTCATGTGTCCCAGGGCATGTGAAGAGCGCTCTGAGCACCTCTCCTGTGCCGGTCACATAGCAGCTTCCTCTGTAGGTGGCTCTGATGTTCCCTCCAATGATGCATCCAGAATGGAACAGGTTCCTGGCAAAGGAGGGCATGAAGCATATTAAGAATTAAAACCTCTCTCTTGTACTCATGCACACATGCACACACGCACACACACACACACACACACACACACACACACACACACACAACCCACATACACCATTCTCTCTCACACACACTCTCTCTCACACACACACAAACCCCCCCTCTCTCTCTCTCTCTCTCTCTCTCTCTTTTACACACACACACACACACACACACACACACACACACACACTTTTAGAATAATTAAAAATAAATTCTTAATGTAAGAGCTGGGCCTGGATTGTGCCTTGTCCTGTTTGACGTGATTCTGAGTGACTCACTCCATTTTCCATTTCACAGTTTCCCAGAAATGCCACTCTGTCCCTGCGTAATGGTTTACCTGAGCTGCCTCTTCTCCACCTTGCCTGGATCTGAGGGGTTCCAGGCCCCTGGAGAGGTGCATGCTTTGGGTCTTAGAGTGAAGACTCAGGTCTAACCGTGTGATTGTCAGGGAGTTAAGCCCACAGACACAGAGCCCACTGCACTGCCTGACTGCCACCCCACCCTGTGGGATGCTCCGGCCCCATGCTTGGCAGGCAGTCTGCTATGCAGTTGCTGGCACCGGCCCTGTAGGGCACCAGTCTCCACATCACCCCAAGGCTCCAGGTGGTCAGATCTGGAGAAAACAGGGGGAATGGTGAGCACAAACTCTGTGACAATTATCTTGTCACTGCCCAAGTCACAGACTCATGAAAGTCCCCGTTTATACAGGAGAGCTGACTGTGGGGAGAATTCCAAGGAACCTTCCGGGCACATGCCACAGATAAATTTGTCCAGTGCCCAGCGCAAGCCAAATGGAAATGCCGGAGGCTCTGTCTACTGAGCTCTGCTCTGGGCTTGCTTTCCCAGTTGAGGAAGGAAGGGAGATAGGGATGATGAGGAGGGAAGGGGTGAGATAGTCTTGGTGCCCAGATGGCCTTAGCCACCCTCACTCTGCCTCGTTTTAAAACAGCCCACAAATATTAGTTGGAAACTCACCACATGCCCAGGAGTCTGAGCATCTGGGCAAATATCAGGACAAAAGACACTTAGGTCTTGTAACTCAGTGCCTGGCTGGGGCTGAGGGACGGAATCAATTGAGTAGCCCAGTGGAGTGGTACATGCCTGTCAGTCCAGCACACAGAAGGTAGAGGCAGAAGGATCAGGAGTTCAAAGTCATCCTTGGCTACTTGGTGAGTTTTAGGTCAGACTGGGGCTGTATAAGACCCTGCCTCAAAAAACAAAAATACATCACTCTTTCTACTTATTTTTGAAGATGGTTTAGAAACTGCCAATTGTTTTGCAGATGGGACTCTGGCTGTTGATGGGTGAGCCAAGCAGGAGTCAAAGGCTCTGAGCCCTGAGAGTGACCAAGGCACCCTGGGTCCCATTTCTGCTTATCACCTGAGTGTTGTACCTGCCTGCTGAAACAAATCTTAGTTGACACTTTTCCACAGGCCCCTCAGCTGTGGGACCCCGCAGGAGGAAAGGAACACACCACTTACAAACAGCACCCCAATTATAAAGTACTCCCAGCGTGAATCTCACTCACACTAACTGCTATCACTGACTGAACATTGAATGCTATTCAAGATTTCGATAGCAGGGATGGAAATGTGGGGTGACCTGGGTGAGCTGGAGGGGAGGGGTGTAGAGAGCTGGACTTGATCAAAGCACATTGTATGCATGTATAAAATTCTCAAAGAATCAATAAAATTATTTTAGCCACATTGGATCATTCCCTCCATAGAGTTCAGGTGCAAGAATCAGAATCTTCCAGAACCTTCTAGAAGCCAATGGGTTGGGTATTTGCACCTTCAGGGAGCTGGACAGTGTTTGTTCTTACCTAGATAGTCTTGCAATCGGGAAGAATTCTAATGCTGAGGAATTATTATTTTAGACTGAGGCAACAACGTTGGATAACAATATCGGTTGTGGTTGCAGGTTCTATGAGTATAGATGGTGCCGCTGGACGTTCGTAGAACCCTGGCCAGCATGGGGAATTTCACGCTGCATATTTTTAACCATGATTTTTAAAATCAGTGCTATGATATACTAAAAGCCAGACAAAATTCCACACTTCGAATGAATGCTTAATACCTCAGTTTATATCTGACCAGGTTTCCTTTGTGTGCGTGACTGTGGAGGCCAGAGGACAGCCTTGTGTGCTTCACGCATGGACTGTCCTCTGACTTTATACTATGCTCAGGCGCCATCTTTCTTTTTCTTGAGACTGGCCTGTGACACATCAGGTAGGCTAGGCTGGCTGGTTAGCTAGGCCCAGGCAGGGATTCTTTGCCTCTGCCTCCCCAGTGCCGGAATCAAAGCAGGCAACACACAGTCTCTCTCTCACACACACACAGTCACACACACACAGCCACATGCATATAGCCACACAGTCAAACACACACACATACACACAGGAGTGTCTCTCTCACACACAAAGTCACACACACACACACACACA
>JANHMN010000018.1:44563894-44606394 GCA_030674055.1 Rhabdomys pumilio
CAGGAGTGTCTCTCTCACACACAAAGTCACACACACACACACACACACACACACACACACACACACATACAAGTTTCTCTCTCTCATACACATAGTCATATATATACACGGCCACACAGTCAAACACACACAGTCACACACACACAAACACAGAGTCACACACATACAGAGTCTCTCTTTCACCCACACACAATCACACAGTGACATGGTCATACACAGCCACACAAAGTCACAGTAACACACACAGTCTCACACATACATAGTTACACACACACACACACTCAGAGAATTCAGAGAAAAGTACATAAACCTGTGGCCAGTTGATTCACAACTGCAGACTGGCAACACACACAAGGCTCTAAAAATGAGCTTAGGTTCAGGTCACTGGAGACCCCACAAGCCCACCACTCTGCCCTCCCCTCTCTCTTTATACAAGATTATGTCACTGGGGTTTTGATGATCCTGGGGCTTCCCTGTGCCTCTGAGAGGGCTGAATCCTCACTCCAGAGAGCTGTGGGTTCAATCTTCCATGCTGTGGGACCTGGATCTCAGCAAAGGTGAGTTGTGCAGAACCCAGAGCGTTGTACCGGTTGGATTGGCATCAACTAGGAAACGGAGACGAGAAACATGCTGGGGTCAGTTCCCCAAAAGGAGCCATGTGGGCTGGGTTTGGTTCCAATTAACGGTAGGAACTGTTTTTTTCTTCTCTTGGCCTCCACAAAGGTAGAACTGCCTCCGACTGGCATTTCCTGTAATTGGCCGTGATGGTCACCCAACCCTGTGGGCTGAGAGCGACACCCTGAGTGCTGCTGATTTCGGTGAAATTGAACAGCTTTTCCTGAGACCGCAAACCAGCTGAGAAGAGACCGCTAGGACAGTGGGGGTGGGGCCCAGATGGACCCAGTGGAGGAGTCACTGTGTTCTGGATCAGAAGCCACGCAAACCAGCCCTGGCATTCTGAACCACAAACCATTGCCCAAGACTCTGAAGAGGGACTGGGCTGAGGTGTTCAATCAACAGCTGCCCCTGCCCACCACTGCACTGTGCATACCCCAGCAACTCCACATCCCCATCTCCTAGTCAGCCAAGAGGTACTGGGCCATCACCCAGGCCACTGTGTGCCCTGAGATTGAAAGTGCCTGACTTCCACAGAGAGTGCAGTGTACCAAGAGAAACCTACAGGCTAGCTGGTATGTCTGTGTGAACTCACTGGTCACCAGGTGATGGAGGAGCAGGCTGCTGTAAGGATGGAGGTGCCAGCACAGACAGATGCCAGAACCCTCCACAGGCAAGGAAGAAGTCTACCCAGTGTGCCAGGGAGAGAGGTGGGAGATGGGAGTTGAGATAGCTCAGTGCTGGAGTGGAGTGGGGACCTGTGTGCAGTGGCCTTGAGGGGCTTTCACAGGGGACATATGAGGCTTGAGTAGAGGTTCTTGGCCTCTGACAAGTGGCTGAGAGGAGAGGGCTGGGGTAGCAGTGGACTGGAAGCTCTGAGGATAAACCAACTAAGAAATAAGGCAGCAGAGATGCATGGTAAGGTGAACACAACAGGGTTCCCTCCAAGGATGTCTTCATTGTCTATGGGGGGTCCACCACAGAGCCAGCCCACCAAGGAGCTAGCCCACCACAGAGCCAGCCTGCCATAGATCCAGTTGGCCACGGAGCCAACCAACCCACCACAGATCCAGTTTGCCACAGAGCCTGCCCATTCTTCCAACTTTACTTTTCCCATGCTCAGCCAATAAAAGTCCAGGAGATCTGGGGCAGGGACACTCCACTCACCCGGAAGCCCTCCTTTCGAGGTCATCTGAGACTGGTAAACTGAGGCCACTGCTCCTTTCCCAGTGACTACTGCTATAGCAGTTTCCTCCTGAATTCTTCCACTCTCTCTTTCCTCATCACCTCTGGCCTGGGAGTAACTGTGGCGTTAGGGATGCTGCTTTCCCCGGTGTCCCCCCCCCAACCTACTTACACACTGTTACCATGGGAAACAGCTTCTGGATTCACCCTCTTGCCCCAGGGACCCTGCCTGATATGATAACCAGTCTTTAGAAGTCCTAGGTGTTTCTAGAAGTGTGAGCCAGACACACCGGAAAACCAAGGTCAGACGTCTATTCTCACGAAGTCACAAAGCCAACCACACATAGAGAATCTCAGCAAATACACAGAGTCCCAGGCCCTCTGGGGATTCGCCTGGAGCATGTGAGTCCAACAATGCTCATGAGAGCTCATGGGTCATAAAACAGTCATCACGTGTAAGAGATGAAGTTCTTTCATTAACAGGGATACAGTGTGTTCACTGGGGTGGGGGTGGGTATTTAGAGGTTGATGGACTCACCATATTCTGAGATATGGCAGAATTATAGACCTCAGAGACCTTTGCTCCTGGGTGTCCCTAACTCCCAGGTGTATCCCTGCTCTGTCCCCACCCACCCATCCAAAATGTATTGATCTCTGGGTTGTGTGCAGATCATACCGTAAAGAAAGCCCACACCCAGCACCCGCTGGGAGCCCTTTGCTCTCACCCCACAACTTTGCAGTGTTACGAAGTGAAACCAACCTGTCTTTACCGCGTGCCTTAAACAGCATCCAATGTACAGTCATAGGTAAAAGCATCGCCGCCGTCGGCCGCGGATTCCATCGCACGGCATAAAAGCATTCGTTTGCTTGCCTTTTGGATTGGATTTCTAAATGGGTCAAACATTTACAGAAATGGCCCAAACTGTACAAATAAACCTCGTGTCTCATGAGGAAGGCAGTTTACATTACTCCAGGTCAGATGAACGCAGAGCCACAGCCCTGACTTTGAAAGTCACTTCAGCCAGTATGTGTAGGAGTTTTGGGTACCGCCTGGAATCTGTCAGCTTCATCAAAGGGCCTGGGACAGGCATGGCGACCCTATAAACCCATGCATGGTTTCCATGCCAGCTGGGTGGCTCTTGACCCCAGCAAGTCAAACAAACGGGGTGTCACAAGGACTGCCTTGTGCTGTGGGCTTTTGATGGGGCCACCATCCTTCCTCAGAGTCCACCTGTCTGTCTATCTATCACTGTGTAGGCTGTGTGGCTTGTGGGGGCCAAAGTGGCTCTCAGAACAGTGCTGGCCCATCATTAAGCCGTGTTGTTCAGCTGAAGTCCGACCTGTCCTGTGTGGGTTTAACTATGTAAGGTGCATATTATTTCTCATTGCTGTGACTACATACCTGACAGAGCAAATTAAGGGAGTTGATTTTGGCTCATAGTTTGGGGGACTACAGTCCATCATGGATCATGGTGGGGATGGCATGGTGGCAGGTGGCCCCATGGCCCAGATGGGATTTCTTATGTTTGGGTGTAACAGCAGGATGGACCAGAAGCCTACTGTAAATAACCCACTTCCTCTAGCAAGGCTGTGGCTACTTGAAGATTTCAAACCTTCCAAAATAGCACCACTAGTTGGGGTCCAAGCGTGCAAAATAGGAGCAGTGGGGATATATGTATATGTGTATGTGTATGTGTATGTGTATGTATATGATGTATATGTATATGTATATGTATATGATGTATATGTAGTATATGATGTATATGTATATGTATATGGTGTATATGTATATGATGTATATGTATATGTAATGTATATGTATATGATGTATATGTATATGATGTATATGTATATGTAATGTATATGTATATGTAGTATACGATGTATATGATGTACATGTATATATGTATGTGTATATGTGTATATATGTGTGTGTGTATGTGTGTGTCACACTCAATCACAACAGGGTGTGTATTATTACAGTAGACCTCAACACAGTGGGATGGCATTTCTACAGAGATCAGTGAGACACACACAGGTCATGGTCCAGAGACATAAGTCATGGAGACACAGCGTAGAAGGTATGGACCAGAGAGGGTGTAGACCTACTTTAGGAGACTTACAGCTAGGGTAGGTGGTGTAGACTTGGGTGTGGACATTAGATCTAGGGTATGAGGTGTAGGGGATCTAGTAAAGGAGGTGTGGGCCTAGAAGAACGGGGTAGAGCTAGAGTGGAAGGATTAGACAGAGTGTACCAGAGATGGGGGTTGAGGGCCAGAATTAGGTATAAAAGAGAGGATATTGACTTTTGTGGGGGTGTGTGTGGAGAGGGTTGAGGGGACAGACACAGGGTATGGAATGTTGACAAGGGTAGGGGAGCAAATCTAGGGTAGGCAGTGGTGGACGCTTAAGTAGAGGGTGTAAGCTAGGGTAGATACTTTAGACCGAGGGTAGAGGAGTTCAGACATAAAGTTGGGGTGCAGACAGAGTAGAACACGTTGACCTGAACGTACAGGGGTGTAGACCCAGGGTAGGTTTTATGGACCTAGGGTACGGAGTGTAGACTTAGCATAGAAGGTCTCCACATAGAGTAGAGGGTGAAGACATGTACTTGAACACAGACACCTTGGGTAGCATGTGCAAGCCCAGCGTGGGATATGTAGAACGAGTACAGGGGAACCTAGGTAAGGAATGTTTCCCTGTAGTACGGAGGTGTCTTAGTTAGGGTTTTACTGCTGTGAACAGACACCATGACCAAGGCAACTCTTATAAGGACAACACTTACTTGGGACTGGCTTACAGGTTGAGAGAGTCAGACTAGTATCATTAAGGCAGGAACATGGCAGCTTCCAGGCAGGCATGGTTCAGGAGGAGCTGAAAGTTCTACATCCTTGTCTGAAGGCCTCTAAGAGAAGACTGACTTCCAGGCAGCTAGGACCAGGATATTAAAGCCCACACCCATAGTGACACACTTATTCCAACAAGTGCCACTTCCTGGCCCAAGCACATACAAGCCGTCACAGGGGGTTTGGATCCAGGGAACAGAATCTAGATCTGGAGTAAGAAGTGTAGACACAGGTGGGTAGTGGAGGCAGAGAGCAGACAGATCTGGAATAGAGGTATATACTTAGGCAAGAAGGTAAAAACTTAGGGTCAGTGGAGACTTCAAGAACTAACGCCCAGCGGTGTGGATCTAGGTGTTATCCTATGTACAGTGCTTAGACCTAGGATAGGAGTCGTAGACTGAACACAGAGGATATAGAACTTGAATATAGAATTTAGACTTAGGAAATCATACACAGACCTAGGGTAGGTAGAATGTGTCAAACCAGGGTGAGGGATTTACACATAGGGTAAGGCATGGAGACCCAGGGAAGGGGAGTTGTCCTAGGGTAGGCATTAGAGACCTAAAGTTAGGAGTATAGACCTATGCTAGGTATGAGTATACACCCTATGTAGGGGTGTAGACATAGCAGAGGTGGTGTAGACATATGGTAGGGTATGTTAACTTAGGATACAGGATGCAGGCCTAGGGTAAGAGTTGTAGATCTAGGGTAGATCGTGTAGACCTAGGGTAGGGGGTCGCCTTCGTTAGGTTTCTATTGCTGTGATAAAACACCATGAACAAAAAGCAACTTTGGGAGAAAAATGGTCCATTTCTGCTTGCAGTTTGTACTCCATCATCCAGCAAAGTCAGGACCGAAAGCCGAAGCAGAAACCCGGAGGCAGGAACTGAAGCAGAGCTCACGAAGGAATGCTACTTACTGGCTTGCTCCTTATGGCTTGCTTGGTCCGCTTTCTTAAAGCACCCAGGATGACATGCTCAGGGTGGCACTGCTCACAGGGAATTGGGCCTTTCCACACCCACCATTAATCAGGAAAATACCCAAAGACTTGCCTACTGGTCTTGTGATGGAAGCGTCTTCTCAATGAAGAGCCCTTTTCTGATTGTCTTAGTGTATGCGAAGCTACCGGCCAGCACAATGACCTCTGTTAACTCGGCATACAAGCAGGTCACCCTTAAGCCACAATCTTTCCTTTTTTGATGTCCTTAATATTCTTATTACTGTTAATATCACAATATAAAACATGTTCCAAACTGGGAGTTCAAGTACTTCAGGAGCTCAGCCTCTTTAAAACATCCAAACTATCTCTATACTCCAACTCTTCTCTAATACTTTAAGGTCTCTTTAAGACACCAAGGTTTCTATAAAACTTCTAAGTCTCTGTATAATTTAAAGTCTCTCCAGTAATGGGACTCCTGTAAAATCAATAATAAGTTACATACTTTTTTTTTCTCCAAGAGGGAAGAACAGGGACACATTTATATTCACATCGAAGCAAAACCGAGGTCCAGCAGTGTAAAGGCAGGTGTCGGACTTCCCGGACTTGTAATCTCTGAGCTCCAAAGTGCTTTGAGTATGTGACGGCCTTTACTCCAGTCTTGGTGGTCATCCTGTCCTGGCATCTCCGAAAGGCTTGGGTCTCTGCTGCAACTAGGCTGTACCTTCACCGAGAGCCTCTCCTGGGCTGTCTTCAGAAACTCTAACCTTGTCCTAGGGTGTTAAATCTTAACGTCTCCCTGTGACCCCTCCTCCCCCCACCCCAATCCCATCTTCAACTTCAATCAGGCCACATTCACCAATGGCCTCTCCTGGGGATGAGTCTCAGCAGCTCTCTCTGACCCCCTCATCCCGTAGACACCAGGACCACCTGAGCAACACAGACACATGAGCTCTGGGTTCTGACTCGGAGGATTCCCAGAAGAATCTGCCTCAGCGATATCGGTCGCTGTTAATCACCACTATTTTCTTAGTCCCAGCTGAACAGTATCAACTGTCCCAGTAAAGCAAATGTTTTGCATCAGTGGCTCTGATCTCTTCTTAATCACAGCAGATTCTGCAGCCTCAGCTGACCAGAACCACAGAATCTTAATTCAAAATATGGGATGGCCCTAATAGAATTTCTATAGGACACTCAAATTTCCCTCAAAACTTCATAAGCCAGGTCTCCATCACCCATCTCCTTGGCTCCTACAGCAGCTTGCTAAGTTCTGAATGCTCAGAGTTCAAATGCCACTATAATCTTCCCCAAACACACGGTCATGCCTGTTACCACAGGACCCCACAAACCTGCTTCCCAATTTCTATCTCAGTTACCGTTAATATTACTATGATGACCAGGAGCAACTTGGGGAGGAAAGAGTATATTTAGAATACACATCCTGAACCACAATTTACTGAAGGAAGCCAAGGAACGGACACAAACTGGTGGGGGTGGGAGAGAGGGAACCTGGAGGAGCTGATGCAGAGGTCATGGAGGGGTGCTGCTTACTGGTTTGCTCCTCATGGCTTGCTCGGCCTGCTTTCTCATAGAACCCAGGATGACTAACGAGGGGCTCCACCCACAGTGAGCTAGACCCTCCCACACGAGTCATCAACCTAGAAAATGTCTTATAGACTGGCTTACGGGTACTTAGAAGGAGACAGTTTCCCGATTAAGATTCCTTCTCCTTCAGTGATGTTCTCTTGTTTCAAGCAGACATAAAACTACCCAGCGCAGGGATGTAGACTAAGGTTTTGAGTGGAGACCTAGAGTGGGGTGTCTAGATATAGCATACAATGTAAGGGGTGTACTACAGTAGGGGTTCAGACTTGGGAAAGGGTTGTAGTCCTCGGAGGGGATGTGCAGACCTAGGTTGGAGTGTAGGCAAAGGGTAGGCGTGTACATTTGCACATGAAAAGCTGTCCTATGATAGTGGGGTTAGACACAGAATAGGGGATGCATTCTTAGGACAGTAACTAGAGACCTAGGGATACAAAATAATTTTTTTAATTTTTTTGTTGCTGTGCTTTTTTTTTTTCTTAGAGTAGAAGGTATAGACTTAGAGAGTCTAGACATAGGGTAAGGTGCTCTCCTAGAGTAGGGCTGTGTTTCTGGCTCACTACTGTATTGGTTGAACGGTCAGATGGCCACTCAGGAGCACTGGGAGGAGCTCACGCCAGCAGGGGGAGCCAGTTAAGAACCTTCACACCACCTTGAGAGCACCTGCCCTCTGGCTCTCCTCATGTACCCCTTCCTAGAAGGTGATGGGAGATCTTCAAGGGTTTATCTCGTCAGTGTAGATTTAGAAACACCGAGAAGACTGTAGAGGCACAGTCTCCCGTCTCTGTTTGAGGAGAGGATTAACTGAGGGTTGAGCCCACCCTAAACATGGATGGTGCCATCCATAAGCCAGGGCTCTGGAGGGAGTGAGGCAGGGCAAAGCTGAGCCCCTGAAGGCATTATGCCTTCTCTCTGCTCCCCGCCACCAGGAAGGACAGAAATCTCCGAAACCACGAGTCAAAATGAATCTCGTCTCTGTTGCTTTTGTTGCGTCTGTGGTCAGGGCGATGGAACTCCATCATCAATGAAAAGATCGTCAATGCAAGACCATCGTGAGTACAGCTCCTCCCTCAGCCCATAGCGTAACCAGAGCTGCCGTCCTTGCTGTGTCTCCATGACAGGGTGTAGAGCCTGACTGAGTGGCAGGCAGCCGGGCTTCCTCATCTTCCATGGGCTCCTGGATGTTGGATGGAGCAAAGGTTCAGCTTCTTTCAACCCAGTCCCTTCCCAGCAGGGGATCCTGGCAGTGCCTTCTGTGCTACTGAGGATGACAGATGAGGTCCAAGGGTGTGGCCCCAGGGTGTTTCCGTCAACAACCACCAGGTGACAGGAGTGCTTTCTCCAAGAGGTTGGCATGGGGGAAGCAGAAAGATCCCAGAGGTGCCCCCTAGCTGTGTGTAGCCAGCTGGAGTTTATGACAAGTCCCCATAACTTTTCTGGTGTGGACCTGGGGAGTCAGGCCTTCTAAGTGTCTAGCCCCTGGGTCTGAGGACCATTTGGGCTTTGGACTTCTCTGGGCCCGTGGGAGAAAAGGAGGGACTGGAGTACCCGCTTCTGTGCCATCAGATATATCCCAAGGTGTGCTTCGTTTAGTCCTCTTTACAGAGGCTAAGAGTGGCGAGGATGCTGTGTGTGTGCTCTGAGGGCTACCGAGAAAATATTGGCTTAGCAGAGCGCCTTCACCTTAGTGGGCCTAGGTGTTTCTCTGATGGACAGTCTGAACTCCTACTCCGAAGCCTTGTCCCCACACACTGTCCTCACCGCCTGGGCCATAGGCCACCTGCCAACAGCACGCATCAGCATGTCTCTCAGGCCACCTGGAACCTTCTGGGCTGAGACATGCTGACCCCTGCCCTGGTTAATCACAGATATCTGACCTTTGCCTGGGGATTGCCCTCCAGGTTAACCCACGGGCCCAGGCTGACTCAGAGCGTGGGCTCCAACCACTTCCTCGGAGTCTTGGCAGCCTGCTGACCTGAAAACTCCTTCGCACGACACCCCGTGTTCCTCGGTCCCCTCCTGAAGACACACTCAGAGGACAGGCATCCAGTCCCTTTACTCCATGGCTTCTTGGGTGGCCCAAGGAGACTCATCAGCTCGATGAGAACCACAGCCTCCTCATTCAGGATGGGGAGCAGAGCCAAGCACTCATGGGTCAGGGCACCCAGGAGAAGGCGGGAGGGAACTCAGAGGACAAGGCTCACCGTCTGGTGTTAAGTCATAGGAACGGCGGATCTTTCGGCCCAAGCCTTGGCGCAAAAGCTCCGAATCTTCTGCAGAAGCCGAACACAAGTTGGTTTGAGTGGAGTATTAGCTCAGTCGATACTCAGTCAACCAACTTGAACCAGAGATACAACTGAGGGGTGGAGCCCTGGCCTAGTGTGTGCAGAGCCCTAGACCCCATCCCAGAACATTAAATAAATAAATATAAGTCACTTGTAATTCATGAATCTAAATGGAAATAGATGAAGCCCCTCTCCTGCCTGGCAACTCCGTTCTGATGGGGTCTCCGGGGAGTGGACCTCTGGGAAGCTAGTCCAGCCCTCACTGTTACCTCTACCTCCTTGGATCTCCTTCCTTTATTTATTTATTTTTTCAAATCAGATTGAAGGACTCACCCCCTTTCTTCGAGTCCTCAACCCCTACAACCCTCAAGATCGTTTCCACACTAAGTTTGGGAATCTGGGTAGAGTCTGGAAAGTCCCTCAGAGGAACCGAGAAAATGGAGTTATGACATCAAAACATGGTGGTCTGGTTCACACATGGAGCATTGGTTCCAGGAACTAGTCATCCCAGGATGCCAGGGAGGTGACACTGGAAGATTCCAGGGACCAGACTGAGACTTACCCTCCGTCCCCGTCTGCAGCAGGCTTAAGAGCCTGGCTCAGCTGGGGAAATATTCAGAGTATCTTTGAGGTCATCTCAAAGGCAGCTCTATGTGCTGTCCCTGACTGGGCAGCCAGGAGAAAAGAGAGGCGGTGAGGAGGAGAAACGGCCTGGCTTAGAAAGACTGGAAAGCTAGAAGCTAACACTGGGCTGCCCGTCTGGCTGCCTCAGGCTCCTCTGAGAGGGGAGCCCCACTTAGCTATTTCAGCAATATCTCTGCATAGCAAAGTATAAGTCATTTAGTTCCAACTGGAGTCTCTCTCATATTCTAGTCCATGCCAGATAGGTCTCCCAGCTAGAAGACTTCAGTTCTGGTCCCCAATTCCTTTCTTCTCCATCTTTCCTCTTCCCTCGACTCCCCCTCCCTGCCAGGATAAAGAAACATGGTTTCTTTTAGCTAACAAAGGTTATAGAATGGGAAACGGACTCTTTACTGCCTCGGAGGTGGAGCTGTTGTCCTGTGGCCACCCCAGCAAGGAGCCAAGACTGATGATGCAGAAACACGGAGGTAGTGTGTGTCTTTGGTGACCTTATTGGTTTCTGGGATCAACTGGAAATCTCAGCCAACACAGAAACCTGCATTAACCCTGTGTGGGAGTGTGGTGCAGTGGTTAGAACACTCACCGAGCATGCTCCAGACCCTGGGTTTGATTCCCCAGCATCAAGTAAACAGGACCTGGTAGTGGATGCCTGACATTCCAGTCCTTAATGGGGTGAACTTACCTGAACAGACCTCTGTTGTTTAGCAGAGTGTAGCGGTTTCCACAATTTAGTCTTAGAGCGTCTCTGTTAGGTATTTTGTTATCTGCAGGTCTCTTATGACACCGAGGCTGATTAGCATTTCTGTTTTTAATTTTGGATGTCTCCTAGACTTCATCTCCCAGCATCCATTGAGGTTAAGCTGGAGGAAAGAGTAGCCCTGGCCAATGGGCAGTGCAGAGAGGAAAGGTCATTTCCTGGAGAACGCATCACTTCCGGGTCAGAGTGTGAAGGGGATTATGCAGGATCCACAGAGGTGATTTTCTTGCCCTGGGAACCTTAGTGCTTCAAACTGAGCCTGAGCCCCAAGACGGCAGCCTGCGGTGGGTGGCGTGCAGGAGTCAGCCTGAGTAGATCTGTTAACACCAAGCTGGGGCTTCTCATTGGGGTCAAACAGATGTGTTGAAAAATAATTAGAGAATCTAGGTGTGGTGGTTCATCCTTCTAATCCCTGCACTTGGATGCTGAGGCAGGGGGATCACTGAAAGTTCAAAGCTAGCCTGGGCTACAGGGTGAGATTTTGTCTCAAAACAAACAGAATGGAGACTTTCTGCCTTCTTTGCTCAGTAACACCTATGGTCTTTGCCACCTGAACTCATCCTGTGTCCCAGGACATGCATCTTACCTAGGGAAAGTATCATTAGTAGCATGCACCCAACTCCCTGAACTTATTCCTGTCCCAGTCTCCAGTTTTGTCAGTGGTGTGAGTGAGTTGTAAATACTCCCTGGTCCCCACTGGTGACATGTCCACCTCAAAGGTAATTACAGCTGCTGCTGACCCCACCCTGCTCTTTTATGTGTATCGGGGAACCTATTCTATTCCAAACGTCAGAGCACCCGCTTGCCTCCAGGATTGTGTGAGAGACCAACATGAGTGGGTTGGCCTCCAGGGACATGCTGGGTCAGCTTCGAAGCGTATGAGTCCCTGCCCAGCTGGGTCTGGTGGCCACAGCTCTCCAGGGTCTCCCTAGCAGCTCTGCCTCTTGGCTTCCCTCGGGTTGCAGGTCTTTAGGGCAGGAAAATGCCTCTGTCTCCTTCACAGATGGATCTGAGGGCCTCTAGGGAGAAGCATGCTTTGATCTTCCCAGGTTTTGCTTTCTTGGCAGCAGAGCAGCGGGAGATGAAGGAGAGGGAGACTGGCTTTCGAATCAAGTGCTTTGAAAGGCTCCATCTGAGATTGGTTTAGATTATGGCACAACGCAACCCCATGAACCATTCAAACAATGTGCCAAGGGACACGCGCTTCTCAAACACCAACTTGAGACCAAGAAGCAACACCAAACACTTGGTGCTAACTCTGTACTGGGTCCTGTCCCTCTGGCCTCTTTAACCTCATGGCTAAACAAGATTCTGTGGTGGTGAACTTGAGATCATATACTAGAAAAAAAGAACTGGGCTTGTGGATTGCTCTTGGAGGGAGGGGCGTCTAATTAAACACCCAGAAATGGCTCTGCTCTATCTAAGCAGAATCTTCTGACAGCTTTCTTGACCTGGGCACGAATCACTCCATGGCCTTAGCAATAAGTTTCCTTCATCTTAAGGGAGCACATCCGGGCTCACAGAGACATCATAAAAAGGCTGAGAGAAGAAAGAAAGAGGCAGGGAAAAGTCAGAGACCGCAGAAGTAGCCTTTGGCCAAGGAGTCAGCGTGGGGATATGGCAGGGACTGGACGGCAATGGAAGCACCTGGAAAGCACCCCAGCTCTTGGGCGAGGTAGCTGGAGATTAGGAATGCCCTGCCCTGGCACTTTCTGGACTTTTCAGTCAGTTTAAGGTTGTTCTTGGAGGCCCACGACATCATGATTAAGCCAAGAACTGATGTCCCACCAAGACCGTTAAGTGGAAAGTGCAACCAAGTACAGGTCAGGGGAGCTGATGAACTCCCTGGATTGAGGGCACACAGTGGCCCCCCAGACATCCTTCATGGAAAGAGCTGCTCACACAGGCACTGGGACAGCACACAGGCAGGTCTGTTCACTTGGATAATGTCACATTCCTCTTCCCACAGACAGACTCCACTCTACCCAGGTAGAATGGTGTTTTTTCTGTGTTCACTTTTTAATATTTTGCAGACAGGGGTCTCTCATGTAGCTTGAGCTGGCGTCAAGGTCTCTGTGTTGAGAAGCATGACTATGGACTATTAATTCTCCTGCCTCCACCTCCAGAGTGCTGGCATCTCAGACGTGTATACCACCATGCCTGGTTAATGTGGCACTGAACCCGTCATCTTGTGCAGTAGATAAACACTAACCCAGTGAGCTGCACCCCGGGGCCTCCCCGGACTCTTAATGCCCCTGCCTGGGTGGGTGGGGCAGAGAGAGTCAATGGTGAGAATTCAAGCTGCAAGAGAGGGTATGAGCTTTGGGGTACCGACTCCTGGGTACAGCCTCTGGGGTATGGGTTCTGGAGCACGGGCTCTGGAGTAAGGAAACTGCTGTCATCCATTTAATTTCTTTTTAGCCTCTAGGTTTGCCCAGCTTCGAAGGTGTGCAAAATGCAGGCTCAAAACAGAGCTGGCTTCCCAGTGACTCACTGGAGTCCTGAGAACATCTCTACTTGACTGATGGGGAAACTGAGGCCCAGAAAGGTGACTCTCCACTACTCCAGCCCCAGGGTCAAAAACAGAGAGGCAGGATGGAGCCCCACCAAGAATAACCCCAGTGCCAAACAGACCCAGAGCCTGCATGGTGAAGGCGTCCCCATGGGCGAACAGACACCGGATATCGCCTGGCATTTAGCGCTGGGATTGTGGATGCTGGGTTCCGCGCTTTCACCTTTTTAAATGAAACAGCGGGGAAGAACTAAAGGCAGCCAGGACATTCTATCCAGATGGAGCCTGGTCCTGATAGCTGGCGTGTTTGACCCAGGCTCGTAGGAAAGCAGGGACCCTGGTTCTCACACCTTCCCAGGGATGCAAGAGGTAATTAAGGGGCCTCCCGGGGTGGGAAAAGTAAACACAGGCAGGTCCCCTCTGTGATGCGGCTCACTTAATAACGCCAATAAGAACTTGAAAGCAGTCTCTGCCTTGGCGAATTGGCCACACTGATTTCATCTGAAACTAGAAGCTTTAAGGTCCGGCACCAGCATCCTCCCGCCAGTGAGGATCCTGAAGCAATCAGCTAGTTACCCGTCCTAGGCTTTCTGAAGCAAAACTCAAGCTGATAGGCCTTTAAAATGATTAGTGATCCTTTAAATGATCCTTTAAAATGATTAGTGTCGGGGAGGGGGCTCATGAGAGACTGTGCGTGTGGAGGTCAGAGAGAAACTGTGGGAGCCGGTTCTCTCCTTCCACTGACTTGGTGCCAAGGGTAATAATAATTCCGGTCTCAGGCTTAGCAGCAAGCTCTTCGACCCACTGAGCCATTTTGCCTGCCACGGCAGGTATTGTCATTTTGAGAGTCTCTTGCTTGCTCCCTAGTTACAGGCGGAGGAGGGAGTCCAGGGCCTCTAACTGTTTCTGTGTTTATTCGTATCCTTCTCACTGTTGAGACAAGGCCAAAGCTGCTGCGTCTGACTATAAGAAAATACTCAGAAAGCTTGGATGGCTCTGCTCACTGAGCTGCCCCCCTCTTCTTCCTCGTCACCGACCTTGTTCTGCTTGAAATGCAGACAAGACGGATGGAACTTTGGCGGACTTGTTTGAACCACCAGACCCCAAGAAAAAGTTTGCAGAGTAAAGCAGAAAGTCTCATTGAAGCCCTTCATGGAGTAAATACCCAGATCTGCCCCTCCCTCCCTTCCTCCTCCCCTCCCTCCCTCCTCTCCTCCCTCCCACCTTCCCTCTCTCCCTCCCTCCCTCCCTCCTTCTTGTCTCTCTTTCTGAGGGAAACGGTGTTCTGTCCCAAGATGTTCCCAAGTCAAGCTACTTAAACGCAAGTGAGAACCTTGCTGCCCCAGCTTTGGGTGCTGCCAACCTCAGACAAGGGATGCGAAGCCGTCTCTGCCCCTTAGGCTCACCCAAGCCTGGCCTAACAAGCTGCCGTCCAGCGAATCCCAACTACCTGAGCTGGCTGTGAGCATCACACCCTCCCTGACACAGCCCTAGAGTTCCTTGTTTGACAACCAGACCCTGGAATGGGGATCTTGCCCCAGCCACCCTTGTCCCTAAGCCTTCCTCAGTGTCCAACACAGGCTTGTCTCTGACTCACAGGATCTGGATGCCTTGCTGGGTGAGTGGTGTTGTAAGCTCCGCCTGTAATGAACCCCACTTCTCTCCCCTCCCCACTGACTTCTTCCAGCAGAATCCCCACCACTGCTGCCTGCCCCCCCCCACAACTCCAGCTGAGAGCCTTCTCTCAGAATCCCTGGCCAGTGAAGTCAGGTCCTTCTGAAGAAGGAAGGGGTGGCCTCCAGGGTGGCCAAATCCATGATGTTCCCAAAGGCCTACAGTGACTGTTCTCATGGTGAATGTCGCCACGGGACTGTGAGGACTTGAGTTTTGTTTATGTCCTGGAGCCTCTCACACGGAGGGCTAGTCTGGAGAAGCCGTGTGCCTGAGAGAGGCCACAAATTCCATAATGACCGAAACAGGGTCCTTCCCAAGAGACACAGAGACAAGGGTTCTCAGGAAGACTTCTGTTCAGCTGCCAACCGACCCCAGCAGCATTGGTGGAGGAGTGGGTAGAGGGACAGCACAGAGAAGCAGAGAATCGAATCACCAGACCACTGAGCACTGGGCCATGAATGAAGCATGCTGGGAAGCAAGGAGCCCTGCCACAGCCACTGCTCAGAATGCTGGTGCCTGTATATGCATACGTGTGTGTGTGTGTGTGTGTGTGTGTGTGTGTGTGTGTGTGAGAGAGAGAGAGAGAGAGAGAGAGAGAATGTGTGTGTGCATGTATATAAGTGTGTGAATGTGTGAGATAGAGAAAGTGTGTGAGAGTATGTGTATGTGTGTGTGCATATATGTGAGCCTGTGAGTATGTGAGTGTGTATATGTGGATGTATGTGCATGAGAGTGTATGTGTGTGCAAGTGTGTGAGAGTGTGAGTGTATATGTGAGAATGTGTATATGTGTATGTGTATGAGTGTATATGTGTGTGTGAGTGTATGTGTGTACATATGTGTGAATGTGTGTGTATGTGTATGAGTCTGTATATGTGTACATATATGTATGTATGTGTGTGAATGTGTATGTGTGTGAGAGTGTGAATGTGTGTAATGTGAGTATGTGTATGTGTGCAAGTGTGTTTGTGTGAAAGAGTATGTGTGTGTGAATGTGTATGAGTGTCTATGTTTGTGAGTTTGTGAGAGTGTATATAATGTGTGAGTGTGTGTTAGAGGGTGTGTCTGTGTGTGTGTGAGTGTGTGTGAGTGTGAGTGTGTGTGGATGTGTGTCTGCATGCTCTGCTCTCTCTGTGGCCATTCAGTGCATCTCTATAATAACCGAAAACACCTCGGTAAAGTGTTTCTCTATAAATATTTCTTACTCATTATTTAAACTTTTTGTTTTGTTTTGTTGACAGGATTTCTCTGTGTAACAGCCCTGCCATCCTAGAACTTGCTCTGTAGACCAGGCTGACCACAAATTCACAGAGATCTGCCTGCCTCTGCCTCCTGAGTGCTGGGATTAAAAGTGGAGACTGCTACCACCCAGCTTAAAGTTTATTTTTTTTTAAGATTAATTTATCTTTATGTGCATACGTATGTACCACATGCATGCAGTACCTTTGGGGCCAGAAAAGGGTGTCAGACCCCTGGAACTGGAGTTACAGTTGCTTATGGGCTACAGAATGTGGATGCTGAGAACTGAGCCCAGGCCCTGCAGAAGAGCAGTCAGCGCTCTTAACCACTGAGCCATCTCCACAGCCCTAAAAACTTAAAATAGCACAATGCAACTTTTAAGCACCTTGTTGGTTGGTTGTAGACACGGTTGTGGAGCAGTGACTGGGGGAAGCGGGCTGGCTCACATCCCACTCACCTCTCCCTCTGAGCTTCACTGATGGGAACTAAGTTTTCTAGGCTCTGGTTTCTGCTCAGCAGGGCCACAATGCTGGGTGAACCATAAGCAACAAAGCCACAGTCTGCTCTGGCTTCTCTCAATTGTCCACAAAGGCACAGGGGCACAAGAATATGTTCTTCCTGGAGACTGAGGAGGAAGATTGAAGAACACAGAGAGGAAGGCATGTACACTCCTTCCCATGAGGCCAGAAGGTTCTGGAAGGTGGGAGGTGGCATCTGAAGGTGCCTTTAGCTCCAGCAGAGGCTGGCAGGGTTTTTCTGTACATACCCTTCTCTTACAGAGTGGCTTCCTTTCTGTCTCTGTGCTATAAAAATACACCTTAAGAAACTACTAGCCCGGGATGTGGCTCACTGCGCATGCACAAAGCCCTAGGCTCCATCCCCTACACCACAGAGAAGATAACATAGTGTGTGCCTCATAATCTCGAAACATGAGTGTGGCAGAGTCTGGTGGGTACCACACCTGCTGGGGGAAGACTAGCAGAAAGATGGATGTAGGGGCTCAGGAACCAGCCTCACTGGAACTTTGGGTACCATGGTACTTTCCATTGGCCCAATCAAGAAACCTCAGATCTCCATGGAGGAAAGCTCTGAAGACTCTGAGTTCGAATCTCAGTTCCACTACTATGGCTATTGTTACCGACAGGGTAGAGCTGGGCAGAGCTTAGGCTGGGGATAGTGATGAACATTTGCATATGGTGTGGAAGGGTGCCAGGCTCCTGGCTGCTGAGAAAAATGTTTGAAAGCAGTGTCTGAAATGATCAAGGTGAAGGCAACAAGCCCAGAATGTGGGGAATAATTAAGGATTTAAATAACGATGGAGCCCAACTCGATGCCTGGTCTTCTCCCCTCAGCTTGGATCTGAGCATGTGATTGGCTATATTTCAAAGCTGTTTAATCCCACGGCGGGGGTGTGGTCCTTCAATCTCAGTACTCTGAAGGCAGAGGCAGAAGGATGTCTCCAGTTTCCGGTTAGTTAGCAAGATTCCTTCTCAAAGGCAGAGAAAATGTGTTTGTTTTGTTCTTTATAGATTTGTTTTGGATGTACATTCAGGCTTTTCATCTTGGCCTCCCAGCTTTGAGGGCATTAGAAAGATTAGTGAGTTGCTATGTGCCTACAAGGGAGGGCAGTGTGGGGACAGCGGGTAGTATGTGGGGGATGCAGACAGGCTGCTCCAGAATCCTGGGGTGTTTGCAGCCCAGGGCTGCCTTTCCCAGATGCATGCATGAGCACATGCAGGGACACACACACGCACACGCACACGCATACACAAACAGAGTCTCTGTGTTCTTACCCAGCAAAGCGCCAGGGCAAAGTCACTGCTATCCGCTGCACTCAGAGCTCAGGATGTAACGGGAAGATAGGAGCATGCTGGGAAAAATTGGAAAGCAGAAAAGTGACCTGAGACTGTGTGTGTAAAGGACTTGCCTATCCCTGGGGGTTTGGGGAGAGATAGAGATCGAAAATCTGAAAGTGAAACAGAGTGGTGTCGTGGACTGAGAGAGAATTCTAGCTAATGCATATAAGCTCTGTATCACACACAGGAGGCACCTCTTTCATTGGGGGAGGGTAGGGGTGGAATCTGTGGATGCATTCATGGGTGCGTGCCACGCCACTGGACGCCACTTAGCTTACACGCAAGTCTGCTGTCACTTCCAATGTCCCTGTGGGCACTGGTTTTTTTTCTGTGCCTTAAAATAGCCATGAATCCCACAGCTAGTTTTTTTTCTCTTGCAGGGGACAAGGTGTGAGTCCAGGACATGTTCTTACTTGGTAGCCATCCTCACCTACTGCATGAGGCATCAGCTGCTTGTCTGAAAGAGGTTTAGAGTCTCTGAGTGCTTAGATTCTTCCACAGACTTCTTAAATCCTTCCTCACCCCATTCCTGCCCTCGAGCAAGCCTCCCTAAGTTCAATCAATTAGAAGCTCAGAGCATCAGTCTGGTTGAAGGAAAGATGTCTTTGGGCACACAACTGTCCTTCTCCAGCGGACTGTCTAACTGTGGTCAGAGGAGAGTCTTCAGCCAGCAGCAATGGTTCAAGGGAGTGAAATGTGTGAACATGGAGTTGCTGAGGGGAAGACACAATGCCCCATAACCACCCCCGCCAACCTCTCAGTTTTTGAGAATCATGCACAGCGTGGGCATTTGTACAGGGTACATCCAGGGTCCCCAGTAAATCCTGCCATGGCTACCCACGGGGAGAGATGGGAAGGGTCAGGTTTTACAGAGTCCCTGTATTTACTGGTTGTACTTTTTACACGAGAGTGCGTTCCCTTCCCCGTGAGAAACTGGAGTCACAGTCGAGTGAGTTCGTCTCTGTGCAACACACACTTTGATGACTTGAAAGTTTTCTTGGTAAAGCCACCCTCTGAAGGGACAGCGTGACAGCCAGGATGGAAAGGGAATGTGGGGAGGAGCTCCGAGGCTCAGAGACAATGTTCTGTGGTGTGTGAGAAGGCACCAGTGTCTGGTTTGAGGGCTTTAAGACAGGGCTTACATTTGTGTGTGTGTGTGTGTGAATTGAGCAATAATTCTGCACAGAGAGTTGCTGGCCGCTGCTTACCTCCATATCCCTGTGCAGGCTCGAAGGTCTAAGGAGGTGTGACCAGAATGGGTTGCCCCTGCTCAACCTGCTGGAATCCAGAGCTTCTTTAACCAGTGAAGGGGGCTTAGCTGCAATGGTTTCTTTTGTTGTTGTTGTTGTTGTTGTTGTTGTTGGAAAGACAGAGATGGCAAGAAGATGCCTCCTACAGACAGCACACCTCCAGCTCCTAACTGCTTCCTGAGCGCTCTCCCCATGCCCTCCTCTTTCCCCTCCTCTCACCTAACTCTCTCTCACTCTGTCTCTGCACTGCTCCAGCCTCAAACACAGTACTTAACACCGGAGCCAGGCCTGGTGGTACACACACCTATAATTTCAACACTCAAACACCGAGGTGAGAGAAAAACAATTGCACACATTTGGATCAGTGCTGGTAAATGCGGATGATTTCGCGCTCTGCAGGGAAAATACACACACTACACACACGAGCTGGCTGTGAAGATCAGGAAGTAAAGCAGGGCAAGCGAGGAGGAGGCCATGCCAGCCCGCCAACTGCTGGTGCTCCTCAGACCTGCCTCCCACGTATCCAAAGAAGCTTCTCTACCTCCAAAGGTCCTGAGACTCTTAAGATGCCCATAGAGGCATTCACCCGTGAAATGGGTATGACAGATGGACAGGGAGTGTCCCCCAGACACATTGCCAAACCCTCCAGACATACCCATCCCTTCCTTCAGGCACATGCAGGTGTGCACACCGCTGCAGACATCTCCCTTTTCCCACACGTGTGTTTGCATGCTCAGTCATGCATGTCCAGCCAGGGAGCTATGCAAATCTTCACTGTACCAGTTAGGGACATGAACCATACCATGGCCAGTTCTCAGCCAGGTCACTGAGTGCTCGTGAGCCGGGACGGAGGCCTGAGGCCCACAGATGGGGCTGCAGTTGCAGGAGGCAGAAAGGTGTGGAGCCTCATGCAGCCTGGCCACTGGAGCTTCATGGGCATCCTTCCTCTGCAGGGCCTGCTCCTTCATCCTACATCCCTGCCCCTCCCCCTCCCCTCCCTCCTTCCTCCTGAGGAGGTCCAGCTGGAAGGAGACAGGGCTCGGAGTTCAGCCGGTGCAGACAGGACTAAAGTAAACATGCCGGCCATTGCAGCAGCGAGCGGCCTCTGGACAGATGATGGTCGCTGGGCTGGCGAGGACCACACACACGAAGCTCCGTGGACCACACAGGCGCCTGCCTGCCTGCCTGCCTGCCTGCGCCACACGCTTGCACGCAGAGGCATACGTGGGATGCCTTCACGTCATCCATGGGGTCCCACAGCTCCACAGATGCTGGGCGACACACTTCTAAAATACTCTGTAATTTCCAGAGGAACAGAGGATGAGGACCAAGTCATGGGTGCCAGGACGGATATTCTTTCACTTCTTGGGGCCTCAGTTTCCCTCTTCAGGCTGGGTAGCTCTACAGGCTAGGTGGCTGTTGCTTCCTAGGTTTCATTGCTCATCCATGGATCTGTCTTGCTCTGCCCCACCTAAAACATATGGTTTGCACCCACGAAGTGTGAGGTGCCAGCTCTCAGTGAGCACATTATGGCTTTATAGAGCCTGGTCACTCTGGGGCAAGTGTATTGACCTCTCTGTGCCTCAGCTTGAGCCTTGCTTCTTGTAAGAAGGGTAATGGGCCGGTCACCTGACCCAGAGCCATGTTCAGGTGGCAGTGGCCCCGTGCATGGATGGGAAAGGACTGAAGAAGCTGGTCATGCCCTCCTAAGACATTTTAGATGGTTACTTCACTGATCCATCCCCCTGTGCACAGCTTCTAAAATCCACACTTCCCTGGGAGGCAGGAAGCAACAGCTAGTCTGAGGGGATCCATGTTGATCACCAAAAGGAAGGCTCTGCCAGGGGCTGGTCAGTTGCTTCATGTGCTCTCCCAGCCTAGCCCCTTCCATCACCACTATTGTCCACTGATGAGTGGACACGCAGGTGGGTATCTATCCATTCTTGCCTCCTCTCTCTTCTTAAATAGCCATGTGTCCCAGAAGGCCCTGTGCCCCTGGCAGCTCTCTAATGGAGAAAGTGGCCACACAGAGCCCTTTATTTATTTATTTATTTATTTATTTATTTATTTATTTTTCACAGAGCCCTTTAACCAAGGTGGACTGGCCATGGTCCTAGTTGGAGACCCACCTTAGAATGAAGCTCAGCTGCCCACCGAGGGACACAAGGCAGGCTCCTCCCAGTATCACCCAAGTGGCTGCAGGCTGTCCGTGGCCACTTTGGGCTGTGCTTTGGGGCCAGCACACTGATGCAGACCAGACCACTTCCCACCATGGCCTTTGTTCACCAGACACCGATCTGTCAGTGATCTCTTTACAGCCTCCTGCGCTGCAAAACTGTAGATTAGAGGTGAGCAATAACCACAGAGAGCAGGCTCTGTCCTGGAGGTCTCAGATTCCGCCACTGCCCTCATCATCCCAGCATGTTCCACTGCTGAAGCAGCCACTGTCAGAGCATGAGACCCAGGTACCGAGGCTGTGCCAGTGAGAAGCCTCTCTGTCAGGAGAAAAAGGCAGCCTTAGTAAAGAA
Source organism: Rhabdomys pumilio (assembly GCA_030674055.1). Taxonomy (NCBI): domain Eukaryota; kingdom Metazoa; phylum Chordata; class Mammalia; order Rodentia; family Muridae; genus Rhabdomys; species Rhabdomys pumilio. The sequence continues at coordinate 44,585,822 of JANHMN010000018.1, forward strand.
TCTACTGAGCTCCTCAGAGAATGGGGACTTGGAGACCACTTAGCAGGGTGACTGTCAAGAAAGGCAAATCTCAGAATCCTGTGAGAACCTGTCCCTCTGTGGTGCCCAAGCGCTCCTTACAGCTCCTGTCTCACAAACCCTCCTTAGTGTCCTTCTCAGGAAACCAAGTGATGGACAGAGTTAATGTCTAGAGCCGCTCAGAGTTGTGTGGCCACAAGGTGGGGCACATCAAATCTTGGGGGCACAGCTGCTTGGAGGGGCCCTGAGGATTTTATATGGACCCTTGGGGACAAAGGTTGACACAGAGTCGCAGTGGCTAGACCATGTTGATGCAGGACTCTCTCTGGGTTGGGGGGACCCAGACCCCATTTTCTTCTTGCTGCAAACAGTATTGCCATGCCTCAGAGTGTCAGAGAGAAACAGAGGAGAGCAGCCGAGAGGGAAACGACAGGGCAGAATGGAAGGGACACTCCGTCATGCTCTTAGGAGTCACCTGACTTCCAGTATCTCCTCTCTGTACCTGCTCCCTCCTGACCTGGGTGAAACAGGGGTGGGCTGCATCATCACCCCAGATCTCAGTGAACTCATCCACACTTGGGGACTGCAGGGGACAACGTGACTGAGTAGGAGAAGGCTTGTGCCAGGAGCAACTCAGATGTGCTCCAGATACCCCAGAAACCTGTTACTAGCCTTCTCCTTTCTTCTCCTGCCTCCTGCCCTGATGACTCTCATTCAAACCATTACGGCACTCTGCAGAGGTGCAGGGATTCCTTAGAATGGTCAGTGAGCAGGAAAGCGCCCTGTTAGGTCTGAGCCCCATCACTGTGTAAAGGGTCAGGACGCATGGGACACTCATTCCCATGGGTGGCTTTGGATTCCCTTCTGCAGCCAAGCTGAAAGATGCTGCCCAGAGATCCCAGCCCCTTGCATTAGGCAGAAAGGCAGTGACATTTAAGTTAATTGAGTACCCACTATGTGCCAGACTCCCTACTGTGTGTCAGGCTCCCTATGCTTCCTAGGTTTCTGTTCCTTGATCCATTCTGCCACCAGGACTCACATACTTTTGTACAGGAATTCTCACTGTGGGGAAACTGAGGCACTGTATAGCATCACAGTCCCCTCTCAAGGGCTAACTGCCCAAACCTGCCCCTAGTATCCTGTCCTAGACTAGAAGCTCTGCTCGCTTCAGTCACACCTCCTGCCAAATGTCAGCGGGTGAGCAGAGAGCCAGCTGTGCCAGGCTGTAAAACAAGTCCCAGCGCCTACGCTACCCACACAGCCACATCTGCCATCGGGACCCACCATGGCTCAGCACAGGCCTCTCGTTCGCTGCGGAGGGCGCAGCCACTCCCACTGAGAAACATGAAGGTCATGACCCCGGCTTCCATCTGCCCTTTCCTCACCAGAGGGAACTGACAGCAGCACTGTGATTTATGCAGCTTAATGCAAGCCAGAGGCCTCAGGCCTGCACTGAGGGAAGAGACCAACCTCACTAGATGCATTCCCACACGGACCTCATCGTGAGGGAGGGGACACGGGAGAAGCCATGAGAGACCAGTATCCAGTGACTTGCTCTGCAGGGCCAGGCGACTCTCATGGGGCATCTCTTAGTGCAGCCACATTCCAGGAGAAAGTCTCCCTGGAGCAGCTGGGATGGAAGGAAACTGCCATGGCCAGTTCCCACAGCCAGCTGCATGCTGCGGCTCCCGACAAGGGTTTAAGATACCTGAGGGCAAAGCCTCGCAGTGTCTGAGGATTTTTAAGGCAGGTTTTTTTTTTTTTTCCTCTCTTACCCTGCAGACTTGAGAGGCTCAGAATCACACCTGTTAGCTTGGCGGTGCTGTTTTGATTTTTCCGTGCTCTAGTGATTGTGGTGGCAGGGACCCGGGAGGCAGAGCTGAACATCCCGGTGTGGCTGAGACACCAGCTTTGACACCTGTGGGCTGGTGACCTTCACCAGGCCGCTGACCTCCCCAAAAGGAATAGGATTGCGTTCACCCAAAGTGCAGGCTAACAGAGGCAAGAAGGCAGCAGAACCTTCAAGGCAGCCTACATTCTAGTCCTCCTTCTCCTCTTCTTCCACTTCTTCCTCCTCTTCCTCTTCTTCCTCCTCATTATCTTCCTCCTCATTATCTTCCTCCTCCTCTTCCTCCTCTTCTTCTTCCTCTTCCTCCTGCTCCTCCTCCTCCTCCCTGTTGCAGACCACATTGCACAAAATTGAACTTAATGACAGTAGCACTCAGTGCTCTGGGTTCAAATCCCAGCTCTCCCCTTTGTTTACTGTGCAACCTTGGGCAAGTTACTTAACTTCTCTGTGAGTCTCTGAAATGGAGGCTGTGAAGACGAAGGTCGTGAAGGAGACCCTGTCCCAGGGCTGGCTATCTATCACTAACTGGCCTTGCAGGCCTAGACCTACGATTTAAAATCAAAGTACTTATTGCTCAAACCACGATGAGGCAGAAAAAATATGGTAACTAAAAGAGTGAACTAGAGGCTTCCATCCCGGAGTGTCTGACTGCATGCAGGCTGTGAGATTTTTCACACCGGTTCCTACAATGACCACCCTAAAGAAAATGTCTCTTCCTGTACTCTCAGTTTAAGGTCATTTGTGGAACGAAGGATTTGCTGTGAGCTCAAGGCTATCCTGGGCTGCAAAGTCCATGTCTCAAAAAAGCAGTTTGATAAATAAAAATAAATAAATAAATGCAAATTTTAAAATATGCACAAATAAGAGCCCATTAAGACAGTGATCAAAGAAAACCCGTTCAAACCTGTCATATCTTGGATCCTGATACACTTTGGCTTCAGAGAGACAGTTTTGAATCCTGGGTCACGAAATGTCCTGAGCTGACCACCTGGGAGCACAGGCTTAGGCATGGCACCGTATGTGTCTTGGGCAGGACTCCCTTGGCTGTCAAGACAGCCCAAGGTCATGGTGGTCACTCCAGCTGTGCGCTGCACCCAGCGTTCCTTCTGCCCTTTTACCTGGAGAGGTGGGACAGGTAGCCTGCACTCTGTGGATCACAAAGGGGACCTGAGCTGTGTGGCTGTGCCTGCACAGTATCCTGCAGACCCGCAGGCCTTTGCTAACTTTCTTTACTGTGTTATCATCGACGATATAAAAAGAAACCAACGGAGAATGAAGGGTATGTTTGGCTCAGCAGAACAGAAGGGTAGGGTGTGGGGTTAACATCATGGTACGGTCTTTTAATGAGGCTTTTAAAAAATCTTTTTTTTTTTCCATTTTCGTGTATGTATCATGCATGTGTGTGCACAGATGCTCTCATGTGTGGGTACATGTCTGTGGGTGACTGGTGTGTGGAGGCTCATGGTTGATGCTGAGATTTTCCACCCATCGATCTTCTACCCTATTCACTGGGGCAGGGTCTCTCAATCAAGCCCAGAGAGCTCTCTGGTCTCCCTAGGCAGCTTGCTCTGGGGATCCCACCTCTTCCTTTCAACACTGGAATTGCAGGTGGTCCACTCTAAGTCACAGCTGTGATCCAATGGGTGTCAGCATCCTCACGCCAGCTCTCCAGTCTCCTCCAGAGCTCCACAGGTGAGCTGAGTGAGCCTGACTCAGTTTCCCCAATGTCCATCCAAAGCCTTGCAGCAGGAGGATGAACAGAAATCACAGCAACATGGTCTCAGCTTCTTGCTCCCCCCGTTTCTGTCCCTGGCCCTTGTCTTAACCTCTCTGTCTGCCTGCTCCTCACTTCATGGGAACTCAAGACCCTGGGTCTTGACTTACTCCCACAGAGTCCATGTTCACAGCCCATCCTGGGATCTGGGTCTGTATGCCAGGGAAGGCCAGGCTCCCGTGGTATGTCCAGGAAGGCATGTTTTTGACTCTCCACCAGGCACTAGCTTGGTTTCCTGTTTACTGCTGAGGGGATCTGGGGACTGTGGGGTCTGCGGCCAGTGCTACAGCAGAGGCCAGCACTTAGAGGTTATCACACTATCAAGCCAGATAGGCCACTGGCCCTGTGATCCATCAGCTGTCCTCTGAGGTCACTGGGAGCTCTGAGACCCGGGAGGTCATCTTGTTGCAGGCCAGGCCTGGTAGGCAGCAGAGCCTAGATATCCGTCGTCTTTGTTCTGAATTAGAGCGTTTGGTGTTCTTTGAAAACCACTGACAAGATTCCTTGTAAAAGTTCCTTAAGTGTTGGGCATGGTCTCAAGAGACTGAAACCAGAGGATCACCCAAAGTTTGGGGCCAGCCTGGGCTTCAGAGTGAGACACTATCTTAAAATAATTCCCTCGAATCCTCAAAGTTTGAAGGAAAAAGCAGCAATCACCAAAGCCAGATTTGACCAGGCAAGTGTTGGGGAACACGGAATCCCACACTGTCATTTTTCAAAGCTGAGGTGTTTGTCCCTGTACACTGCTGACTCTCCACTCAACAGCACGCAGGAGAAAAGACCAATGCCATTTAGGGACACGGTGTCAACCCATGCAGTTTAGAGTTCTGACAGGTCATCTCCACGAGCAGAGATGGCCTCACAGGAAAGCCTTGTGGCACAGGACTCTCAGTATTTCCCTGGTAAAATCGGGATAGCTGGAGCATGGGCATGCACACGCAGACCAGCACTGTGCCGAGCAAACTGTTCGCTGACACAGAAGTGCCGTTGTGTCCCAGAGGTGCCCCCGCCCCAGCACCTAGCCCTGTCAGAGTGCTAAGAACAACTCAGTTCTCTCACTGGGATACTGTAACAGGGAAAAGATGCAGCTTGTGCTGTTCTTGGTCTCTAAAGATTCCTTCGTACATCAGCGACAGGGATCTATCTGTGTCTCTGTGAACTAGAGCAGCAGATGAGCGTTAGATACTTCAGCAGTGAAAGTCTTCAGCAGTCAGTAAATCCGATCCCAGACTGAATCTCCATTATTCTACCTGCCCATCTGTCCATCCAGTATCTATTCATCCACCCATCCATCCATCCATCCATTCATCCACCCATCTATCCACCACCCATCCATCCACCCATCCATCCACCCATCTATCCATCCACCCATTCATCTACCCACCCATTCACCCTCTCATCCACTCATCCACCTACCCATCATCCATCCATCTACCTACATATCCACCCACACACCCACCTACTCACACAGATGCATGCACCCATTCATCCATTCATCCATGCACCTACCCCTTTGCCCATCCATTTATCTAGCTATTCATGTACCCATATTTTGCCCACCTACTCATCCATCCATCCATCCATCCATCCATCCATCCATCCATCCACATACCCATCTCTCCAGGCAATAATTCATCCATTAGTGTATCCATTCATACATTCACCTATCCATTTATCTAGCCATCCATCTAGCTACTTATCTACCATCTATCTATCCACCATTCATTCATCCATCTATTCATCATCTATCCATCCACCCATCCATTCATCCATCTGTCCATCCATCCATCATCCATCCAACCATCACTTACCCACCCACCTCCCCCATCTATTTGCTCACACAACCATCATTAGACACTGAATAAGCTCAACTGTCTCTCCAGAAGGGATGGCCACATCTGTCTGTACACACCTGGTAAAGGATGTTCACCATAGCTCTTCCTCTCCCTGCATTCCCAGCTCAAATTCACTAACCCTTATAAGGTAAAGCATGTCTCTAGCCCATGCTGGGCTTAGTGCTGTGCTCAGCTCTCCGGGACACTATCTTGAGCTGCTCTCTGTGTCTAAAACACTTAGTACCTTCTTCCATTACATTCCCCATCATGACATGGGCACAGAGAGGCCAGCCAGGACCACACGACTATACAGAAATAGGGCAAATAATTGAAGGGTAGCAAGCACACACACATGCACACGCACACGCACACACACACACACACACATGAGAACTTTCTACTTCAAAGGCTCTGGGGGAAGCTTTGCTGGCTACATAGAAAACAAAACACTTTTCCAGGCCCTGCTCTCTGAAAAGCATCTTGTTGACTCAGACCTGGCTCTAGCTGTCTAAAGAGACAGAGCTGCCATTGGGTACCCAAAAAGCTTGGCTTTGCTGACATTCTCAGGGACTGCAAAGAAGAAAAGGGTCTCAAGAATATCCCAAGGCACCTGTCCATCTGTTCATAGAAGAAGAGAAAAATCTAACTTCGTTGACCCAGATGCCAAATTTGCTCCAAGCCCCTGCCTCCATTTCCCTTATCAGGAGCCAATTCCAATGGGGCTCAATTTTCCAAGAAGTGCCTTTAAGAATGCCAGAGGTGTAGCTGGCCATGGTCCCCAACTTGTCCTCCCTGATCCTTTCTCCTGTTCATCTGCCACTCTGCTTCCCAGATGCCTACTAAGCTCAGCGTTGTTCTTTAGAATTTTTTTTCCCATGGGTGTGCAGGTCTCAGGACTCTGAGGGGAAGGGCCCTCTCATTAGGTATCCATACTATAAAATGAATTAGCCCAACAGTCAGTCCCAGCAAGGACGTGTGTATTTTTAGAAGAAGGCTGTTCCTTAGGAGCTGGATGCCTGTGTTTTGGACAGGAGAGCTCTTAGTCTCTCACCAAGATCTGTCTTCACGGTTTATGTCACCCTCCCTCTCAGGGGTACTTGAACCCTTCCAGGCACGGAAGCAACAGGCTCAGCTGGGAGCTGCTTGGAACCAGAGGAAGATGGCCACAAAAGACTCTTTTCACTTTGCTTTAGAACAAACGGCTCAAAATGTAACTGAGATAAAGCTAGGAACGAGATTGATGTGTATCCAGAGATGCTTTTGAATGAGTAGAGCCCGTGGTCCCCATCTTTGAACTGCCAATCACGAGGGGAAGAAGGCGGGGGTGGGTTGTCTCTACTTCCTCCGGGTTGAGCACCTTGGCTGGAAACTCCAAGTTCCCACTCTAAATTTAAAAGCTCACGTCCCAAGACCCTTGAGCAGAGGTTACCCAAGGCCCATTCCGGGTTCAGGCGGAAAGCAGCGACTTTATTTGGCAAGGAAACGCCTTGCAAGAGGCTTCTCTGGCCAGCGATGTGGAGGAAAGCCGTGACTCAGTGCGTTCCTCTCTGGCATTTACAGCCCTGAAAAATGATTGCAGCTTCCTCCGGGCCTCCGGAGCCAGAGCCTGAAGAAGTGACCTTTAAGACAAGTTTGTTTACCCCATGTTGGGGCGAGGGCCCTCGCGTGAGCACTGGGGCTCTCTGCCTGCTCCTCCTGATCCCAGCTGACCCTCTGCAGCCCAGAGGGAGGAGTGGGCAGCCAGGGGCCGCTCTGCCAAGGAAAGGAATTTACTTATCTCTGGGATGTCATGTGAGGCAGGTCTGTGGTGACACCCCTGGGAGCACACCCCTCAGCCAACCTCAATCTCTGGTTCTTCAGACAAAGCCAGAAGTGTACTCATGGCCTCTCTGTTTTTCTGGGCCTCCCCACAAACTGGATTTGAATCTCAGTTCCATAGAGTTTTACACCCGAGTTCCAGAGAAGGAGAGAGGGAAGAGGCTACCACTAAGGAGGGCAGGCAGGCCCCACAGCCAGCATCTTCCACTCGAGTTCCACACTAAGTAAACCAGCCCAGACAGGAAACGCTAGAATTAGACTCAATGCTTTTTTTTTTTTTTTTTTTCCCAGAGCAGGGATAAAGCTTGAAGCCTTGGGTTGTTTGTTTGTTTGTTTGTTTGTTATTTCTCTATTTATTTAGAGACCTGGTCTTAAATAGCACAGGCTCACCTCCAACTCACTGTGTCCTCAAGATGACCTTGAACTTCTGAACCTGCCTGCACCTCCCAAGGGCTGGCGTGACAGATCTGTGCTATCACTCCAGGTTTATGTGGTGCTGGGGACGGAACCCAGGGACTCATGCTTGTGAGGCTGTGTTCTGCTTACTAAGCCTCAGACCTATATCTGCTAAATGGGTTGGTCCCTCCTGGGCCCTACTTCCTCTGGAGACATTGTTCCCCTGTCGTCACTTAGTTTCAGGGACACACCCGCGCGCACACACACACACACTCACACACACACTACTGTTACTTTGGGGGAAACGTAGGAAAATAGACAAAGAAAAATAAAAGTGAGAGAGAACCGGCTGTTTCCCTCAGGCCATTTTTTAATGTGCAGTGAGTGTGCCCTCGAAGGCACGCGCTGCTGTGTGTGCATACACGTGTATGTGAGCATTTGTGTATGTGTGAGCAGAGCATCTTTTATAAGGCTGAGGAGCCAGGAGTTTCATGATCTTCCCACACACAGACGGCCCGCAGATCCTTTCTTGGCGGCCGTCAGTTTTTAAACTAAACTTTGTGCCAGTGGTGGCGGTGATGATGCCAGCGTATGCCTGTGCTTTGAGTGATTTTTCTATTCCCCCGTGAGAAAAACCATGTTAGAGTGTGTGAACTTCCTTTCCTGCTTGGGGGGGGGGGGGGGAAAAAAAGAAAAAAAAAGGCCTGTGGTTTCTTTTTTTTTTTTTTTTTGTGAACCAAGTGCCTACTTCCTGACAGATTCCAAATCCTGAGCCTGTGCTGGCTGGCTGGAGGAAAGGGAATGTTGAGACCCTGGCTTGGGACAGGTGGGGCTATTCTCTCCCCCACTCCCACCCCCAAGGATGTGCCATGCAGCTCAGGGCTCTGCAGCCCCTGGGGATCCCAACCCTTGGATTTCATTGATAAGGCCCCTGTTACCCAGTGCCAAACTCTCCCCGAATCCCTCAGCCTATAACTCTAGTAAGAAAGACCATGAAACATCCTGTTTCATTTTGATGGCTGATGTCCACCAGGGAGCTTTGTCCTGTTAGAAGTTCTTCCTGGAACCTGATTTTGAGCCTGTCGCAGACAGAGGGTGACCAGAAAAATACAGGTGGCATGTGGTCGGTATGCAGATGTTAGGGTTGGCATGCAGTTAGCACACAGCTAGGATGCAGTCAGCCTGCAGCTGTTGTACATGAGAACCTTCCTCAAGGAACACCTGCCTGCGGACCGGAGCGCCGGCACATGTTTATTCCGTGTGGCTTTATGTGACCCGAGAGAGCTGATAGAACTACGAAAGACTTCATTTCTCCCCCCACCTTAAACAAGCCAGGGCAGGAATTCGGCTTTGAGGTTCTGGAGTGCTTGTATTCCCAAATTCCCAACACCAGGGCTCCATCTCCGTGGGCAGCACGCAGCTGGGCCCATCGGTATTCAGTAAGAAAGTCATCAAACTTGAAGACGTCCGTGTCCTCACCTGCAGGATGGAGGGGAACAGGGCTTGGCACCTGGGGGCAGCTACCCTTGAGCTGGGCTCAGTGTTATTAGTTTAAAACCCTGCACGACAGCAGACCTTTGAGTGAACAGTGCTACCCTGAGCTTCCGTCCTACAAAGTGAGTAGTGACTAGTTCGTGCCGCCAGCTTGTATGTGGGGCCTTGCTCCAGTTTCACGGTACATAGGATTGACTGACGAACAATAACAAGGGTCTGGGGACATGGCTCAGTTGGTGAGGATGTGTTCAAGAACACTGGGTGAGGTGCACATGCTGGAGATCCCAGTGCCACGGAGGTGGATGCCACCCTGGAAATCGAGCTTACAGTGATTGGTGAGCTCCAGGCTGGTGAGAGACCCAACAAGGTGAGTGGCTTCTGCAGAGCGACACCCCAGGTTGTCTTCTGGCCACCACGGGAGCACATACATGAGCACATACGTTCACGTAGATCATCAGGATGGGAACCTTAGGGAGCAGATCACTCTATGGCCGTAAGCTGTGTGGCCAGGACCTCAGATTCCCCTTCTGTCAAATGGCCCATAGCAGTACCTGGCTGTCAGGAACTCCCTGAGGCTTGTTGAAGGTGGTCCCAGAATGCTTGGCACCCAGCAAGAGGGCAACCTGTGGCACACAGAGGTGTCTTCTGTGCATGTGAAGGACTTTTTGCTGTTGTGACTGGCAGCGAAAAGGACCCCAGTATACACACAGTCACCAGTAACTAGAAACCCTAGTGCAGAGAGAGGAAGGGGAGGGAGGCAGAGGGAGGGAGGAAGAGAGAGAGAGAGAGAGAGAGAGAGAGAGAGAGAGAGAGAGAGAGAGGAGTTTATAAACCAGCAGGTCACCACCAGCACAATGGGAAAGTGTGGGGAAGTTAAGGGAGTCACTTTAAATTAAATATCTTAAGTAGACACGTGCTCTAAATGTGGCCCGACAGCTATGGTGCATTAAGCCAGTGACGTTCCGTAATTAAAAGCGGATTTGTTCAGGCAGCACTGCTGGGAGGACCCATCAGCCTCAGGAAGTTTGGTTCTAATAAGCCCAGGGCTCCATTTGCCCTCTGCTCACTCGGCAATAATAATTTGTTCCCGTAATGAAATAATATCCATTTACCACAGAGGCACAGTACAACCAGCACCGCCGCAGCCCTGAGTGACCCAGAGCAGGCGGGGTGGGGGGGTGGGGGGGGAAACTCCGTCTAGAATCTAGAGAGCGGGAGGAGCAGCATCAGCCAGGCTGAACACAGAGCGACTCAGGGAGCCACACTTCTGGAATATTCCAGGAAGGTGAGCACATATCCTACCTCTATCTTTCTTCCCTCTTGGTTCTCTTCCCTCTCTTTCTCCATCCTGTCCTTGGCCTGGGCTCCTTCTCTCTCCTCTTCCTCCTGATTCTCTGGGCTTCTCTCCCATCTGTATGTCTGTTTCACTCCTTCTACAACACAGAACTGGATGTCAGAGCCTGGACCCCAGCACCCCATAACACACTCTCTCCTGCCCATAGGCTCGTCAGTTCTCCCAGTGGCCCAGCTTCAGCTCTAACGGAGGCTACGTCAAACCCAAGGGAAATCTGGACAGGCCCTCTCCCCAGTGTGGTCAGCCCTCTGCCCAAGCTGATGGACCATTCAGATCTCTCTCTTCAGGAATTCCTGTGGCTCTTCCTTCCCGTGTCTTGCTTCATCTAGTTGAGCTGGTTGTGCACCCCATGGACATCCCCCTGCCTCCGTTTCCTCTTTGCTTCCTGTCACTGTCTTTGGTGTTAAGAGCTCATTAAGGCCACATGGTTTGGTTTCTGGCAACAGGATCCCCAACACTGAGGCACTCTGTCTCCAGGCTGGCTGCCTGTTCTCTGTCTCTCTGTGGTTCTTTCTTTGATTTATGTGTAAGTTTTCTAACTCACTGGGTGCCCCCCAAACAACCCGGCAGACTAGAAGCTAGGATCACTGTGCTTAAAGGATCTAACCAAACAAGAGCATAAGGAGACAGGTCAGAAGCCAGGCCTTATGCTGAGGGCCCGTGGTCAAGTTATTCAGGAGCCTGAAGCAAAAGGAGAAGAGATGCAAGGCTAGCCAGGACTACAGAGGGTATTCAAGGCCAGCCTGGGCTAAAGAAGTCATTCAAAGCTATCCTAAAATTAGCCTGTGCTACAGAAGACATTCAAGGACAGCCTGGGCTACAAAAGGCATTCAAGGATAGCCTGGGCTACAAAAGGCATTCAAGGATAGCCTGGGCTACAAAAGGCATTCAAGAACAGCCTGGGCTACAAAAGGCATTGAAGGGCAGATTGGTCTACAGGAGACATTCAAGGACAGCCTGGGCTACAGAAGGCATTCAAGGACAGCCTGGGCAAATTAGTGAGACTCTGTTTCAAAACTCCAAAGTAGGAAGCTAGGAGGGCAGTTCAGTATGAAGAGCTAGCTATGTGAGGTCCTGAGTTCAGATCCCCAGCACCTAGTCAGGAGCCTGCAAAATAACTAATTACTCAACTGAGGAGAGCGACACCGAAAGACATCTGGTATCAGCTTCTGGCCTCCCCTCACGTGTGGACACGCATGTTAACAAGTGGGAAAAAGCAATAGCAGAGTGCAGGCAGATAGTGACTCCTGTGTGTGCATGTGTGTGTGCATGTGTGTGTGTGTTCGAGAGCATGCGAGTTGTCATTGTGTGCACGGTCTTGCCGTGGGAGGCCAGAGGTCACTCTTGAGTGTTTTTTCTCATGGGCTACCCACATTGCTTTTTTTTTGAGACAAGGTCTCTTACTGGCCTATTTGTTCAGCTAGTCTGGCCAGCCAGCAAGCTCAGTAGGAGGGTTACACATGTGTATTGCCACACCTAGCTTTTTTTACACGAGTCTCAGGGGTTGAATGCAGGTCCACATACTTACAAAGCAAGCACCCTACTGACTGAACCATCTCCACAGCACATGGTCCCTTTTAATACGTGAAATACAAGACATAGATCTTTGAGAAAAGAGAAAGCTTGCACCCGGTACCCAGTCTAGTTCTGTGTCCCTTTGTCAGTCACACACATGGTGAGCAGAGCCCAGGCTTGTTCCCTGAACTCGTCCACATGGGTTGAATTTGCTCGAACAAGCATCAATTTGTTTTCTCGTTCAAAAATGAAAGTGGGGTGGGGAATGTTCTGGAATTCACATGAAGGAGACAGTGCTTCCTTGGGCAGCATGGCTGGGTTTGGAATGGGGAGACAGACACTTTCAGGCTTTTCCCTGGGGGACTGTGGCATGGAGATTCCCTCAGGATATGGCAGTCTGCTCCTGAGCCGGATGTGATGGGACATGCAAGCCCAAGAGGAAGAAGTCTGGATCCCTTCTGTTCCATCACCCACCCCACGGGCTCTATGACCTCAGCATGGCAGCCACAAGAAGAAGCTGCTCTGTGTGTGTCTGTGTGTGTGTGTGCACGTGTACATGCAAGTGTATGAGTATGTATGTGTTTGCATGTGTGTATGCATGCGAGTGTGTGCGTGTGTGTGAGTGTGTGTTCAAGTGTGAATGTGTATGCATATGTATGTGTGTGTGCATGTGCACATGTCTGTGTGTGTATGTGTCTGTGTGCCTGTGTGTGTGCATGTATGTGCAAATGTGTGAGCGTGCATGTGCATGTGTGTGTGAGTGAATGTATGTGAGTAGGCATGTGCATGTGTGTGAGCATGTCTGTGTGTGTCTATGTGTGTGTGTATGACCGTGTGTGTGTGTGTGTGTGTGTGTGTGTGTGTGTGTGTGTAGGACAGAGCTCTCAGATGTGATGCCATTCCTCAGGTACTGCCCCTTTCTTTTGAGACAGGTTCTCTCATTGCTCTGGAATTCTAAAGTTTGTCAAGTAGTCTAGGCTGGCTGGATCCCCCTGGCTGCTCCTCTACTGGGGTTACTGGGATTATGAGCGTGTGCCACCTTCTCCAGCTTTTTTACACGGATGTAAGGATCCAAACCAGGCCTTGTGCGTGCTCGCTGAGCATTTTATACTGAGCAATCGTCTCAGCCCTGTTTAATATAATTTTTTTTAATTACAGGTCTGGGGATGACTCTGTGGGTAAAGTGCTTGCTGTACACGAGTGAGGACCTGAGATCAGTCCTCAGCACGCACATAAAGCTGGGTGTGGCAGCGCGTGACTACAACTCAGTATTCAAGGATGAGGCAGGATGCTCCTGAGAGCTTGGTGACTGGTCTAGCTAAGTCAGTGAGTTCCAAGTTCACCGAGAAGCTCTGACAAAAATAAGGCTGAGTGACATAAGACACCGGCATCAATTACTGTCCTTCACATGTTATATATCAGGCACACAGGCCAGCAGATCCATGGGTATGCATGTGCACATGCACACTCAAACCTGTACGCAGTCACATGCACACATGCACGCATGCACAAGTATACACACTCACACTAAGATGCATACTCACACACATACACACACGTGCACGCACACATATATTCACACATACATACTCACACATGCACATGCATACTCACACACATAAAAATTAACACATGCATGCACATGCACATTCACACATACATATCCATACACATCACACACACACACACACACACACACACACACACACACACACACGCATGCATGCACATACAGGCTCACACACTCACACATACACACTCATACATACACACACACACACACACACACACACACACATGAATGGATTCAAGTGAAATAAAAAACAGGGACAAATGGAAGACAACCTGAGCATGAGTGTGCATCTCCCCCGCCAACACCCTGTCCCCGATTCTGCCAGCATGAATCATGATGTAAGACAGTTACGGCAGAACCAGGTTAAACAGTACAGTGAAGCTAGTGTCCTTCTGAGAGTCACCTCGCAGGCTCTCTGCTTCATGACTGCTCAGCCCAGCTCAGTAGCTGGGCAGTGTCAGAAGTCACCAGGAAGAATCCAGTTGTTTTTATCAGGTGTCCCTGCATCCCTGTGGCCTCTGCTGAGGCCTCACAGGGCTGTACACGAGTTACTCTGCAGGGTCTGGCTCAGCAGCAGAGGTTGCTTGTTTCCACTAGGAGGGCTGTGGTGCATGATGGGAATGGTGGGAGGTGTCTGTGACATTCTCCCTGTAGCTACCTCTGTCCCCGAGGACCTAAAACTTCATCTACACAGTGTCCTCAACTCCAAGGACAGCACCCACCACCCAGTAGTTGCTCAATAAACAGCCAAATTTTAAAAAAAGTCAACTATCGAGTTATACTGAACATGGTGACTCAGGACTTACGAGACTGAGGCAGGAGGATTGCCATAAGTATGAGGTATGAGGCCAGTCTAGTGTGCGATTCTGACTCAAAAATTATTAATGAAGAGCCAGCTACCCACTCTTCTGTTTGCTTATACACAGACTGTTGTTATGAAGTTGTTGCTAAAAGATTCCATTCACACAGATTGTGGCTCTAATTTTTATTCATGTTTTATTTTTTTGAGGAGTTTTTTTCTTCATCTTCTGCAGGTTTTGAACTTTGGAGGTGATGTTCTGCTGTAGAGAAAGGGATGAGGAGTGGAGGACGCAGAAGGTAGAGAAAGTGTATGATATCTGACGTTGAAAATTACAGCATCCGTCCTTGGGGAAGGTTGGAGCCCAGCTCCCACGGAACCTCACTATCTATCTATCTGGCCCCAGCCTTTATGGGTGTGGGCTCCTCTGCCATACAGTTGTGCACTCTGAGGGTGAACTCAGACGTCATGTGGTGAGAGGACTGTTTTAGGGTGGCAGACAGGAAACGGCCCTGCTAGTTGAAACGAGAGGGAGAGGCAGCCAGAGATGATTCTGGAAGATTCCGAATGGTTTGACCCTTCTCACTGTCTCTGATCAGCTTTCCCTTCTCTTTCTCCTCCCTCCCTCCCCCCCTTTCTTCCCTTCCTTTCTTCCTGTCTCAGCCCCTCTCCTTTCTTGCCTTCTTGCTCATAGCCTCAAAGCACCTGCAAAGCCTTGTTATGCAGCCCAGCCTGGCCTTAGGTCCTCAACAATCCTCCTGCCTCAGCCTCCTGCGTGCTGGCTTTATAGGTGTGAGCCACGACATTCGTTTTCTGATATTCTTCCAAAGAGAGCCACCCGTGAGGAGGCTGCTTCCATTCACACAGATCCACGTTCAATCTGACTCTGGGGTACCCCTCCCCCTCTGGTTCTGCTCCCTACTTACCAGCCCTGTCCCCATGGCAACACCTTTGCTTCTGCGGTTTCCTTCTTTATTATCAAGTTGTGTTTTACTTTCAAACCCAATAATGGCGGAACCGAATTAATTAGGCTCCGAAGCCAAAATCACAGCAAAATCTCCACTGTGGGATCTGAAATCAGATTAGTACTAAATCTGAGCTGCGGTGGGCTCCAGCTGCAGCTGTCTCCAAGGCATGGGATGGGAGCTCAGTATACATCTCCAGGAAGAAGAAACAGCTCTGACCCACGGGATGGAGAGCTACGGCCGGCTCGCTGAGTCCAGCTCAGCGCATGCGCACCTCCCCATCCTTAAAGCGCAGCACGGGTGTGTGTCAGCAAGACTCCAGGTCCCTGAGGACAGCTGTGGGAACCTGGCTTCACACAGCTCCCAAGGAGTAAAATCCATTTATGCGTGGGCATGAGTCACGTCACTAGCTTCATTGTATTTTTTTATTATGGTTTTATGTGTGTGTTTATAGGTGGTTAGGTGAGCACGTGCTGCTGAGGCGCCTCTCTAGGATGAGGATCAACTTCCTTTTTCTGAGACAGGATCTCACTATGTAGCCCAGGCTAGCCTCGAACTCACAGAGCTCCGCCTGCCTGTACGTCCTGAGTACTGGGATGAAAGGCGTCCATCACCACACCAAGCAGGCAAATTGTGGGAATGTATTCTTTCCTTCCAGTGTGGGTCTGGGGGATGGAACTCTGTTTCAATGTCAAAACCAAAACCAAAGCAGCGAAGGAAGCTGGTGTCGTTGGAAAACACCAACACTCAGTGGTAAGCACTGTCCTGCCCCCGCCACGCTGCCACGCTGTCTTGTTCCCAGGGAACATTGACTCCAAATAATAGCACAGGGCGGGGTTGGCATTGTAGGGTTCATGCCAGTGTGTCTCCACAGAGAAGGAAGAGCCACATCTTCTCCAAAGACAGCAGAGCTCTTAGGCTCAGAGAGGGTCCAGGATCCAGCCTCATGGGCCCTGTCCATAGTTTCCCCATGCCTCAGTTTCTGTTTAAATGGGGGGAGGTGTGGTGAGAAAATTAAGGGCACCCCACTCCTGACAGCTGTCAGCAGGCCCACCTCAGTGTTCCCCAATCTATCCAGTCAGGGACTTCCCATTGCTCCAGCTTGCAGACCTGGCTCAGGGAAGCCCTGCCTCCTCAGTCCTTAGATCCTGATTCACTCGCTCCTGAGTTCCCAGGCAATTTCGGAGTGATTTAGTTTCTGGTTCCGGAAGGAATCAAAGGCGAGCCTCAGAAACAAGAAGCTGGTTTGAGTGCCAGCTAAGAGCTGACCTAGCGTCCTGACAGGATGGCTGAACCCTGGCTGGGGTTGGGGCAGCTATCCCCTCCCCTGGAATTGAGAGTTCCTGTGGGGCCTGTGGAGGAGATTGTTTGATCCCGGCTGCCCAGTCATCTACAGTGTGCTTGCATTCTCCAGGGCTATATATTTTGTTGACTTCAACACTTGGGCCTTAAATGACACAATAAAACAAAAAGAATTCCTCTCTAGGGACCAGGCTGGCCCCCAGGAGCTCCCAGGGTCTGGATAGTTTTTGAGGGGCCCAGTGACCTTCTCCACAAACAAACACATCAGGGCTCTCTTCCTTCCGCCCTCCCAATAGAGGCAGATAAACAGAGCAGTTCCCTAACCAGACACCAGTTACCTGCAGAAGCCTCCAGAAGTCTCTGCCAGAGACTTGTCTAGGGTCCCCTACCCTGACACACACAGGCCCCCATTGAACGCAGGTGCAGAGGCTGCTGGGCCTGGTGACCCTGCCTCTCTCGTCTCCTGGCTACGGTGAGGCCAAACAGGACAGAAATTGGGACAATTCCTCCATTCTGGACCGCTTGTCCTGAGCGTCTGGGAGTGGTGTCCCCTGCTTGCCACCAGCTGCTGTCACCTGTGAGCGGTAACAAACAGGAAAGGAGAATGAATGGACAGTACATGACAGAGTTGGGGCAGGGGACTCCCCAGGGCCAGCTCGACTCCAGGAGGACCCACCCCTGCCCCCTGGAAGGCTTCAGAACCATTAAGATAAAATCAAGAGGCTCATTGGAATCTACCACCAACCCCGAGACGTCAGGGTTCTGTAGCCTGAGACTACACAGATAGAAAAACTGAGGCCCGGAGAGGGAGGAGGCTTGCCTGGTGACACCCATTTAGGTCTCCAGTCTCATGGTGTGGCCAACAGGAGTATGAAGCCAAGCGAGGGAGTGGGGGACTCTGGAGGAACTGGCAGAAGAGCGTGGGAGGAATGCATTGAGTCTTAGACACAGTGAGCCTGAACCGTGTTTGCCAGTGTGTAGCTTTCTTCCCTGACACATGTTCTTTTGAGTCAGGGAATTCACTGTGTATTTTGAGGCTGGTCTTGAACTTACACAGAGCCTTCTGCTTCTGCCTCCTATATGCCCTCGGGTGACAGGCCCAGGTCCAGCTTTCTCATGTAACTTCAGAGAATAATACAAATAAATGCCTGTGGCCTCCCATGCAGGCCCCAGAGCAGCCACCACAGAACAGCATACCCTTCTGTGGCAGCTTGGTTGTGGTGACTGCGATCCAAGAGGAAAGACAGCTAGCAGGGAAAGAGGCCATGTTCCCAAGGACCCAGCTCGGTGACCTGAGATTCTATTCTGATCCGTTTTCTGTGGCTTTAACCTATTACAGAAGACTGAATGACTCCCAAAGACAAAGTCACTTTGCTCTTGGAAGGCCATGAGCAAGTAGCACTTCCTGTGTCTCTGCTAGGCCTGGCATACTGTCAGATGCCTGGGACATTGGACCAGGAGACAACAGCAGGTCCACTCAAGTCCTTCAACCTACTCTTAAAAACCTACAAACTCTACCTTGGGGTCACCCCAAGAGTTCCTATAATCCTAACACCTCTCCAGTCCCACCTCCGTATACCATCTCTTGTGACCCGGATATCCGGGTTTTTAATACATGAACTTCACAGTTATTCTGATATCCAGGCCTTAACAGAGGCATCCTCTTCCCTGAGGTATTTATTCAAGAGTCTCCCGTTGGTCTCCAACGAACCTTCTCTGACATCTTAATTACTGAGAAGCAAGAGACAGGAGGCGTGGCCCTGAGAACTTAACCTCCTCCTTAGGAGGGGCTAAGAGAGGAGACGGTGGGCTCCCAGCCTCAGGCATCTGTTGCTCAGAACATTGCTATCCAGTATCCATCAGCTGCCAGGTCGTGAGTACCAGCCCTGTTCTCAGCATGATCCTGGCAGGCCCCAGCCTTGCTAGACACACCCCAGAACTCTGGGAACTTCCCACTAGGGATGACCTCGCGAAGGAGCAACATCAGAGTTTCAATGAAAACAGGAAGGGAAAAGCTGAGGCCCAGTAGGCGGAACACAGGGCCAGCCCTTGCGCCCGGTCAAATAGCTGCCCATTCTCTTACTGCAGAACAGTCCTGTAGGGAGACTGGGACTTGGATCCCGCCTGTGAGCCTGTGACATCACGGCCTGGAGCCCATGCCTGCTCTGACAGCCCTGGGGACACACCATCAGCCACTGATGGAGGTAGCCAACCTCTTGGTCTGTCGACAGCAGGGGTCTGTGAGTCTCCAAGGCGGTCACCCCTCACTGGAGGTAACAGGAGAAGGGCGGCCCCATGAGGTGACCTTTCACCTCCTCTTTGCTAAATGGTCCTAATTATTGCATTTGTCCTGTCATTTGAGCCATAAATGACCCATTCAGGTCACAGAGGGGAGCAGGCCTTCCAGCCCCTGTCTGGGAACTCTGCTAATTGTGCCCTGCAGGCAGCTTTGCCTGGCAGCTCAACCCATTTCTGGTAACAGACTTCACAGTACATGCATCCCTCCTGGGAGTGACAGTGGTCTTGGGCATTGCTCAGTGAAGCCCTTGGCACCATGGCTGAACCCCCATCTCTGTTGCTTCTCCTTTCTGTTCCTGGCTGGAGTTCCACAGGGGAACTAGGAATGTTTTCTCTGCAGCAGGACCAGCTGCCCACTATCTGTCCCTCTGGTGACTATCTTGCCAGTGGTGGCATATGGCACCATCACCATAGACCCTCATCTCCTGTGATCACAGAGCCCAGTTCCCAGCCTAAGAAGCAAGGTGGCCATGTGACCAGTGTTATCCAATGAAATGTGAGCGTGGTGGCAGCCATCTCCAGCTCCTTCACGCTTCTCCTGTCCTCTTTGGGTGATAGACCCTAAGTGCTTGCACGGAGAGCTGCTGGGTAGAAGATAGCAGATTCCTTAGGGACTTGGGTCCCCATGTTTCTCCTAGAAGGCTCTGACTTATCAGCCTCCTTTGCAGGTAGGGTTGACCCCTGTAACAGGAGTTAACAGTGTCAGGCAGGGCATCCAGAAAACCTCTTCACAGAAACAAGCAAGTACTTCCAAGTGTCTGAACTATAAATACAATGGTCAGAACTCTGGCAGCCATTTTGAGCCCTGAGGGTGAGGATGATGGGAATGGAGCTAAAAGCGTGTTTGAGTCTCCTGATCTCTGAGCTGTTTTACACACAGAAGCTAACCTGTACTGAAACCATATTTTTTTACCCCATTTTCTGTGCAATCCATTGGCTGCTACCCGTAAGATAATGTAGGAACGTTATGAGCGGAAGCAAACCCGGACATGTACACTGGGCAGAGCCTTGCCTCCCTGTGATCTTAGGGGTACTTGTTTATTGGTCACCTGTACCCCAGCCTCTGTTGGTACCAGACATAAGGAGGATGAATTCACACACGCGTCCCTGACTTGAGCCACATGCTATTCCCAAGAGTCCATAAATCACCTCAGAGCTTCCTAGAAGGAAAGGCGAAGGAGACATAAATCAAAACCACTTACACAATTTGCCATGAGAAGGGCGGGGGAGACTAAATATGGAAAATTGAAAAGACTGCTGGGTACAGACGCATTCCATCTTAGCACCGACACCCAAGCGGAAGTCCTTCTTTTGACACGGCAGGTGTCACTCTGAATACTGTCCCTGGGACATCGAGCCCCACTCCTGTCTGCGTCCTCAGATGAACTGAGTTGTGGGCCTCAAAGGAAGACAAGTATAGGCGTGTGTGTGTGTGTGTGTGTGTGCGTGTGTGTGTGTGTGTATGTGTGTGTGTGTGTTTGAGTATATGCCCTGGTACTACATGCATGCCCAGTGCCCATGGAGGCCAGAAGAGTGTGTCAGATGCCCTAGAACCGGAGCTACAGTTGCGAGCCACCATGTCT
>JANHMN010000018.1:44622495-44634995 GCA_030674055.1 Rhabdomys pumilio
ATCCACCCATCCATTCACTCATCCACCCACCTACTCACCCACCCACCCATCCACCTTCCCACCTCAGCCTAGCACCTCTGAGACATCCCTGAGAGAGCCTAGGTTCTGAGCTGCTTCACCTGGCCAAGCATGGCTGCAGGTGCTGAATCTCACGTGGGTATCTCTTTCCTCGCTGGCTCCTGGGAAAGTGGCACTCCTACATATACAGCAGGTGCCCTTTCCAGCATGCACCCTTGTCAGGCTGCTGCTGGATGCTCTAGTGATGCCAGGTGTCTAGTCTGGAGTTTTCTGGATGGGAGGAGATGGGAGTTCACAACCTACCCAGTGAGGAAAATTCTCTAGATTTTCCTGGAACCAACAGGCAGGAAGTTACCCAGAGTGACTGGTGGTGGGGTGGGGGTCAGGGAGATGGCACTGTGGGGAGGAGCTAAGGCTGGAAGGGGACTGGTTGGTTTTTTCAGAGAGTGGGGCTGGGACTTGCTCTTTCTCAGTCACAGGTAGGTATTACAGGTAGAAAACCAAAAACGACTGGATGATACCAAACCCTGACCTTCCTTCAATGATATGGGGCCCA
Source organism: Rhabdomys pumilio (assembly GCA_030674055.1). Taxonomy (NCBI): domain Eukaryota; kingdom Metazoa; phylum Chordata; class Mammalia; order Rodentia; family Muridae; genus Rhabdomys; species Rhabdomys pumilio. The sequence continues at coordinate 44,623,070 of JANHMN010000018.1, forward strand.
TGAACCCCACCCCCACCTGTCATCGACTTGAGCCATGCTGTCCTGGCTCCACATAGGCAGCCTCTGCTTTAGCTGCATGCAACACAAATGTGAGGCCCTTCTGCCACAGGGCCTTTGCACATGTTGTGGGCAATGTGACTAAACTTCCCCAGAGTCTCTCACTCTCCTCTCCTTGTGTCATTCTTTGATCTCTTCCCACCTTCACAGGGTGAAATACAATTTCTAGTCTACCTGGCAGAGCAAGGTCACCTCACACCAGGAACACCTCGTCCCTCTGCACTCTGGGTATGACACACAGGAACTATCCTGAGGTCCCCCTACCCAGACCCTCTCCACTTGCCAGGTGTGGACAAACCCCTTGTGCTGCTGAGAACCTGAGACAGGGTTGTGGGACTTGGGCAGTGGAGACTTCAAGCTCTCTCTCTCCAAGAAGCCGCTTCCTGGTGTCCTGCCCCAGGCACTGATTCTTGGTCATAAACACGAGACACCTCAGGGAGACGGATGAGATCAAGGGAGCTGGTGCACAGGGCTGTAAGGTGCAGGGTCAGCTGCTCTTACCTCTGGTGTGGATGGCACACCCTGACCAGCCTCAGACCTCTGCAGGAAGTTCCCTCCAGGCCCACCACTGTGGCATGCACACCTCACCACCAGGGGGCACAGGGGAACTCCCATCTCGGCTCAAGGTGAGCCCCAGGTAGGTCGGAAACCCTTAAGTTTCATCTGAGACACAAGGAAAACTTGTGTTTCCCAGACCCAGAGAGCCCCTCAGGACCAGCTCTGGCAAGGTCATGTGCTTTTAAAGTAAATGCTTTGGTTGGTTCTGGCAGGACCGAGTCTTCAGACCTCCGGGAACCCTGCAATCACAGGGACCCCAAGATTTAACATAGAAACTATGTAAAGAAAACCCACCCCGTTACCACTCAGAGAGGAGGTGAGGGCTGGTCAGATAGCTCAGTGGTTAAGAGCATGCACTACTCTTGCAGAGGCCCAGGGTTCAGTTCCCAGCACACACACAGCCGCCAGCAACTCCAGCTTCAAGGCATCTGACACCCTCTTCTGGCCTCCACACGCACATACACATGTATACACACACAAACCATACACATACAGTACACACCACACCATACACACCATACACCACACACACACACACACACACACACACACACACACACAACTAAAAAAGAAAACTAAGAATCAGAGGGGGAGCAGCAGCACCCCTGGGCTCCTGTGGCGTGCACTCCACTATGCCCAAGGCTCAAGAACAGAAGGAGTACTGGGCTAACCTGCCACCCTAACACTGAGAAAGATAATGAGGGCAGAGATGGGCAGTTGCTGGTATACTTTCTCTGTAGATACCAAGACCACCATTTTTTTATTTCTCACTTTATTAAAAAGGGTTCTTGAGGCAGATTAGGGTCTCATGTAGCCCAGGCTGGCCTTGAATGCCTGTACATCCAAGAATGGCTTCAAACTTCTGATCTTCCTGGTTCTGCCTGTTGAGTGCTGGGGTTTCCGGGGTGCGAGACCACACCCAGTTTATATGATGGTAGTGTGGACCTCAGGGCTTCCTGCACCCTGAGCAAGAACTCGGGGTTCTTGCTACATCCCTAGACCAGGGGAAAAGTTAATTTACTATTAATAAATGCAGGTATCCTGTGATGCCCCACAGAGCAAGGAGGTGGTGTGAACTGGGGCACACGTCTGCCGTGGATCGGGACCCTCAGACTGCCTGAGAAGAAGTTGACATGTCTGTCTGTCCCTCGTAGCTTCTGCCAAAGCTTCAGAGTTTAAGGGTGACAAGCTCCCTGCATGTGCAAACAACAGTCATTCATGTGCTTAGACCCCGCCTACCCCCGAGCTTGTGTAAGACCGGATCTGGAAGGCTGTGACTCAGGTTTCCAGGGACCTGGAAGGCTATGACTCCAGGTCCCCAGGGTAGTGTCAGGTAGGGAACAATGAAAGTCGAGCTCGATCATTGGGTAGATCCACAAAGGACTGACAGGTCAGCTAAAAAGATAAATGACTGACAATTGATAGATGTTGCTGGGATGTTAGATTCAAATAGGAACCTGTTAGTATGTAGCAGGGGCTAGCCTTGGCAAACTGCCAGTTTAAACTTCCCTCTTCACATGCGGTGTGTTCAGAAGCAGGGGAGGGATGACTTGAAGAGAGAGAGCTGTATTCTCTTCAGACAGGCTATCTTTGAAACTCCTGCTTCAAATACAAAAGGAACGACTAGCTCCACTCCCCCACCCTCCAGTTTACAGACAGGAATGCTGAAGCTCAGAGAGGTGAAGTGAGTCACCCAAGGTCACACAGCCATTCTGTGGCAGAGCTGGGGCTGAGTTCGTGTTCACGAGTGTTTCCTATGTGTAATGCACCCAGCCCCCCACAGGGAGCCTGGGAAGAAAGGTTCTGGCGGGGCTCGTGGGCAGTTCTGTGAGGGGCAGCCCGAGATGACCCTCCCGAGGAGGACCGAGAGGACACTTGTTCCAGATTTGCTCAGTCAGAGAGCTAATGTGCACACACAGCTGGTGGCCTCAGTGTCCTGGCCAAGTTCATCCTGACATAAGACAAGCGTGCTCCGTGGGGACCGACGGTTACCACGGTGCCATTCAGCACGGTTTACGATTTTCCTGGAGCCTCTCGGCCGCCGATGCCAGAGAGTGAGCCAGAAAAAGAACATTCCTGGGTGACGCAAATGCAGCCGGGGCCGCTACAGGGGCATGCCCTTTTCCTGCCCCGGGAAGGGTGGGGTGCGGGGACCAGAGCCATCCGCCATCCAAATACAGTGATGAGTGGACCGGGTGTCTCAGTGTCCACTGTCCCGGGAGGTCCCAAAGCCCCCAAGTACTGGTGACTTCATCAACTCCACAGCCATGCAGGAGAGGACACAGGCACAGTCTCGAGAGTGAGACCCCCTCGGGGCACGGGACGGCCAGGACACTCGCTGCCTTATTTTATTTCCAGATAAAGTTATTTTTGTGGAGCTGGGCCTGCCAGCGAAGGAGGAGATAAGATCGGGCTGCCTTTCCCTGCCAGATGGCTGCGGGGACTCGAGCAGTGAGGCTGAGGGGACAGGGCAGCCCTGAATCCAGTCGGCGATGTGGTCCTGGCCGGAGGGAAAGCCCAGAGAACCAGGAGACCCAGAGCAAGGGGACCGTGTGTCCCTAGCTGCTAGGCGCTGCCTGGATTTGGCCACAGAAGCCACGTGACTCTAAAAGCCGTCCAAACAGAAGAACAACACGGTCTCCATCAGCTTTTCATGGGGGGATTTTTGGTGGTTGTTTTTATAGCATCTTTTTATTTATTTATTTATTTTTGTTTGGAGGGACTTGTGGGTAAGAGCGGGAACATGGCATAGCACATGTATGCAGGTTACAGGACAAACATGGAGTCAGTTTTCTCCTTCTACCCCTGGCCTCAGGAATTGAACAGGACAGAGGTCAGGCTTGGGGGCAAGTGGAACCCACTTTCTGGCAAAGATGTCCTCAGCAAAGGGAAGGTTCTGTCCTCTCCCTCAGCACAGAGGTGGATGAGGTAACCTGTGCCCAGCAAGCTGCTGGTTGAGTTTGGTCCCTGGGACCCACATGCAAGTGGAGGGAAAGGATTGTTGACCCAGGCCCCCAAAGCTGTCCTCTGCCCTCCATGTGCGCACTGCACTGTGCCTATTGTATGTGGCGTAATAATGCATACATTGAAGAAGAAGGCTGATGCCCCTCTCCCTGGTCTCTTCCTCCTTGCTCCGCCCCCTGCAAGAGGAGGAGGAGCATTTAGAGGCGTCCAGGTCCTGAGACACAAACCTGTTCGCACCCACCAGCACATCCCACTGCCAACTCAGTCTCCATCCCTGAGCTGGATCGCCCCATTTCGCCCCCACTTCCCTTTGATGGTGGCTTTGGAATTTCTTTTCTGTTTCCTTATGGGAACCTACACATGCATCTGATCGCTAAGATAGCTCTTAGGCTTTGCCTCTGTTAACTGGCTTCCCATTCCCTTCTCCCAGCCCATGGAGATCTCCATTTCCCCCCCTCCAGCCTGTGGGGACCACCACTCCCTCCTCCCAGCCTATGGGGACCACCACTCCCTCCTCTCAGCCTGTGGGGAGCACCACTCCCTCCTCCCCAGCCTGTGGGGAGCACCACTCCCTCCTCCCAGACTATGGGGACATCCACTCCCTCCTGCCAACCTGTGGGGAGCACCCCTCCCTCCTCCCAGCCCCTGCTGACTGGCACTCTCTCTACCTCTGTGAATACCTCACAGGAACGGCTTTGTAGAACATTCATCCTTTCGGGTCTAATGTAGCTGACCAAGCACAGCGTCTTTAGGGTTTGTTCATGCTGAAGTACATGTCTCAATTTCCTTCCTTTCTGTGGCTGGATAACATTCCCCTGTGTGGCTATCCCTCCTTTTGTTTGTGTTTACCTGTGGATAGATACCTGAGATGCCCACCTTTTGCTTCCTGTAGGTGCTGCTGCTGAGAACATTCGTGAGAGCCTTTGGCTTTGGTTTATCTGAGCTCCCTTCTTTTGTTGCTGGTGCTTAGTAGTGTGGCCAAGAAGTCTCAGCTAACTCTGACACTGTGACCCCATCCCCGAGTTTTCTTGTAGGGGTCTCATAGCTTGGGACCCTTGTTCAGTCCTCACACTTGTGCCTCTGGTACAGTCTAAGCGCCTGCTTGTATGTGGTGTGAGCTTCGGGTCAGCTTCCTGGTCCTGGTGGCCTGTCCTGATATGAGTTCCAGCACTGTGGGTTTCCCCTAGAAGTTCTAGGCTCCCCTGCCTGCAGGCTCTCCTTGGAGATGCATTCGGGGTGTTTCTGAGTACTCAGTTCTGCGCTGTCCATCTGTCTGTCTCTTTATGTCAGCCAGGCATTGATGCCTGTGGCCTTACTGCAAATTTGAATCAGTCTGTGGAATGTCTAATCCCTACCTCAGTTTTACATGAAGATTTTTTATTTATTTTATGTGTAGGATTGCCTGCATGTATGTGTGTGCATCATGCAAGCCATGCTACAGAACAGGACAGCAAGGCTCAGCAGGGAAAGAAACACAAATGGGCCTTGCTGAGACAACGTGACTCCCAGTCTGTGTATGTGTGTGCGTGCATGTGTGTGTGTGTGTACATGTATGTGTGTACGTGTGCATGCGTGCATGCATGCATGCGAGCATTTGTGTGTGTGTGCGTGTGCATGTGTGTGTGCATGTGTGTGTGTGTGTGTGTGTGTGTGGTCTGGTTGCCGTAGGCCCCAGTGCTGTACACAACTGGGTCTTTCCACTCTCCCACGGGGCTGGTGAAAACTGCAGGCATCAGGCTTCAGCTGGATAGTTGCACCAGCCCAAGGCATGGATATTACTTACGAGTCCCCGGATGCTGGGACTGTGGAGTACAGGGACTGCAGGATGAGGAGAAGTCCTCCAGGACAGCAGCAGGACGACCGCAGCAGGACGACAGGCCCTAATAACACAAGAAAGTCTGGAAATCCAAAACGGTTTTATTGGCATGATGGATGGTGGTTGAATCTGGATGTGCACCCCCTCACCCTCGAAACTCAGGGCAGATCTGAGTTAAATAGGGAGGGGGATAGGGAGGGCCTGGGAAAAGGAATAGGTAATTGGCTACGCCCTCTGGCCTTTAGGTAACTCATTAATATAGAAATCTCTCTAGGGCTGAGGCCTATAGTCATGCCCTCTACCTGTGCTGGTGACACCTCCTTGGGAGGGGCCGTATAGCCTAAGTGACAGAATGGCACAGATCAAATGAAAGTCTTAGACCGCATGTCAGGACCCTGGATTCTGGGAGCACGGTGGAATGGATGCCCCCGTCCCTCACAGGCAATGGACACCTGTTGGGTCTCCAGGCTATTTTCAGCCAGTGCTTCTTCCAAAACCCAAAGCCATCCTATCACAGTCCCACAAGGGACCACCTGCTGAGAACCTTAGTTTACAAAATAACCCCCCTCCTGTCTCTTCTATGAAGTGATGTCTCATCCTGTGTCCCCTAAATGCAAGCTCCCTGCTCCTTAGTTCCAGGCCGACTCTGGGCTTACATGTCTGAACTTTCCAGAGAGCCTAAGTGTGCTAGCACCTTGGGCTGAGGTGTGCTCCGGTGTCTCAGAGACAAGGGTAGGGGAGGTACACTCCAGCCCCCTGAGAAGCTGTGGCCCAACCCCAAGGCGCCCAGTAGGAGCCCACTTTTAGGAGTCCAACCTTCTCTCCATTCTCACATGATGTTGATCTCAATGATGGCATCCACTCCTGTGGACATACCACCTCTCTGCCCCTATGAAACATACCAAGGATAGTCCCTAGGATGTGGGCTGCAAATCAAGCGTGATGGCACAAACCTGAAATCCCAGCACTTGGGAGGCTGAGACAGGAAGATCAGAGGTTCAGGGCCATCCTTGGCTAGATAGCCTGGGCTAACTCATGTAGCTGAGACCCCATTTCAATAAAACCAACCACCATGTTGGAAGAGCTTCTGAAGATTTCTACTCATACAGAGGACAGAAGCATGCAATGACCCCCCACTCCCCAAATAGGCTTGCCTGCTGCCCGGGCTCCTGGGTCACTTTCCTGATGCCACAAGGACAGAGCTGAGATCACTCTATGCGCTATGTGTGTTTCTTCTTCCCATTAAAGAAGTGGAGCCAGCACCAGCTGCCATTCACAATGTAGTGTCACACACACTGTCTGCCTATAGAAAGCACCGATGAATGTGGTCGGTACTTAGTCATTCACGTTTATTTCACTTTGATTTTATTATTTGTTTTTGCTTGTTTGATACAGGGTTTCTCTGTGTAGCCCTGGCTGCCCTGGAACTCACTCCGTAGACCAGGCTGGCCTCAAACTCACAGGGATCCACCTGCCTCTGCCTCCCAAGTGCTAGGGTTAAAAGCCTGCACCGTGAAGATGCCTGGCCTTTGTTCTTAGTTTTTATCAGAGAAACCAGGCACATTTGGCTGAATCAGGGACCCAGGCAAGCCGTGGCTTTCCGCAACTCTGCCATTCCCAAGAACGCCCTTGATCAGTCTCCCCTCTCCCCACATGAGCCTGATTTCCCTGGCTCTGAGGTACACCCAGGACCCGCCTCAGGGCTCTGGGCCACGTCGGGCAGCATCACGCCCAGTCAAGTGAATTCCTTCCAAAGAAACAGGCGGCTTCCACCTTTGGGCCAACAGTTCTGTGGGTAACATTTGTTTTCTATTTTCTTTCTTTCTTTTTTTTCTTTTTTCTTTTTTTTTTTTTTAACATCGAATCCTTTTATAAACTCACCAAAGTTTCAGTTTATCCAGTGACAATTAGTTTATGTCATTTCTGAAGTGGATTTAGATTTAAGTGATAAAATTACAAGCCAAAATTGCAACCACAATGGAACCCCGGGTTCGTGTTTGGTCTTTGAGACCACAACAGAAAGATGGCGGGCTGGTGCCAAGGAGCAGGAGGAAGCCGCAATCACCGGGCATTCCTGTCCGGGGACCGGCCCCCTGGCTGCTTCCTGTGCTCCAGAGACTGACTTTGGGGCGACAGGTGGAAGGAGCAGAGGCCTGGTGGGCGCATTTCCACTCCAGCCCCGTGCCGCGGCCTTTCTTCATGTACTGTGTGAGCCTGGGCCCCCTCTGAAGTCTGGGCTGTCTGATTGCATCTGGGTTTCGTGTTTAATGGGACTTCCCTGAGACACTTCCTGACAGCCACTGAGAGCCTTTGAACAGGCTGCAGCAGGATTCTAGAACAATCTAAACTCGCCATGGCAGTTCCAGGGGCAGGGCCGACTTTGAACCTGAGCAGGAAGTGCATCGTGAGGCCAGACCTCCCACCCTTGAATGTCTTCTTCCTCTGTACCCTCTTAAACCCCAGCAGTGCCCGGAGTCCTGTCCTTCTGGACTAAAGAAGTTTCTAAAAGGAGTTATGCATGTGCTTTATTGAGCACCTACTATAGTCAGTCCTGTTGACACAGTTGTGACACAGCGGGTTGATCCTAGCCCTTCTGAGACACAGGCTTTACACGGAGAGGCAAGAAATGACCCCAGAGAACCTCCTTGTGGATGACACAGAGGCTGGACAGGGCAGGCAGCACCCGGGGCCTCTCTGATAAGACGGTGGTGATGAGGCTGTGGCCAGTGGGGCTGAAGAGGCCAGCCTTGGGAAGCCTGGAGAAGTTACCTAGCTGGGGACCAGGCCTCTCACAGGAGAGTGTCTGGCTGGCGGAAAGGAGTGTGCCACAGTTGCCATAACCCTTCTGCCACTGTGACTTCAGCTCCACGAGGTCAGTGCCTGGCTGCCGAATTCCCCTCTCCTGCCCACAGCCCCCATCAAGTCCTCACCCCCTCACACAGAGCCTCTCCTGGAGGGGCATGGTGCTGGAAAGGAGTCCTGGGAAGAGAGGGACAAAGCCAGACCTGCTTCCTCCTGCTGCTGCTTGCTGGGGTCTGAACCTGAACGTGGTTCCACACAGAGACTCCAGCCGTCCTTGTGTCTGTACCCCTCAAGATACCACAGGGGTGTCTCCCAGAAGCCCCAGACACCCGAGGGAGGAATTAGGCAAAACACATGAATGTCAAGAGCTTCAAGAGACTGAACCAAGCAAAAGCCAGTATTCACATTGAAGGCTGTCCCACCACTGCAGACCTCGATGTCTCAGGGTGTGTGTGGGGGGGAGGGGTGAAGACAGAGAGAGAGAGAGAGAGAGAGAGAGAGAGAGAGAGAGGGAGAGGCATGAATGGATGGATGGAAGGCAGGGTTGGTAAATACATACATGTCAATGCATATACACATACAGCTGACATATGCGCACACTGGCAAGGACAGTGCTCAAAGTCCCACTCTGAAGATCACCTCTCTCCCTGTCTTTCAGTGTGACATCACTCAGTGGTCTGGTAAAGCCTATGTCAGGGCATGTCTCTGGGGACAGTTCTGAGACACGGACTCTGTTTCTCTTTACATCTATGAGGATGTGACGCTATCTCCCATGATGCTTAGTGGTTTTGCTTACATTTGATCTAGAACCAGAGTTGACTTCCTCAGACCCTCAGGGCCATATCTGAGCTTCATGGGCCTGCAATTAACTGACATGCATGTATGTGGGTGTGCATGTATACATGTATGTGCATATGTGCTTACATGTGCCTATGTGAGTATGTGCATATATGTGTGCATGTGCTTTTATGTATATGTATACACATGTGCAAATGTGTGTGTGGCTATGGTTGTGTGTCTGTGTAAGTGGGTATGCATGTGTATCTGTGTGTTTTAGGTGTGTGTGTTCCTTGTGTTTTGTGTGTGTGTGTGCGTGCATGTGCATGCGCATGTGACTATGTGTGTGTGCCTGCCAGCATCATGTACATGCATGCATATGTGTGCATGTGTGTGTACATATATGTTGTGTGTGCATGTAAGCCTCTGTGTGTGCACATGTGTGTCCATACTTGTGTGTGTGTGTGTGTGTGTGTGTGTGTGTGTGTGTGTGTGTGGTCTCAGTCTCCTTCACATGGCCATAGAAGTAGTCTCAAAAGAAATCTTGCAGCCTATTCAGCCTAAATATTTACTCTCTGGTTACTCACAGAAGTTTCCCAAGCCCTGGGCTAAATGATAAACTGTCACCATCTTTAACCAGCCCTCCATGCTCGGCGTCTCACGTGAGCTGAATGTGGACGTAGCGTCTGCCTCTTTGGAGCACTTCTGCAGCAATGCTGAGCCCTGCATGCTTTCAGAGCTGTTTTCTTTAGATCTGCACGGCCGAGATAACAGCTCATCAAGCACCCAGTGTGTGTTTTGGCTTTCCGTGTTGGTAATTAAAGATCTTTCCAGAAAAGCTGCACCAGCTCAAGCTAAGACTGCTGTGGGTCGAGCTGAGTCCCCTCTAGAAAGCCCCACCCCACTCCTTTGACTGTGGCCTTTCTCGGAAGCACTGTCCTTGCCAATGTGACAAGTTCAGATGTGGTCACAATGCACTGGGCTGCCTGACCCCAGTGACTGCTTAATGCAGAAGGGTCCCCCCATTTCCTTCATTTTACACAAGTCTCCCTCAAGCTTTGGCTTTTAAGTCAGGTAGGAATGTCTTCCCCCTGCTACGAGCTTCCCAGGTAGCTCACTGGCCAGGGATGGTTCTCCAGGAGAAGCAGGGAGCCTTCAGTGAGGCAACCTAACCATCTTGAGGGAGCATCCCAGCGTGTGACATCATGTACAGGATAAAGTCTCAACTCACTCTCCAGATCTGACCATGGGCCTACTGTGTGCCATGTGCTGGCTGGCCTCTCAGGGGACAGAGAACAGACTGCATTCCTGACTTTCCTGAGCTTGGGTTCTAGAGATGAAACTAGACAACCTGCCAGGCCTGCCCACAAGGCAGTGGGGTGTCACAGAGAACAGTCCCGAAGTGTTTGATGAAGTCAGGAACCAGGAAGAACAAAGAGGAAGGGAGATTAGACCTGAACCCTGGGAGAGGAAGGTGTGTAACCCACACTATGCCTCCTGCCAAGGTCCTAAGTCACTGCTAATAAGTGAGGACAGGGACACCAGGCAGCCGCGGGGCTTTGTCTCATGTCTCTTTGTGTATGTTTGCTTTCCTACACTGTACCTCTTACATGTGACTTCCAGAAGGAAACCCTGGTGGCTTCTACCCTGGAGTTTTTGAGGAGATGACAGTGGCTGACCCTGGTAGGTTCACCTGAGGCCAAGGGCTAGGAATGAATTCTCAGTGGGTGTAGTGCTTGTCTGGCACTCACTGCGTCCTGGGTTCAATCCCTGATACTGCCTGAGTCAATAACCTCAGGAGGCAGAGGCAGGAGGATGAAAGGAATTCAAAATCATCCTTGGCTATATATTGAGTTCAAGACCAGCCTGGGTTACATGAGACTTTCTCAAAAAAAAAAAAAAAGGAAAAAGATTTAAGAAAAGGAGACAGTGGGACCAGCAGGAGGACTCAGCAGTGAAGTTGTCACCAAGCTTAATAATCGTTGGGACCCAGGAGGTGAAAGGAAAGAACCAACTTGTAAGTTGCCCTTTGGTTTCTGTCAGTGAGCCATGGTGTGTGTGTGTGTGTGTGTGTGTTTGTACACAAAATAAATGTAGCACATACATTAACCCAGGCAGCATTGAACCAACCCCAGCTGTCCCTTTGTTATGCGGCTGGAGAAGTCCTGTGAACTCATACATGTCAGCTCACAGATGTGTCAGGCGTGTAACAAGTGCCAGGCAGGTCATCTCATTCACACAAAGTGAGCAGGCAGTGCTGTTCTGGCCCCTCCTGAACTCCCTGTCTGCAAAGGCCCTCTCATCGTGGCAGCTCCCTCCACCCACCGCCCCAGCATCCCCCTCCCTGTACCCAGCATCCTGCCCACTACTCCTCTCTGTTCCCTGAAATAAATACATCACTTCCCTCCGGCAAGGGAGAAATGAAAGCGGTTCCCTAAAGCAGAAGAAAGGACGGAAGAAATTCCAGTTTGATGGTCTACAGGTAGACTTGTTTGGGCTGGCGTATATAAATCAGCGCCTGGCTTACATCAGATTAGCGCAGCGCAGAGGGGCCCGACTGATTGCCCTTTTACAAGCTGTTTACGAGGAGGGCTGAAGCGACGTGCTCTGGAAGGAGCTGCCGAGGAAACCCTTGAAAGTTTTTGCAACTGCTGTGCCCAGACCGCTCTACTCTGGGAAATACGGCTTCATAGAAAAGGGAGCAAGGACCCTGCCACTTATGGAGTCCCCGGCGCTGTCCCAGCTCCACCCAGAGATGCTCCCTGGAGACAGGTTGAGCATACTATCCCTCACTGTTTTTTCTTGGGTGAATAAACATGTATGTGAATTTACACAGAAGATCACAGGGAATGCGTGTGCTATGCATCACAAGGATTCAGACCTGGTCCCCAAATGTCATTTAGAAAGGCTGGGCTCTTCATAAAGCCAGACTGGGAGAGACGCCACAGCCTC
>JANHMN010000018.1:44639061-44657275 GCA_030674055.1 Rhabdomys pumilio
TGGTGGTGGTGGTGGTGGTGGTGGTGGTGGTGGTGGTGGTGGTGGTGAGCATTGCTCAGAACCCTGTCTGCCCGCTCTGGAATGTGAAATGAAGGTGTCTGTATCTGCCTTCATTCCCAGAGACATTCCTTCTAGGTTCTGACTGCTCTGGGGCCCAGGAAGGCCTTGGCTTGTGACTGTATCCCACTATCAGCATCTGGCTTCCTAGCCTAGGTTTCCAGATGTCACCCAGGAGGGGCTCCACCAGCTCTCTTTTTCAAACAGTTCCAGCTCCCACAGCTGTGGTTAGAGATCTCTCCTTCTTGGGCTGCTGTTCAATGAACCACACCCACATAGGTGTCCCTGCCTCTAGGTCATGCCGAGTGACCCAGAATCCCCAGGCTCACCTAGCCTGACTTCAGCTGCATCTTCAGGGATCCATGACACCCCATCCTGGAGGTCAGAGGGCCTACAGGCCATCACAGGTCACAGCCAGGGGCAAGAACCGTGAAGTCAGTCTTGATTCAAGCTCCAGGTCCCCCACTTACCTGACCCAGCCTCAGTTTCCTTATCTGTCAAGGATGAATCATAAGAGTATTTTATACACCCCCTGAACCCAGCTGCAGACCACATGAAGGAGCTGTTGGCCATAAAAGGCAGAGCTGGCAACGACCCAGTGAACAGGACCCTGGACTCACCCCCTTCAGGGTCTCCATGCTGGGACCTGGTCTCCCTACCCCTCCACATCCAGTCCATCACAGAGCTGGCCCTCATCCTGAGAGCTAAAGGTAGTTCATCTCCCAAAGCCCAACTCAAGCTACTTAAATCCATAGAGCCCTCTACACAAACATATCACAGAAATCCCAGTGCCTTGAGCAGATAGAGGAATGTTGGCTGCTGGCGCTGCCAGGGGAGTGTGCGGTGAGGAAGAGCCAGAACCTGCCAGGAGCCTCCCAAGAGCTGCTGTGCTAAGAGGCTCAGTCACGGGCCCTGGAGGAGCTGAGCTGTCCCTGAAGCCAAGAGCACTGGCTCCTCTCTTCCCTCCCCCTTCCTTCCCTCCATTTGTCCCTTCTTTCTCTCTCCTGCTTCCATGGTGATGGGGGGACTGAACCCAACATCCCACACAGGCTAGGCCACATCTCCAGCCCCCTCCTTACTTTAGGTTTCCCTGACTGGCCTTGAACTCATGATCTTCCTACCTAAGAGTCCCGAGTAGGTGGGGTTATAAGCCTGTGAATTTTTAATGTCCTTCCCATGAACACTCCAGGTATCCCGGTTAAGGGTTAAAAATTCAGTCTCCTTAAAACAGCCATTTTCTTTTAAAATCCAAAGTCTTTGAAAACCAAAGGTCTCTCAACTGTGGGCTCCTTTAAAAACAACAACAACAACAACAACAAAACCCCCTAATAATAATTAAATACATTCTTACTCCAAGAGGGAAGAACCCAGACATAGTGACAATCAAATTAAAATTAAATTTCAACTGGGCTACACCGTCACCAGTAGCCTCTCCTGGGCTCTCTTCGGGGACTACAGCCCTGTTAGGCAGTGCCAAGCCTCAGCTGCTCTCCAAGACCCCTTCATACCTTCAAAGCCAGCACCACCTGAATGACTTTTACACTACCAAATTCTGTTGCCAGCAGGAGGTATGACGTTCGCTGCCTCTGGACCATATCTCCTGTGTGCTGACCCCGAGGAAACACTTGTCAGAAGATTTCACCCCAGTGAATGCAAGTTTCTTTTTAACCACAGCTGACTCTTCAGCCCCAGTGGTAGAGCCTTTGCTTCCTTGCACAACTCACAAGCCAGGCTCTCATCGTCTGCATTGTTCTCAACATTCTTATCTCCCAAGCTCCTACAGAACTGAGCTCCCAACACTCAATGGCTTTTCTAACTCAAACTTCCAAAGTCTTCTACAATCCTCCCCAAAGCATGCCACAACAATACCCTGCTATCTTGGTACCAACTTTTGTCCTAGTTAGGGTGTCTATGGCTGTGACAAAATAGCAAATCAAGTTGGAGAATGTACTGGCTGGTTTCGTGTGTCAACTTGACACAAGCTGGAATTATCACAGGGAAAGGAGCCTCCTTTGAGGAAATGCCTCCATGAGATCCACCTGTAAGGCATTTTCTCAATTAGTGATCAAGGGGGAGGGCCCATTGTGGGTGGTGCCATCCCTGGGCTGGTTGTCCTGGGTTTTCTATAAGAAAGCAGGCTGAGCAAGCCAGGGGAAGCAAGCCAGTAAGTAACATCTCTCCATGGCCTCTGCATCAGTTCCTGCCTCCAGGTTCCTGTCCTATGTGGGTTCCTGACTTGACTTCCTTTGGTGATGAACAGCAATGTGGAAGTGTAAGCTGAATAAACTCTTTCCTCCCCAACTTGCTTCTTGGTCATGATGTTTTGTGCAGGAATACAAACTCTAACTAAGACAGAGAAGGAAAAGGTTTTTGCCTTACACGTCCATATTGTAATCCATCTTTGAAGAAGTCAGGACCAAAACTGGTAAGGACAGGAACCTGGAGCAGGAGCTGATGCAGAGAACATGGAGGGATGCTGCTTACTGGCTTGCTCAGCTTGCTTTTTTTCTAGAACCCAGGACCACCAGCCCAAGGATGGCTCCACCCCCAATGAGCTGGGCCCTTCCACATCAATCACTAAGAAAATGGCCTACAGCTGAATCTTATGGAGGTATTTTCTCAACTGAGGTTCCCTCCTTTAGATATCTGTAGCTTGTGTCAAGCTGACATAAAACTAGCTAGCACAGCAGGTCAGGAGACAAGATGGAAGACTTGAACCTTAAACACACACAAGGATTTAAATACATATAGCTATATACACACATACATGGGCTTATCATGGGTAACACAGCAGCTGGCCTCTGTGCAAACCACACAGCAACTGTTGTCTGCTCTCCTTGTGTCACGTGACTGCAGCTCCCAAAGACGCTAAAGGTAGTGGTTGAAAACGCTTGAGTTTATGCTGAGTGGGTTGGTTTCTAAGAATAATAAACAAAATGAAATTTAATACATGCCCTGTCCTAGGTGGCCAATGACTGAAGCTTGCAAATATCTTTGCTCTTCACTCAAAGAGTGACTTGGGACACAAGGGACACAGAGCATCTCTTATCATGGCCCGGCCACTACCCTAAACCCAGTTCTTGTTAGGACTTTTACATTTCCAGGGCATCCAGAGCCTGTCTACAAGGTTCTCACGAAGAGCAATCTGTCATCACCATGTATAGTCATCACCTATAAATACCTAGTAATCATCAATCATCTATCTATACTCTCTGTCTTAGGCAGGGTTTCATTGCTGTGAACAGACACCATGCCCAAGGCAACTCTTATAATGGACATTTAACTGTGGCTGACGTACAGGTTTAGAGGTTCAGTCCATTATCAACAAGGTGGAAGCATGGCAGCAGGCAGGCAGGCATGGTGCTGGAGGAGCTGAGAGTTCTACACCTTGATCCACAGGCAGCCAGAAGGAGACTGTGTACCACACTGGGCAGAGCTTGTGTATAGAAAACCTCAAAGCCCACCTCCATAGTGACACACTTCATCCAACAAGGCCACACCCACTCCAACAAGGCCACACCCACTCCAACTAGACCACACCTCCTAATAGTGCCACTCCCCATGGACTAAGCCTTCAGACACATAACTCTATGGGGTCATACCTATTCAAAGCACTATAGACAGATCTATCATCTATCTATTAATCATCTATCAATCACCCATCAGCCACCACTGTCTATTATTAATGTACAAATGCCAGTCAAGCAGTAAGGGCCCAGTTTTCAAACCCAAGAGATTGCCCTGACTCCTGTTAAGAGTCACAGATCTGAAATGACCCTCGTAACTGAGCTGTGTCCCTCCAGGCTCTCTTCCTATCACCTTCAGATGACCTTGAGTTTATACACACAACTGATGCTCCTATCCTCAACTGAGGAGAACTCAAAAGCACGTTCCACCAATCAGGATCAGTATTCACTCCTGGACATAAAAAGCCGGGCTTGCTGATGGTCCCTAGGCATTTCTAAGTCTGCCAGGTCACTCAGAGGAATGTATCAAATCCCGTCCATACCCCACCGACTCCATGTTCAGGGCTATGCTGCCCTGAGTGTTCTCATGGTGTACGTGTCTCAGGATTCGGAGAGCTCATCTGGAACCCTACACACCGTGGTGTGATGCTGATGCCAGAACCCAGCCGCAGCCAGAAGCCCAAGACCCTCAATGAAAGAAGCTCATGGAGATCTGTCTCATGCCGCAGACCCAGCAGTGTGCCAGCCAGCTACAAGGAATACCCCAGGAACATGGGGCTCCTGTCCTAGAGGAAATCAGCAGCTGATGGGGTGGCCTCCCATGCTGAGGAGTGTACGTGAAAGCATCATCAGCGTAAGCTGGACTGCTCTGCCCGGGAGGATGTTGCCTAGATTTAAAAAGTCGATGGAGTGTCTCAGGAGCTAAAGTGCCTGCCACTCAAGCGTGAGGACCCGAGTTTGATCCCTAGCATCCATGCAAAACACTGGGAGTGGCATCGTGTGCCTTCCATCTCAGCCTTCCCTTAGACTGAGGCAGGAGGGTCCCCGGGGCCCACAGAGCAGTTGATCTAGCTGAGGCCATATCTTAAAAACTGAGATAGAGAGATGAGGAAAATACCCCTTATCAACCTCTGCCCTCCACCGTGTGTACACAGGTGGAGCATGTATGTGCGTGTGAACACACAGAACACACATATATGCACACACACCTACACACACATACACACACATATACACACCACACACACACATACACATACTTATACACACACAGATACCCATATATATACACACATGTATACATATGTGCATACACACATACCCTCACACACACATACACACACATACATATGCACATATGCATATACCCATACACACATACCCTCACACACACATACATATGCACATATGCATATACCCATACACACATACATACCACACACACACACACACACACACACCAATGAAGATGTTGTCAGGAGAAACGTAGAACATTTTCTACCTAGCCTTGTATGCGGTACTGGGGATTGAACCCAGGACCCCACACAGCTGGCATGAGCTCCACCTCTGTGTTATAGCCTCTTTTAACTTTGTATCTTGAGACAGGGTCTTGTGAAACTGCCTAGCCTTAGCCTTGAACTCACTATGTAGCCCAAGCTACCCATGATCCTCCTGCCTCAGCCTCCTGAGTAGCTGGGCTGACAGATGCCTGCCTTACACCTCCACTGGGAACAAAAAGCAGAAGCCCCTGAATCAGGGGGGAAGGGAGCCCTGGGCAGCCTGTGGAATTTTCTAGGATTCTCCCCCATGCTGTTTTCTCCCTCTCCTCACTCTATGGGGTCAACTGCGGGGTCAACTGGGACCTTGTGGTTGCTGTTTTTCTGGCTCATGTTGTGTTTTGAGTTGACATGTAAAGTTACTTAAAACATTCGCTGAGTGCTGGCATTTCTGTGCCGAATTTCCTGACGTGAAATCAACACTCTATCTCGAAGGCTCTGTCCTCCAGGGGCTGGCTGGACAGCAGACCTGTTTCCCTTGGCAGTGGCTGGCTTTCTCCCCCACGCCAACAGTAAGATGGGCCGATAATGTGGGGTTTGGGTCTTGGTTCCTAGGAAAACACCCACAGTGTGGCATCCTCTATGCCCTAATGGGGTGACAGGGTGGCTCCAAGAGAGTGTTTGGGGTACTGGGGTACGGGTCATTGCAGGGACACCGAGTGATTGGGCACAGAAAAAGCTTCTATCACTCGGTGCCATACCTCCAGAGACACATACAAGGCAAAACTGGCAAAGAAAAACCCCTGGAAGAAACTTGTTACCAGAAGACAGCGGGCTTTGCCACGCACGCACAGACCATATGCAATTCCAGGCACACCTAATGGGCAGTAGAGTGCTCTATCCCTACAACGCTCCCACCACCAAGATTTATGAGTTTGGGCCCTAAAAGAGTGTCCATGAGGCAAGGGTCACTCTAAAGTGCCCGGTGGAAGGTTCTGTGGGGAAGGGAAGCCAGGGAGCTGACAGGAAAAGACTGTGGGGTCTCCAAACCAGTCTCTTATCTCCACCACCCCCAGGCCCACTAAAGTGGTCAACAGATCCCATGACTAGCTCCTCCAGGTGGGGGGATGGGGAGTGGGGAATGGGGGATGGGTTACCCTCGCTCTTTCACCACCTCCAGCAAAGGCATCATGAACCACGGTCCCTCACCCTGGCCCTGAACCTACACAGCCTCTCCTGACCTCAGGCCACTGTCACCAGATTGTACAGCATTACCCACGCCCTTGGCTGCAGTGGCCTCACGACTCCCAGCCCTCCTGCTGTTCTCTCCTGCCATCTCTGGAACCAATTTGACAGCCGAGTGGGTTTTACGGGCTCTAAGCATCCATTAGCTGACCTCATCATTTTCAGAGATCAAAAAGTCAGCGTTATCTATGGTCCCACCTATCACAGACTGGGATGGGGTCGGCTGCTTCCTCTCTGCGCTGTTTCTCCAGAGAGAGGCTTCCCCCGAGGAGGAGAAAGTCTGATTGGAAATATTTTCCTTAAAAAAAGAACTCAGAAGGCTCAAGGGAGCTGATAGAAAAAAAAGGACGTGGGGGCTGAGGAGGCCTACTTAGTAAAGCGCCTGCTGCACGAGTCTGAGGACAGAGAGCTCAGATTCCCAGCACCCACGTGAAAGCACGGCATGGTGTGGTGGTGCCTGTGGCCCTAAACATCGGGATTGCAGAGACAGAAAGATGCCAGAACTTGCTGACCAGTCTAGGCAATCAGTGAGCTCTGGGCTCTGTGAGAGGCCTCATCTCTCAAAAACATAGAGGAAGACACCAGATACTACTCTCTGGTTTACACACACACACACCACACACACACACACACACACACACACAGACACACACACACACACACACGCACATGCACTCGCTATACGATATGGGGGATGAAGCTGTGTTGGTACCATGCACAAAGTCCTGAGGAGAACACAAAGAGAACCACCCTATTGTCAGACTGTCCTGGGGAGAGACCCCAGTCAGTACCACAAAGGAGAAATCACACTGACCGTGGCTAGATAGCGTCAGGGGCACAGAAAGAACCACATGTGTCTAGGTGCGGCCTCTGACTTCCCGGTTGACTGACATGCACAAAGTCATGGGTTTGACACCCCCCCAACCAGCAAATAAAAGGAGATGTGGTGACTCATGCCTGGGAGCACTTGGGAGGTAAAGGCAGGAGGATCAGAAATCCAAGGCTGCCTTCAATCACATAATAAACCTGAGGCCAGCTCAGGATCGGAGAGGAGAAGTAGGAGGCAGAAGCAGAGGCACAAGGTCTATTTGTGGCATGCATGGTCAACTGTGGTGGCAAGCACTTTCCACTATGGGCTTCAGACACCACTAGGGGACTGGGTAGTCAAATACCACACCTAGACACACGTGGTTCTTTCTGTGCCCCTGACCCTCCTAGCCATGACCAGTGTGATTTCTCCTTTGTGGTACTGACTGGAGTCTTCCTGTCACAACCTGGGTGGGTGGTTCTAATCCCGCAACTTCGTATCCTCCATCACTGAGTAACATTGTTTTTGGAGACACATGGCCTCTCCCCCTCAGTGGGATAGCAGGTCCCCTCTCTATCACCTCCAGACACTAACTACTGTTGCCCTTGGCAAGCACAGATTCATGACAGCACCACAGTCACCCCCACACCTCACACTGCACCCCTCACTTACAGAGACCTGCCTGCTTCTGCCTCCCAAGTGCTGGGATTAAAGGTGTGTGCCCTACGGTGCCCGGTTCTATTCTCTATATTTGTGTTTTTAATTCCTCCCACCAAAATGCCAGGTTTCCACCTTCTGTGCGTTAACAGTTTGGCTTATTCCTTTCCAAACCATCATTTCTGTCACCTCCTCTTCCATTCCACAGAAAACAGTCACTGAGGCTCCAGCTACCGTTTGTGGAAATCACGGTGAAGACTGAGAGAAGACAAATGCTTTCTTTTTTTATATCTTTTTTTTTTTTTTATAACGAGACAATTTAGAGAGTGGAGGCTGTGTCTCTCACGGAGCCAGAATAATCTAGGTGGACAGGCTCAGGAGTCAACACACCTAGAGATGACCTCGATTGACAGTGACAGAGAACCTTTCATCCACATGACTCTGATGTTCAGCTGTAAATGCAGACGACACTGGTGCCCTTTTCAGAGACTAGGGTGAGCCGTAACCATACTTGGGAGTTCGGGGACAGCTCAGACACAGGAAACCATTGAGCTCTGACCATTGTGCACTTGTCTTCCCAGAGGACACGGCTGCCATTCTGACCAGCCTCGGTCAACATCCAGCTTAACAGACCCTTGAGTTGCTGACTGATTGACGGAAGGAGGAACTTGACATCTGTGAGACCAGAGAAGGGGCAGAGGTGTCGGAGACACGGGAGCTGACAAGCACTAGCTGGGGACCACCCAGCTTGCCGCAGGCTGCCCGCTCGGTGACTGATCCGTGTCCACATCCCAGCCATCCCTACTTGGCTTTCATCTGGCCGCCCCTCGGCCTCGGCTGACACTGTGTCAGGGCCCCGCTTGAACACCTCAGGTGCCAGCTCCTTAGTCAGTCAGCACAAGCTCTCTGCTTGTCACTGGCACCCAGCTCTCTCTGTGCAGATCCATCGGACACCCCGCCAGACGGCCCCCCTGAAAGAGCTGTCAACTGGTCCATCCTAGGCCTTCCATGTTGACTCAAGAGGGGTAAAGCCAGGCTCCAGGTCCACCATGAAGACTTACATGTAAGGGGCCAAAGAGAACACAGCTTTGGGAATCACAGCCCCAGACACCATAGAGGCAGATTTCAGGCTTTGCTTTTCTAACTGGGTGTCTCTAGACATGGTCCTTAACCTTTCTGAGCCTCTGTCTGAAACTGAGAGGGTCGAATACTCTGGTCAAATCCTTCCAACCACAAGTCTACAGTCAGTTTCAGAATGCGTGGCAACAGACCGTGGGGGTGGCAGTGCTAACACAGGGGGCACCAGGGAGGCAAGGGACAGTTGAGTGGATCCTCAGAGGCCGTGGGTGTCTTTCCAAAGCCATATCTGCAGGTCCTCCCTCCATGGAGGGGAGGCAGCTACCTGTGAGGCCCATTCCTTCTCTAGATCATTGTGTGAGTCTCCCAGGACTGCGCTGACAAACGCCTTGCCAAGGCTTCTCGCAGCTCTGGGGGAGAGAAGACCAAGGCCAAGGGGTTCCTCACCCCTGATAATGAAGCTGTAAGAAGTGTCCTTCCCACCTTTGAAGACTCTGGTGTCTGATGCCATTCCTTGGCCTGTAGCTGTCCCTCTATAGTCTCCACCTCCACCTGCACAAAGCCTGTCTCCATTGCTGGTCAAATCCCCTGTTCTGCTAAGGGCACTGCTTGTTGCGTTTAGGGCCCCACCCAGCTCCAGGATCACCTCATCCAAGGTCTTTATTTTAGTCATATATGCAAAAACTGTTTTAGGAGATGTGAATCACTAGGACAGAGTAAAGACACATCTGTCTGTCCGTCTGTCTGTCTGTCTGTCCATCTGTCTGTCTGTTTGTCTGTCTTCCTATTTATTTGAATTTTTGAGGCCTATGTGAGGGTCTCGTGTAGTCCAGGCTGCCTTTGAATTTCCTATATAGCCAAGGATGGCCTTGAACTCCTGACGCCCCTGCCTTCACCCCCAGATTTCTGGAGTATTAGCCATGCATTACTGTGCTCAGTTTCTGTGGTGCTGGAGATGAACTTGGGGCCTTGTACATACTTGGCAGGCTCGCCACAAACTGAGTTACATCTCCAGCTTGAAGACATTTCAGATTTTAAGAATGGGATGATGATGATGATGATGATGATAATGATGATGATGATGATGATGATAATGATATGTATAGGATATCATGGTTGGGGGCAGACCGCTCATGCCACAGTATACATGGGAGATGTGGGAGAGTCACGGATCAACTCTGTATAGTTTGCTCTTCTCATTCCATCTTACGTCGGCTCTGGAAATGAAAGCCTGGTTGTCTGTAATGTGTACACTGCGCAGCAAGACTCTTTATCTACCAAACTATATCTCCAGCTCCAGTTAAGCCGGAAACAGTGTGAGAAGCTGCCTTGGAACACCCAGCCTCTCACTGGCAGTGACATGGCCTTGGGTCTAGAAAGGCACATGTGCTCACTCAGGTGTCCCCTGCACCTCACAGGGCATTGAAGCTTCTCCATGAGAGGAAGCCCACAGGCTGGCAGAGCCAGTGTGGTGACAAAGGGCCTGCAGGTGCATCTCAGGTTGATGGCTGGGGTGGATTTTACATTTTCCTTTCTGGCCCACTGAGTCCTGCCGAAGTCAGAAGGGTGGGAATCAGCCTCAGGCAAACCCCCAGAAGGTCCAGTCCTGAGGAACAGGGGCTCCAGGTCATCATCAAGAGCCACCAGGGTGACCTGAGCCAGCACCAGGGTGGCACTGTGTTCTCAGAGCAAAGCCAGCACGGTGCCCTTTCCTCCATGATGCCCCAGAAAGCAGCCGGGATTTCTGTGGCTGGTTCCCCAGCGTCACCAGCTGCCTGTTCTTGCCTGTTGTTTTCAGATTAAGCAGTTAGCCTGTTGTGTGTGTCTCCATACCACAGCTAAAAGGCCTTCAGACGAACTGGCATTTGCATGGCAGAGACACTGCAGGCTCCTCTGGTTTGGACCCCGGGGCCAGTGCAGCAGGCCCGTCCTGCCCACAACGTGACCACTGGGGTTTAGAAAGCATTTGGCAAAGGGTAGGACTTGAGCTCCCAAGAAAATCCACCTTCCCTCTGGACTGAAAGTATTCCAGTGACCAGACCAGCGACCTGTGGACCGCAGGATCTTTACATGATGATAGCGGAAGACTACACTGCTCGGCAGACACTCTGGACCCTTCTACTTGATCTCCACAAGAACTCCTCGAGCCAGGAGCTGTTTCCATCCCTCAGCCAGGCCTTTCCATGTGAGCCCCAGACAGAGATCAGCTGACTTAGCTATGTCTTAGCTGAACTCTTGGTACACAACAGGGGCACAGCATGAAGACAAGGACCTCAAACATGGAGTCCAGACAACTTACAGGTAGATGCCTGCTGGTCTGCCCTCTGGCCACTAAATATCTCTGAAGCTATTCAGCATGTCAGGCCTTTCCCTAAAAGAGAATCTATAGCCCCATCTGGGTCCTATCCCAGTTTAGAGCTCAGAGCCTTGGCAGCCTGGGCGGTGGTGTGCACCAGCTCTTAAGACACCTTCAGGGCATAGGCTGTGGTGCACCCTCAGCCAGGAGAGCCAGGCATGCAGTGGGGTAAGAAGGACAGGACACAATGACCCTTAAAGACTAACTGTCCACCCCACAGGAAGAGAGACCTAAAGGGCCCCTCCTGTCTTAGAGCATCTTGAAGGGTTCTCCAGAGCCAGGGATAAAGCTCCATCTTGTCCAGTGCTGCCTGCCCTAGATTCTAGAAGAAAGGGAGAAAGGTGCAAAGGTGCTGTCTCTCCACAGGGCAGAGGGACTGCCCTGAGATGCAGCAGAGACCAAGGATGCTGTGCCCCGGGGGCTGCTGGGCTCTGAACCCCTGTGAGGTGGCCTTACAGCTCATCTGCTTCCCAGGTGAGGAGTCAGAAACCCAACAATGCTGTTCCAGCTGGATTTAGAGCTTTAGAGCTTTTGCTTGCCCCCCCTCCCAACCTGCTGTGTTCTGCTCCCCATCTTTCCCGAGTCTCCAGTGTTCTGCCAAGTTCTCACTACGCCAAAAAAGAACCACAGAGCCTGAGGCCTGGGTTCTGTCCCTTTGATTTCTGGCTTTACAAGTCTGCTCTTGGCTGAGCTAACCAGACCTCTGCAGATGGTCATCCTTTGTCCCTGGTGCAGAGAAGCATACATCCCTCCCTTCCACCCTGCCTGGCTTTGCTCCCCTCCCTACCTCACCCCTCCCCAGGCTGCCATGTTGACTTAACGATCTGTGCCTCCAGGTGCATCCTTCCGTCCACCTGCCAGAGTTGAGAGAGAGAGAGTCAGGTTTGTCTTTCTTCTTTGCAAGCCCTGGGTGTAGAGAGGCTAAGCCTGGGATGATGTGCCTGAAGTCTGTGACAGCCCCTGACCCTGACCCCAGCCAGACAGGAGGAAGTCTTTCTTTGCACCCGAGGTGCAAACAGCCAGTCTGCATTTGCACCTGAGCTCACGGACTGTCTAACCCTAACCTCACCTGTGAGTGCTGGATCACCTATGGGATGTACCACCCCTGGCCAGGGACATGTCCCACCCAAGGATGTGTCTAAGGAGACATCACTGTGGAGGTGCAGAATGCCTACCTCCAGGGAAGTTGAAGGCCCTCATCTGTGAGTTTAAGGAGTCTGGACAGGGACAGAGCCTGCACCCATTTTTTAAAGATGTACACAGTGTCCCACTGCCAAGAAGGGACAGAAAGTTCTAGAAAGAGCAAAGGGGTCTTGCTAAGAAAAAGCCTGTAGGCGGATACAAACCAAGTTTAGATTAGTCAACCTTTGAGTCTGCCAAGTGGCTTCCTCGGTGTATTGTTAATACCTTGGGAGCTGGGTGGAGCCAGGTCCTTTTGTTTTCACCTTTGACCTTACCTCTGTGTTCTGTTACTCATGCCTGGTAGAGAAAGAGGACAGGAAGTAACTTACTCCTAAGTCAGCACCCACCAACCAGCCACGAGTCCCTCAGCCTCCAGTTTACACATGGGTAACCTGAGACCCGAAACACTAAGCTACTTTTCCAGGTTGGAGTCACTAGTTGGCATCTCTTAAGCCTCCGGAGCTGCTTGAGGAGAGTTTAGCAACCCAGGCACCATAGCACACAGTCAGGAAGCTGACACAGGAGGGCTACAAGTTCAAAGGTGGACTGGGTGACTCTGTTGCAAATTTAAAACAAAACAAAAAATAAAAGACAGCTAGGGCTAGACCTCAGCCGAGGGTCTAGCTTTGCCTAGCAAGTGTCAAGCTCTAGGTTCGAACCCCAGAGATAAGAAACCAGCAAAGCTTTAGCCAAAATGGCGGAAGCTGGGGCCTCATGCTGAGCGACACCCAGGCCATTTTACTGTTTTTATTTGAAGATGGTCTCACTAAGTTTCCAGGCTGCCTTTGAATTTCTGGCTCTCCTGACTTGGTCTCTGGAGTAGCTGTGCCCAAGTTCCTGCACCACCACACCTACCATGACTGCACTGTGCATGACAAGGCTGGGAAACTGAGGCAGAGGCAGTGTGGCAAACACCGTGACATTTGAGGTTTCAATGTCAAACATCCTCAATTTGACATTGAGGATGACATCCTCAATCATCCAGCCCATGACAGAACTGTCTGCTGGCTCTGCGCTCCAGTTCTGATATGTGACATCACCTGTGTTATTGTCTCCACATACGCTGACTCCCACCAATCCAGGGGTCTCCTAGCTGCAATTCTGTTTAATCTCGTCCCTGTTCTTATATTTTTGGTTGTGAGCCTAGCCTTTAACGGCTGAGCCATCTCTCCAGCCCTCGTCCCTGTTCTTATGATCCCACCACGATTAACCCTGTTAACATAAGACTGATCCCCTGGGGACATTTTCTAAGTGGTTGATCCCAAGGGTGACAGAAGCAAGGATCTCAGACCCAGTAGCTCAGGCTATCGCCACACGTGTCTGGAAGGTGCGTCCTTGCTGGCTGACTGCGTGTGGGGAGAATGTCCTGACAAGGGTGACGCCCCCACATCAATTCCACAGCGCCCCAACTCCGACAGGAAGCTGAGTACAAAAGCCGGAAAGGACATCAAATGTACCGGCTTGGCAGAGGCGTGGATGTGTGGGATGGCTGTCAGAGTTCAAAGGAGGGGCTAAGACTCGGAGGGTCCTGCACAGCATCTCCCCTGTGCTAGCTGCTCCTTGAGGGCATTGGAGACAATCACAGGCTGCACGTGCTCTTCCTGATGGTGACCTGGAGCCTGTAGGGCTGGCTGTGGCTGGTCTTGCAATGCATGCTGGGAGGCAGCTGAGGAGATGCTGGGGGGCAAGTGCAGATGTCTGGTGTTCTCTGAGATAGTTCTGTACACAAGGACCATCTCCATCCTCAGCATCTTCTCTCCACTGAGGCACGGAGAGGGGAAGACGCTCACCTGAGGTCTAGCAGGGAGCAAGGAGAACTAAGAGCTGGGGAGAGTAAGTAAGCTGGGTTTTGACAGATGAATAGGAGTTTTATAGAAAGCAAGTCAGGAGACGAGCTGAACCCCCCATTTTGGAGCCCCTGTTTCTGCTGCATCTCCGTTCCCTGCCCCCCTCAGCCTTTAGTAGTATCCTATTATTAAATGTGCTAACATATAAAAGCAAAGAAACCCATTCTTTAGACTAGAAAAATCAGCTAGAATTTCCTTTATGGTGGCTATGGATTGACAAGACCTAAGAATGTCTCCTAGAGCTCAAGCCAATCCACATACGAGTGAGGGTGGGAGGGGCTTGTGGCCCCGCCCCTGAAGGAGGAGCCTTCTATACCAGCCAGCCTTCTATACCAGGAAAAAGAGGGTTGGTTTTCTGTGACTACGTAGTGCCTGGCAGGTTGGTTCTGCTCCTGTGGATGGCTACACACTCAAGAACACATGAGGAGCACAGACTGGAGTCAAAGGATTATTAAATTTAAAAAAAAGAGAGACAGGAGATTGGGAGGGGGAGATCTGGGAGGAGTTAAGAGGAGTCAGGGGTGAGTAATATCAATATACAATGTTTAAAGTTCTCAGTTAATGCAAATATTCACTTTAAGATGTGAAAATACTCAGAGATAAAGTGTGAATCTCTTATATAATGTGTAGTGCAGAGGCTGGGGAGACGGCTCAGTGGCTAAGATAACCAGCTGCATTTCCAGAGGACCCAGGTTTGATTCCCAGCAACCACATGGCAGCTCACACCTGTCTGTAACTCCAGTTCCAGAGGATCTGACGTCCTCACACAGACGTACATGAAATGAAAAATTAAGAAAGAAATGTGTAGTGCATTTAATTTGCACAGATATTGTATGTGTTATGGGCACTAGAAGGAGTTGATTTAAATACCATAGCTCTCATTTTGTTATTTCTCATTAAGAAATACTATAGCGGGCTGGAGAGTTGGCTCAGCGGTTGAGAGCACTGACTGCTCTTCAGAGGTCCTGAGTTCAATTCCCAGCAACCACATGGTGGCTCACAACCATCTGTAATGGGATCCGATGCCCTCTTCTGGTGTGTCTGAAGACAGCAGCATTTACTCACATACCTAAAATAAATAAATATATCTTTTTAAAAAAATGTTATAACTAGCTTGATATGAGGAAGCCCATCCTCCCATCCGGGCCTCATCACGCACCCTCTGTAGAACCTGCACCATCTTGGTACCTTTTCCACCATTGTAATGAGGTACCGAGTCCAAGAGTTTACTGTGGGTTTACAGTTTCCAGAAGGTAAGTCCATGGCTATCACGGCAGGGAGCATGGCGGCAGGTGGCAGGCTGGGAGGAGCTGAGAGTTCACATCTGATCCACAAGCACAAGGCAGAGACATTGGGAATGTCACCAACTTTTGAAACTTCACAGCGTGCCCAAGTGACACCCTGTGGGAGCGGTTTTCATTTAAACCAGCACACTCAGTGTGATGGTTTGTAGATCCTCAGCCCAGGGAGTGGCACTATCAGAAGGCGTGGCCCTATTGGAGTAGGTGTGGCCTTGGTGGAGTGGGTGTGGCCCTGTTAGAGTAGGTGTGGCCTTGATAAAGTGGGTGTGGCCCTGTTGGAGTAGGTGTGGCCTTGGTGGAGTGGGTGTGGCCCTCTTGGAGTGAGTGCGGCCTTGTTGGTGTGGGTGTGTCATTGTGGGCGTGGTCTTAAGATGCTCATCCTAGCTGCCAGGAAGTCAGTATTCTGCTAGCAGCCTTGAGATGAAGATGTAGAACTCTCAGCTCCTCCTGCACCATGCCTGCCTGGATGCTGCCATGTTCCCACCTTGATAATAATGGACTGAGCCTCTGAACCTGTAAGCCAGCCCCAACTAAATGCTGTCCTTATAAGAGTTGCCTTGGTCATGGTGTCTGTTCACGGCTGTAAAACCCTAAGACACTCAGTATCTCGGGTATTGAGCTGAGAGTTGCTCCAGCCCTCAGTCTTCTTCCTCTTTGATGGGGAGACAGGAAACAGATAAGTTAGTGTGTGGTATTGCCGGAGCTAGGGACAGCACTGTGGCTGCTGAGGGACAGAGTCTACCCACAGGGTAATCAGGACAGGCATTGGCAATGAGGTGGCATAGATAGAACGATTTCAAGAAACCCAGAGGAGCCAGGAGAGACATGGGGGAAAACATGGCAGGAGAACAAGGAAGAGAGGATCCTTAAGTAATTGCCATCACGGTTATCATCATCACCACCAACAGCGCCATGAACATCACCATCAGCATCAACATCACCAACATCACCGTCACCATCATCATCACCATCACTGCGGTTACTATCATTACCACCACCGTCAGTGTCACCATAATCGCCACCCCTCACAATTGCCATTACCATCATCACCATCATCATCATCACCACAACCATCCCCATCACCATCATCACCATCATCACCATCATCATCACCCACCACCACACATCTGTCTTTTGAAAGCTGGTCCTTAGCTGTGAACATCTCTAAATAAAACATGTTTAATGCTGACATGACACCCATCAGAAGCCAGGATCACTGACTTAGAGGATGGGAAAGCCAGGGCATCTCAGTCATATTGTTCTTGAAACTTCTTCCACCCCTCATGGCCTCATGTCTGTGTGTGTGTGTTTATTTCCTGCCACTGAATAAAAGCAGCATTTTCCAAACAACAACAACAACAACAACAACAACAACAACAACATGTCTCTGGAAGCTCTACAATTATCCACTGCGCATCCTCAAGAGGACTGAAGTAAGTCTGAGGTCCCACCTCTGTCACTCAACACGATTCTGAGACTCGGGAGCCCAGACCCTTCAGTGCCAACGGGATGGCCGCTGTGGTTTGCGTTTGTGGGCGACTGTGGAGGTCATATGAGAGAATGTGTGTTTAAAAACCTGGCCAGTGGCTGGGTGGCCAAAGCCAACTCTCGCTATCAGCATTGATGTTTTTGTCTTGGTAGCTTTCCTAGGCCAAATGCGTTTCTTCTATGTTAAAGATGAAGTGTTGAGGGCCAGCAGATGGCTCAGCAGATAAAGGAGTTTGCCGTCAAGCCTGACCACCTGAGTTCCATCCCTGGAATTTACATGGTGGAAAGAGAGAATAGTGGAGTCCCACATGACACCCTCTCATCTCCACTAGTGCACTGTGGTATGTGTGCACTTATCCACACACACAAATGAATACATACATACATACATGATACATATGTGCATACATGCATGATATATATGTGCAGACATACATGATACATGCATGCATGCACGTACACACACACACACACACTTACACACACACACACACACACACACATCCATCGCCAACCCTCAGTTTTCCTATATACAAAATGGAGAATTACAGCGACTACTTCATGTTGTTGGGGGAGGAAAACTAGACTGTGTGGATGAAGAGTTGGAAGTCCCAGTGCTCTTGGTGCCCCTCCCTGGATTGCTGGTGAACTCAGGCTGGAGGCCCTGGAGGTCCCTCTGCCTCTGTAGAGGTCAGAGATGACAGATGTGGAGGGAGGGCCTCTATCTGGCTGGGAGGGTCAAACACAGCTCATCCCTGACTGGGAAAACTCATTAGCCAGGCTCTCTCAGCCTCAGCTTCCTCTTGCAAAATGAATGAAATTGATAAAACCATGTTGCAGGAGGGCAGGGAGTGGTGACAACACCGTGTAAGGTAAGTTGCCTGGAACAGGTGATCTCTCTCTCTCTTAACAGAGGCAATCACAAGGTGGCTTTGTTAAATTCTCTTTGCTTTACCCTGAGACAGTGGCGATCCAATTGACAGGCATGAAGAAGGAAGTAAGAAAGATAGCAACAAAGGGTAAACAGGAGGGGTGTGGTATAGACACATGCACACACATATATGCACACACATGCACACACATGTGCACACATACATTACATACACATGCATGCATACATGCACACATACATGCACTCACATATGCATGCACACATGCACACACATGCATACATACACACATGCACACACACATGCACACACATGCACACATGCATACACACATGAATACACA
>JANHMN010000018.1:44662240-44675522 GCA_030674055.1 Rhabdomys pumilio
TGAATGGGTGGATGGATGAATGAATGGAATGGATGGATGGATGGATGATGAATGGATGATGAATGGATGGATGATAAATGGATGGATGGTGGTTGGTAGATAGATAAACCACTGGATGGATAAGTGTCTTGCTGAATATACTGATGGAGGGATGATGGACAGCTGTTGGGTAATCAAGAGGTGATGGCTGGATGATTGACAGTGTATCAATGGGTGGATCCTGACTGGACCAAGTTCACATGGCAGTCCTGACTTTATCACTGGCGCTTCCCTGTGTGGTCTTCACAGCTTCTGAGCCTTTTCATTCCCCTTTTTAGGTTAACAATTTGACCCCCATCTCCTGTGCCTGCCCCAATTAAGACCAAGCAGAGTTACCAACCTCTTCCATGTAAAGCTATCCCTCATACAAGCCCCTTGGACTGAAGACCTTTTCCAATCCTATAAAACCTGGGACTGCATGGTGGGGAAGGGGTAGGTGATTCTGACATGTCTTCTCCTCATCTGCTTCCACTAACATTTGCTATATTGAGTCCTGCTAGGGATCGTGATAAGGGTGGCAGCTGGATCTGCTGAAAATGAGAAACCTCACCCCTTCTCAGTGACATGCCTAATTAAAACCGAGGGCTGAGGGCCTTGGACTCGAGAGCATTAACCACGTCCTGCTATCGGGTGGGGGAGTGCACCCCACAGGAATGCAGAGGCCGCAGCTCCAGAACACAGACTTGGGGCTTTAGACTTTGACCTCTGTCCCCGGGCTGGAGGGCAGGCTCTCCACAAGGATGATGGGACTTCTTTGTGGACAGGACTCTGCTGGAGCCAGCATCCACCTCTGCACACCCTCTCCCTGTCTCTGCTTGCTCTCCTCCCTACTTCTCTCCTACACCCCTCTTCTGTCTCTCCATCTCTCACTTTCTCTGCCCACTTGGTCTTGACTCTCTCAACCTGTCTCCTCTCCCCTTCTCAGTTCCCCCTTTACCCTCTGTCTTAGCTTTCCTTCCACCCTGATCTAAACCATCTTCTTCAGTTCTCCTCTTTCTCTCCTTCCCTTCCTCCCTCCCTTCTTCTTTCTCCTTCTTCAGCCCATTTTCAATCTCACTAGCAACAAACTGATACAGTGCAGGGCTTAGTCGGGCCTTGGCACAGCTTTACAGTAGAGGCCTGCTCTACCCTGGCAGTCTCCTTGGCCCTTGAGGACAGCACTAAGCCCATTCTAAACCAAGAGCTCATCTTGAGGGTAGTGAGTCTCCTGAGCTGGCAAGTCTTTCAAGAGCACTTTCTCCGGTGGCTTGGGCAGCCATCCTGTCTCCTTGGCAACATCAGGGACTCCATGTCTCAGCTCTAGAGGCTAATATGAGCCCTGACCAGGTGGAAGGGAAGAAGAGGTTGAAGGTTTGGGGAGTCAGAAGGGAGGGGAGCCAGGGATGCATAGAGTGGAGGTCTGCCAGAGCAGAGGCTTTGGATCTTATGGCTAGAACACCCTGGTCACTCACAGGCTTAGTTCAAACAAGTCCCTCTCAAACAAGTCTGTCTCTCTCTCTCTCTCTCTCTCTCTCTCTCTCTCTCTCTCTCTCTCTCTCTCTCTGTGTGTGTGTGTGTGTGTGTGTGTGTGCGTTGTATGTCCATTTGTGTATGTGTGTGCATTTATGTGTGTATGTTTTGTGTGCATGTGAGTGTGTGTGAGTATGAATGTTGTGTTTGTGCATTTGTGTGTATGTGAGCATGAATCTATGTACGTATATGAGTGTTTGTTGTGTGTATGTGTGTATATGTTGTGTGTGTGTTTTGTGTGTGTGTAAGAGTGTATGTGTTGTGTGTGTGCATTTGTGTGTACATGTGCATGGATGTATGTGTAGGTATATGTGTGTGTTGTATTTGTTGTGTGGTGCGTGTGTATATATATTGTGTGTGTGTGCACATGTGTGTGCATGTGTGTGTGTGCTTGCGTCCACATGGAAGTTGGAAAAGACAAGACAATGTAAAGAAATGCACTCAAACAAGCAGACTGTCTGGCTTCTCAAGACTCACTTAGCAAGACAGTCAGATAGAGGAAAGAACAGGGATGAAGACGACTGTAGAAAGCGAAGCTTCCTCAAGCCCTGAGGGAAGGAGAGGCAGAAGATCAGGCAAGGGAAGCTCTAAAGTCGGAAATCATTCCTCAGGGGCTATTGAGGTGTTGGGCATCGGTTCGTGGCTGGTGTCTGGGCCAGTGTACTGTGGCAGGTAACCCTAGTGTGGGGTTTTATGGGTGTAATTTGGGAGCTGACTACACTATCCATCCCTTACAGGCTGCCCATGGCCACCTTTCCCAGTGTTCTCACTCTGTGGGTTATTTTAATCAGGGTCACACAGTGGGCAGAGGACATAGGAGGTGGGAAGGAGACCCTGCTAGGTTGTCCTCAATGCTCCCACATCTGGGTCCCGGCCAGTACCAGTGGATCCCCTCTAATCCCCCCTGGGCCCTCCACGGCCTCCCACAGTCTCTTGGATCTTCCCACAGTTTTCTTTCTACAAAGAAGGAAGGCTCAAAAATTACTGCTTTTTCTCAGCCTGCAGAAAGGGCCTAGAAGCTGCCAGAGGGGCTCCCAAGACCGCCAGTGCATAGAGGAGGTGGAGGACCATACGGGGTGGGGTGGGTGAGGATGAAGGACCTGTTGAGGGCAGCACTGGTGGTCTGAGGACTCCGGGCTCTTCTTGGTTCTAACAGTGGATGTCTTCCGCTGTTGGAGATGCTCTGACACACAGTTCTCCCTTCGTCTGAATTTGTGATCTTCTTCTTCCCACGGCTCGGTTCCTATCACCTGCTTCCTAACCCAAGGCCCGGACGTTCACTGAGAGCCTGGCACTCGTAAGCCCTGGCATGGCCACTGCTCTCAGTTCCAGTCCTCAGGGATGGAATTCAACCCCCCTTCTAATGGACACTACATCCGTGGGCTACAGGTATGCAGTGTGCCGCCTCAGGGGACAAAACACACATAAAGAGAAGCTCACCTCAAGTCCTCAGCCTTCTTCCTCCCCAGCATCCCTGCTCTGCCTCTGGGGCTCAAGTATTCTAGTCTCACACTGAGATTTCAAACAGCTTCCATCTTAGGTGACTAACAGAGACCCAGGACTTCCCAGGAAACCTGCACTCCCCAGACTGGCTCACACTTGCTGGGAAATTTCCTATTCCCACCAAATAAACAAGAAACCTCATCCATTTCCAGGCAGCCAGGAGACTGTAGGCTTCCACAGCCCCAGGACACCTGCCCTCCAGCAGGAATAGACCCCATCCAAGTAAACACGCTGCCTGGGGGAGGCAGTGAGCGGGGAAGGAATCCATCCGCCAGGCTCCGGACATCCTGGATAGCAGTCAGAACGCTTCCTTCCCCATCTTAGAGAAAAATGTCATATCCATGCAGCCAAATCTTTTCTTTCACATGGAGAACGATACCTGGTGTGATTTCTGAAAAGCTAGAGCAGGCTGGCTCTGTTCCCCAGATGTCATCGGCCTTATGGCTTTTCTCAGTCCTTCATGCCTTCATGTTTACTCAACAGACATTGCCTGAGTCCAGGCTCAACAGATAGTCCTGCTCCTGGGATGTCGTGTGATGTAAGCACACCACAATCCACTACGGTCATCCTAATGAGAACCTTGCTGTCCACCACACAAGATGGTGTTTCAAAGTGTGTGCTGAGATGTGGCTGGCACACCATTGTCCAGTCAGGAGCTCCTCTGTCCACGCAGGACCGGGTTGTTCAGATGTGCTTGCCCGTAGCACTGAACAGACAGGAAGTCAGGGACACAAAGACCAGGTAACGAGCAATGAATGTTTTTGACTCCTCTATCCAAATCTACTCTCCGAATGCAGAGAACATCTTTGTTCCACAGGAGGAGGAGCTGGTCCTACAACAACCCTCTAGAGCCACCAGCTGTCACTAGCTCTGGAAGTCGTGGTTCTGGGTATGAGGGCTCACTTGTTACAGCAGCCAAACTAGCCCTTGATGGGGTTGAGCAGTGCCTACGAGCGCCCCCTACAGGCGAGGACCAAACAGCCTTTTGACTCCTCAAGCAGAGAAATGGAGATGAAATCAATCCAGCACTGTCTCTACTTTGCTGCCTCTTGCGTCTGTGTTCTGTTTGAACTTCCACCACGTCTGCGGAAATCGGGGTGTTAAATCAGAAAGATCGTGGGCATCAAAACTGACAACTTAGCCTATATCTGTCTGCATTGGCTCCATCCCTTCCGAGAAGAGCACACTGCTCTCTAGCCTGGTTCCCACCACCCGGCTCTGTGCCAAGCTCAACTCCGCCTCTCAATGTCTGTTCCCAGGAGACTCAAGCTATTGGTGGAGGAGCTCAGAGAGCTCCAGAAGATTACCCAAAGCTGCCCAGCAGCCTGCAGGCTGAACTGCCCGCTGCCCTCTTTCCTCCCTGTGATCTTGCTGACCCTGGTCTTTCAAAAGCCGCAGTTCTAAAATGACAGCCAACCGCACGCACGGGGACACTCCTTGTTCAGAATCACCCTGAGTGCTCAGGCACAAGGCTGTCTTGCACATTCTAGAAATGGTGTGAGTTTTGCTGGGCCAAGGAATGATCTAGAAGGAGCTTGGCAGTGCCTACTGGCCAGTAGCCAGGCTGTGCTCCCCTCATCCTGAACACCGTGGGACCTCTGTTCTCCATGGGGTTGTGAGGAGATGTGGGGGTGAATTTGAGAACAGGGCAGTGGGGGAGGGGGCTCCCTCTGCTCTCTGAGCCTGGTACCTGGTGGTAGAGGGCCCCTCCATAAAGCCTTCAGAGAGCATTCATTAGTCACCATGTTTGGCTGGGATAACATCACTAAGACTACAGAAGACAGCAAGGACACACAGACCGTAGTGTCACACAGACCGTAGTGTCACACAGACCGTAATGAAGTGTAACACAGGTAAGCACAAGGCAGCTGCAAGGACAGGATGTGGCCAATGAGGAGACCCTTTGCCAAACCTGCAAGCTCCGTTCAGACCTCCTGGAGACATATGACACAGTTGAGGTCAAAAAGTGTAACTATACCAAGCAGCCAGTCACCAGGGGACATTCTGAATGCCTGTGTCCCGCTTCAAGTTCCTGGGGGCATTTTGGGCGCTGTGAAATCACATTTATGCAGAGGTGGGGCTACTCTGAGCAGCCATTTATCCTCTCAGCCTCCAAATAGGTTCCCAAGGCTTGTCAGAGGCAGGGCCCCGTGAATAATATTTCACACCGCCTCAGGCTTTCTCGCTCCCTCAGAGCCTTGGCTGCCTGGGAGACTGGCTCTTCTGGACGCTCAGGGCCTGGTTGGACTCGCCTGCGTGTTTGCACCCTCGACCGTCTGAGTGTGCATTTACCAAATGGATGTATGTGTGTTGAAGCTGGCAGTGGAACTTTGGAAGTGGCTAGGCCCTGTGAGGAGATAGGGCCCCGGCTTAGAATAAATTTGCATTCAGCTTCCTCAGCCCCTCCAGGGCTGGCTTAGAAAGGAGGCTTATTCATCAGCCACCATGGAATTTGGTCCCTGGGGTTCCTGGCTGCAGTCCCTCCGAGCTGACCATGTAATCAATCATGCAAATAGCCACATTATCTGTGAAGAGAGATGGAGTCACGTGGTGGAGGTGGGAGGGAGTGGGGGGAGAATTGGCACCAGTGGGGCTCTGGGACCCTGCGGTGGTGTGGCCTTACACTTGTTGGCCAAGAGACTCCTGGGTCTCTCAGAGGGAAGCAGAGGTTAGGGAAGTGTCTTGCTGCGCAGTAAACTGGGAATAGATACCTCAAGTTGGTGAACACCCAGAGAGCAAGGACAGACCATTTGTCTTGTATAGACGCCTCTCACATCCCTAGTAGGACACATGTAGGCCTCCAACAAAGCAGAGACAGCTCTT
This sequence comes from Rhabdomys pumilio, assembly GCA_030674055.1. Lineage (NCBI taxonomy): Eukaryota > Metazoa > Chordata > Mammalia > Rodentia > Muridae > Rhabdomys > Rhabdomys pumilio. The sequence goes on from JANHMN010000018.1 coordinate 44,668,115, forward strand.
CCCTGCCTTCCCTTTGAAGGCCTGTATCTTACCGTGTGTGTGTGTGTGTGTGTGTGTGTGTGTGTGTGTGTGTGTACCCCTCTTAGTACAAAAGGCCATTGGGAAGAAGCTAAGCCTCGAGTTACCACGAGGAGCAAAATGCCCAGCCTGATGACCAAGTGTGTGCGTGCGAGTGGGAGAGCGTGCGTGAGTGTGAGCAGCGTGCGAGCGTGAGTGTGCAAACGTGCTTGCGTGAATGCGTGCGAGCGTGAGTGGGAACGTGCTTCTGTGCTTGTGTGCATGCATTTACCCACTGTGTGTCTCTAGCATCAGGTTAGCTGAGCTGACAGACAGGCAGGGACTCTATCTGGGGAGGAAGTGTGCTCTGCACTCACCTCTGCCTGGAATGGCTGTCAGGGTGAGCACAGGGTGTCCCAGGGAACACATTTCCTGTGGGAAAGGATGTGGGATACCTGAGGTTGACTTCTGAGACCCTGTTTTCCAATGATTTTCCCAGAAGGCTCATGGTGACCTGGCTCCAGCAGCAGAGGAAGACATGAGTTCGAATCCCACATCTCCACTATGGTGTTAACGGCTGGCAGCCTTCCCTAGTGTCCCTACTACACACATACTACCTTTGAGGCTCCGAAAACTACACTCCCAGCTCATAAAACCCGTGCTGTTGAGCAAGCTGTGTGTGTGACTTCTAAGATATGAGACCACCTCCCAACAGACCTCCTGTTCACGATGAATCCTACTCTGCCCTCCTGGGTCCCTGAGTGATCTCAGTGTCCCTGGAAGCCCACAGTAGGTCTACAGGACAAGCATAATGAGGCCTTGGTTATTTTAAGTCTCTGGGCTGTCTGTTACCACTGCAGAACGTACCCTCCTGACTGACTAATACCGTGGCTATCTGATCTTTAGTGGGTACTTGCCTCTTCTGGGCCTCAGTTTCCCCACAGGATGGAGGGAGGACATTTCACACCTCCGTTGGCTTGTGGAAGACAGAGAGTGGAGTGACACCTGTCAGATTCTCAGCAGGTCTGTGTGTTCAGAGGACTGCGCGCGTCTGCTGCAATCCTTGGCAGGTGGTCTGGGCTGATTTGCACTCAGCACCCACCTTCCCACGCACCTCCCTTTCCTCGTCTTGCCAGGCTCTGTTCCCAGACTCCTCGATGTGGTCCAGGTCCCTGGGATTTGACACGCTCTGTTTGACACCCAGGTGACAAGTTACAAACTCCAGGAGCCTCGGCCAGGAAGGGGAGAGAACAGTGCTCGCTCCTCAGCTTCCTTGAGCCCCTAGGATTTTTTTTTTCTCTTCTTCGAATCCACCTTTTCCATTAACTGGACTTTTATAGCTTGGATGGGAGACAGCAAGCTGCATACACTTCCAAGAATTACCGAATCCTGCTTCATGGTGCACAGAGACCATTAAGAATGTATCAGATCCAACTTTGGACCCAGAAACCTGAGAAAACCCACAAAGAGTCATGTGTGTCCCTGTGGCAGGTTGGGGTTTGGGCCTCAGCATCCCAGGGTCCCAGAAATGATTTATCCATCCTCAGCCTGGCTTCTTGCTCTCTTTAAATCTTAGTTTTTCTCCCCTGTAAGTATAATAATGACAGTGAATGTCTGGAGGTCTCCTGGCATAGCCCTGTCATCCCGACTTAGAGGCTGAGGGAGGAGGAATCAAGGCCATCTTCTGCTTGAGCTTCAGGGTGAGTTCAAGAGTAGACAGGGAAACTCTGTCTCAACATTAAAAGTAAAAAAGAAAGCTGGACGACAGTTCAGCGACGGAATACCTGTCCAGCATGTGTGACCCCGTGGGGTTCCTACCTTGTTATACACACTAAAGTGTCATCTCAGAGGTTGATATTTGCTAATAGTATTTAATCCATAAAACCTTTCTAAAATCCATGAGGAGCAAAAGCAAGAACTCGGCAAAGCTTGGCTGTTCCAGTCACTATCATCACCATCATCATCATCATCATCACCATCACCATCACCATCATCACCACCATCACCATCATCACCATCATCACCATCAGCACCATCAGCACCATCAGCACCATCAGCACCATCAGCACCATCATCACCATCAGCACCATCACCACCATCACCACCATCATCATCATCACCATCACTGTCATCATCACCATCACCGTCATCATCATCACCACCATCACCACCATCACCACCATCAGCACCACCATCACCATCATCACCATCAGCACCATCAGCACCATCAGCACCATCAGCACCATCATCATCATCACCACCATCAGCACCGTCATCATCATCACCACCATCATCACCATCATCACCATCATCATCACCACCATCATCACCATCACCATCATCATCATCACCACCATCACCACCATCACCACCATCACCACCATCATCACCATCACCATCATCACCACCATCACCACCATCATCATCATCACCACCATCATCACCATCACCATCATCATCACCATCACTGTCATCATCACCATCACCGTCATCATCATCACCACCATCACCACCATCACCATCATCACCACCATCATCACCATCATCCCCACAGCAGCACCCCTGTTATCATTCACTCCTGCTTTAGACCTCTGACAGCCTTCCTGATTTTCCCGCGGGGAACCTCCTTCCCATCCTCAAATATTCTCGGGAAATAGTGATTTCCTGTGTGGCACGTCGCAGAGAATTTGCCAGAAAGGATGATTTACAGCGATGGGTGATTGATTCTCTGCTTGTGTTAGAAAGCAGGCACGAATCACTGACTTTTCCTTGTATGATCTCCAGTCGTCTCCACTGCCTCCTGCGTGGATGGCGCCTGTGCATTGCGTGGGCTGTGGGACCCCTGCTCGTCTCCCCACGCCCCGAGGACACAGCAGTGAGGGCTGAGGAGACTGCGCAAGCGTGCCTGTGGAGTGGAGGGCTGGGGGCGGAGCGGTCGGGTTTGGGGTTCTACGTGGTGATTGCCTAACTAGTATAGACAGACAGATGGACAAACGGACGGGAGGGTGGCTTTTTTTCGTGCCCAACTGTTGACAACTATCTCAGAGTCTGGCACGCGCACAGCGCCATTTATCTGTTGGACAAACCAACGGACAAAGCATGAGTTAAAACCTCCTGAGGAAGACTGTCCAGCACCCGTGCTCCCCCTCATCCCACCCCATACTCCCAGCCACCACTCCCTGTGCTGCGGACCACCACTCTCCGTGCTCCCAGCCACTGCTCCCACGTCCCTGTGCTTGCGGCCACCCCGAGAGCAGCAGCCTCTTCCATACTCCCAGCCACCCGCTGCTCCCTGTGTTCCCAGCCATGTTTCCAGGCCACCAGACCACCCTGAGCAACAAGCCCCGCTGTTGAGCCCACCTCTTGGCCTTCAAGCCATCCCATGGTTCCTGGGATTGTCCATGGCCCTGGCTTTCACCTCTGTTTTGCAAAATCCACCACAGGCCACATTTGGCCCCGGTCTCGCTGCTTCTCTTTGGTCCTGTAGAAAGTTCCTGGGAAGCCGTGGGCTGGGCCGAGCAGAGGTCTGTGGCAGAGGAACTGCTTTGAAGGACCTGGCTGGCCGTGGCCTTCACCTCCCCGTGGATTTCCTGGTGAGTTGGGGCCTGAGTCTCTGAACAATAGCTGCAGCTCCTGAGCCCTGGTGGCAAAACCTCTTCCCCTGAGGTTACAAACCAGCTCAGAAAACAGAGTCAGAACATGGAGCAGAGCCAACATGGGGGAGCGACAGCCTCAGGTGTCCCCCCTTCCCTGAGTCACTCAGAGCCACTGGTTGGTCTGCTGGAGCCGGTGGTGACCTGCCTCCAGCAACCTTCCTGAGCTCTGGGAATACAGAAGAGGGCAGGGTCAAAAGAGCTGAGTCTTCTCCTTGCTGTGTGACTTCGAAGGCCTCTTGGAGCCTGCCTGACCCTCCGTGTCTTCACCTGTGGTGAGACCCCAATGCCTCCCTCTGGCCCCGTGGCTGTGTCTGCACATGGCTTGCTGACCATGCCTCCTCACACAGCAGCACTGGCACGGAAGGAGTGCTCTCCCAGTTATAATCAATTAAACATCACTATATGGGAACTCTAATTTGTTTTGAATAAGATGACTGTTGCTGACATGCAGAAGAGTCCTGCTCTGATTTGGGGCCTTTGGGCGGAGTCAGAATAAGAATCCACACTTCCGAGTCTTACTGCATGATGCACTATCGCTGATGCGAGTCACACGGTAGATGACTGTCAGTACACTAGGTAGGCCGTGGTGTCACACAGACAGAATCCCAGAGTTTCAGAGGCTGAGATGGGAGGATGAAGATATCTGAGGCCCGCACGGGCTGCATATCGTGACTCTGTGTACAAAACAGAAGGAAAAGAAAAAGAAGAGGAGGAGGAAGAGGAGGAGGAGGAGGAGGAGGAGGAGGAGGAAGAAGAGGAAGAGGAAGAGGGGAGAAAACAAGCAAGTGGACAGATAAAGGAGATCACTGTGAGTGCTCTGGCTGTAACACACGAGCAGGACTGTCTCCAGCCTCTCGGGCACGATGCCACCAAGCGACTTTGTTTTGTGTGTTTACCACTCATACCAGCACTAGGGTGGGGGTGGGGGGAAGAACCTTCACGTCTGCACTTGTACGTATTTATCCACAAAGCGTTTCCTGTACACGGGAGCACATCATCCCTACTAAGATCTGAATCCATAGAGTGGCCTGGTCACCACAGCCCTGTCTGTAACAGCAAGAGCTGGAAATTCGACGTCCGGGAGGCGGGCGCTGTTTTAAACAAAGGCTGGGACATGTTTGGAGTGAAGCGCGGCTGTTAAAATGGACAAGAGAGCGTCTGCACAGCTTGACATTTGCGCAAGACGTAGCAAGTGGGGAGAGAGCTGGAGAGACGGCTCTGACGGTCAAGTGCATTCCTTGCAAGTACAAGGGCCAGAGTTCGATCCTGAGAACTCACACTCAGAGAGAGAGAGAGAGAGAGAGAGAGAGAGAGAGAGAGAGAGAGAGAGAGAGAGAGAGAGAGAACGAGAACACTGGGGCATGATTTCTGTGGAACACACCTGTAATCCCAAGGGTTGGAGGGAGGTAGAAATGGGTAGGTCCCTGGGATGCACTGGCCAGCCAGCCTAGCCAAATCTGTGAGTCCCAGGTTCAGTGGGAGACCCTGCTTCAAAAATAAGATGGGAAGTCATAAAGAAAGACATCTGCCATTGACCTCTGGCCTCCATGTGCACACATGCACACACGCATGCACACAGTAATTGAGCAGAATAAAAGAAGGCACAGCACAGTATGCACAAAAGGTCACTGAAGGTCACGGTATACATCCTGGTGTGCTTGCCTGTATCTGGAAAGCAGCTTCTTGGGGTGGGGGTGGGGAGCTGGTGCCTGAGTCAGGACGACACAGGTAGGCTGCAGTAACAAACAACCCATAGCTCGTGCCTGAGTGACTTTGCAAACTCCACCCGCAGAAGATTATTGAGGGATACCAGCCACTCTCCCCCCACGGGTCTCCGAGTCCAGTCCATCTTTCTAAGTTGGCTGTAGGCATGGAAGCTGGGAACAGACACAGTGCTTGTCTCTCCTGCTTGCAAGTCATTGGCAGATATCCAATGCATGAACCCCTTGGGTGTCAGATTCCCTGGAGTTGAAGCTATAGATGATTGTGAGAGCCTGAAATCGAACTCAGGTCCTCTGTAAGAGCAGCAAGTGTTCTTAACCACTGAGCCATCTGTCCAGCCCTACAATCCACTTTAAACATCCGGCCACCATTATTCATTACCCAAACATGAGCCGAGAAGGCAGACAGCGGAAAGCTTTTCATTCATCTTTCAACATGCATTCACATTGCACCTACTGTGTGCTGGGGTAGAAGAACTCTACAGTTAGATAAGAAAGACCCGGTTAGCCAGGTGTGGTGGCACACCAGAAATCCATGCTCTCAGGAGCTGGGCTGACGGACAGCTCCCTGAAGGTAACCGAATCACTTCTCCATACCATCTCTGATCTCTCCACTCGGCATGCACAGACCGAACTGGAAACCGTCTGCCAGGAATAATCGACTTTACATCTTATCAAAACTTTGAAAGCTGGAGCTCGGTTCAGAGGGAAGCATTTGGGGTCCGTGAGCGGGTAGTGGGGGGAAAGAATGCCAGGATCTTGGGATTATCAAGATTTGGATTAGTGTGCAATTTCCTGAGTCCCCCTGACTTCACAAATGAGGTCAGAAAGGTCCGTTCTGAATGGAGCCCATTAATCTCCCGGCTGTGCGAGGAAACGTGGCCAGCGCAGGTGTGAACAGTCTCACTGTTATTTTTGGGAGAATGTGAGCCGAACAGTCACAGGAAGTGCACGGTCTCCCACCAGCATCCTGCTGTATTATTCTAGGCCGCAGAACTGAGGCTTGTGAGTAGAACCCGGCTTTCAACACACCTTTAAAGACAGAGGGGCACTTGGCAGCCGGGAGCCCTGCTGCAAAGCTGGGGGACATTCAAACAACATGTGTGCTCAGAGGCTACACTCAGAAAAGGGCCACCTGGGGAGCTTCTAGGAAGCCACAACTATGCAATGGTCACAGCCTGTCTGACACTGAGGAGTGGGTGGGTGAAGTCCAGTTTTATGGCTTCTGGGGTCTCATGCTGAACACATGACAGGGTCCACAGAGGTCTGTAATAGGGCATAGCAAAGGTTTAAGGCTCTCTGGGCTACACAACCCAGGAGCAGCTGGTCCACTATGTCGTCCAACATGACAGCCATGGAATTATCAATGATGGACACCCGTTACAGAATGCCGTCATTTTCAAGGTTTTAACTTGTCAGACATTTTAGCAGGTGAACCTAGACCTGGCTCTCCAGCTCCAGTCACAGAGTGACTGGCTCTGAGGCATTGTTCACTGGCCCCTTTACTGAACAGAGCAAATATCACACTGACACCATCACCACAGGCCTGTACCCCGAGCAAGCACACGTGACAGAATGTGAGCATTCATCTTCTGTCCCCAAACTCACAGGAGCCATGGAGCAAAGAGCTGAAGTGTCCTGCAGCTCTGGGAAGGCAAACAGGAAGAATCCGCCTAGGACCCTTACCCCAGCACTGAACCCCCTTACCCCAGCACTTACCTCAGAAGGCCCGTGTCCCCCATGGTTCCAGGGTATGGATTTGTTTGTTCTTTTACGCAAACATTTCCTGGTCACCGGCCATGCACAGGCTTGGAGGTAGGACAGGGCTGGAACTTTCAACACCTGTCAACCACGAGGCATCCCTCAGGGCTAGCAAAGGGATGGAACCTGTCTCTGAGGATACATGTGATAAGACAGAGACCCACAAGGGTTTGGAACCCTGGTGGCATGGAGTAGCTGTGTCGGCGCTCTCTCTCTCTCTCTCTCTCTCTCTCTCTCCCTATTTCTTTGTTTCTCTGTCTCCATCTCTCTGTC